>CM055900.1:7772511-8091915 GCA_029582155.1 Panopea generosa
TTATTGTATTATATTGATAAAACGTGGATGCGTTCAGACGATAGTTCTTTGTCAAGTAGGAACGACGTTATTATATTATATTGATAGAACAATGATATATCTATGCTGAGTAAGAACGAAGTTAATCTATATATTATTTCTGTAAGCAGCCGTCTGTAAATTGACGTATCTCCTCCGAAACCGCTTGAAGGAACGTGCTAATTTTTCGTATGTGGGGCTTTATAAATGTGGCGAAGAAGATAAGCTATGTGGCAAAGTGGATAATGTATCAACGTAGCTTCAGGAAAGATTTTCAATCACCACGATCGCAGATTCAGTCACTATCGCCATGGAACTTGCCGGTATTTGCTGCCACCTGTGAATGGTGAAACACACCAATAGGGTGCCGGTATTTGCTGCCACCTGTCAATGGTGAAACACACTACGTAGGGAGCAATCGGTATTTGCTGCCACCTGTCAATGGTGAAACACACTACGTAGGGAGCAATCGTTGCATTGCAACAAAAAAATTGTGATAATAATAAGTGTGATGCGTAAAGATTAAGTAATAAAGCTAAGTTAGGAAGAATTTTTGTATTTTATTGAACAGAACTGGAACCTGATGAAAATGTTCTTGCTTCTCCCGCCTGCTACCGTATGCTCCCGGTGCCATGCAATGCATGCTCCCCATGCAAGCCAGTAGTTCGACAATCTGCCGCTATCACGTGCTGCCACACAACGAAGGGAGCAATCATTGCACTACAACTGAATGATAACACATGAAAATTGTGATGATAAAAAGTATGATGCGTTAGGATTAAGTAATAAAGCTATGTTAGGAAGAATATTTGTATTTTATGGGACAGAAGTGGTACGTGATGAAAGTGCACTTGCTTCTCCCGCCTGCTACTGTATGCTCCCGGTACCATGCAATGAATGCTCCCCTCGCTCGCCAGCATTTCGACATTCAGCCGCTATCATTATTTCTATCAGACAGTTTTCGACGTTTTTCATGTTTTTTATAGAGTTCACATCACTTATTAAGGTAAGGGGAACGCGGAAAAGGTTAGGGAAACGCAATTTAGGGAAACGCAATAACAGTTACACCCTACCGTCAATATGTTTATGCGGTTTATAAAGCTTGATTGAATGTGCGATTCCCTGTTCGAAAATAGGTGCCGCCTACGTATAACGTAAGCATGACAAATACATGAATCAGTACGACTGTCCAGAAATAGGTGATCGGTACAATAGGTGTGCTCACAGCTTAATAAGGCCCGCACCAAACGGAGCCAATTTTTAAGAATTTTAAAGCTTGATTGAATGTGCAAATCCCTGTCCGGAAATAGGTGCCAATGACGAGTGGAAGCATGACAATGCATGTTGAATAGTATGCCAAGTATGCTTATCCGCAAATGGGTGACCGGTAAAATGGGGGTGCTCACAGCTTAATAGGCACTTGCCAAACAGAGCCAAATAATTTTATAGGCCCTGGAAATTACAAAAAAAATTCGGCCATCTTGGATCATCTTATATTGGCACTGACAGATAAATACCGCGCACCGTGTACATGTCTGAAATGAGAGCAGGCCTGACAGTGACAGTCACAATGGTCACAGTGTGCAGGGAGTGTGTGTAAGGGTAGGCATCGGCTATCTTGGATCATCTTATATTGGCACTGACAGATAAATACCGCGCACCGTGTACATGTCTGAAATGAGAGTAGGCCTGACAGTGACAGTCACAATGGTCACAGTGTGCAGGGAGTGTGTGTAAGGGTAGGCCACTGGGTCCATAATGTATTGCAGAATGCATTGCAAGATCGTCAAATCAACTTCTACTTTTTAGTGCACCGGCGCTAAGCTGACGTGGCTGAGACATTGCGATCTATATTTGCCCCTTTCACTAATCCCAGAATGCTCTGTATTAGGGGAGATCAGGTCTTAATTCCCAGTGAGGCTGGCTTATTCAATGACAATAAATAAATCCCAGGGTCAGACATTCGATACACTTGGAATTTATCTCCCAGCACCTGTATTCTCCCATGGACAACTTTACGTTGCATTTTCACGAGCTAGAGGTTACTCCAACATCTACATCAAAGTAGACAACAATTTGTCACAAGGACTTTTCCACAACAGGACACTCACCCAAAATGTCACTTTCAAGGAGGTCCTATAGACACAGTAGCAGGAAAAAAGCTACAAAGGTAACATCACGCTAAACACCCTCTCCACTCCAACACCCTGTGAATGGTTCACCCCCATAAAAAGCCACATCCTCAACACCGTGCGCAGCACAGGTCATTGCTTGAGAATAATTTTGCCACAGTCAACCAAACCATGCTCCACCAAACACCTGCCTCAACTCCGTGCGCAGCACGGGTAATAGCTAGTATATTATATTGATAGAACGTGGATGCGTTCGACGATAATTCAATGTCAAGTAGAAACGATGTTATTATATTGATAGAACATGGATACGTTCAGGCGATAGTTCAATGTCAAGTAGAAAAGACGTTATTGTATTATATCGATTTAACATGGAATCGTTCAGACGATAGTTCTATGTCGAGTAGGAACGACGTTATTGTATTATATTGATAAAACGCGGATTCGTTCAGACGATCGTTCAATGTCAAGTAGGAATGACGTTATTGTATTATATTGATAAAACGTGGATGCGTTCAGACGATAGCTCTTTGTGGAGTAGGAACGAAGTTATCAAATTCTATTGATTGAACGTGGATGCGTTCAGACGATAGTTCTGTCAAATAGGAACGACGTTATTGTATTATATTGATTGAACGTGGATGCGTTCAGACGATAGTTCTATGTCGAGTAGAAACGACGTTATTCTATTATATTGATAAAACGTGGATGCGTTCAGACGATAGCTCTTTGTGGAGTGAGAACGAAGTTATCATATTATATTGATTGAACGAGGATGCGTTCAGACGATAGTTCTATGTCGAGTAGGAACGAAGTTATTGTATTATATTGATAGAACGTGGATGCGTTCAGACGATAGTTCAATGTCAAGTAGGAACGTCGTTATTGTATTATATTGATAAAACGTGGATGCGTTCAAACAGCTCTTTGTGGAGTAGGAATGAAGTTATCATATTATATTGTTTGAACGTGGATGCGTTCAGAAGATAGTTCTATGTCAAGTAGGAACGACGTTATTGTATTATATTGATAAAACGTGGATGCGTTCAGACGATAGCTCTTTGTGGAGTGAGAACGAAGTTATCATATTATATTGATTGAACGAGGATGCGTTCAGACGATAGTTCTATGTCGAGTAGGAACGAAGTTATTGTATTATATTGATAGAACGTGGATGCGTTCAGACGATAGTTCAATGTCAAGTAGGAACGTCGTTATTGTATTATATTGATAAAACGTGGATGCGTTCAAACAGCTCTTTGTGGAGTAGGAATGAAGTTATCATATTATATTGTTTGAACGTGGATGCATTCAGACGATAGTTCTATGTCAAGTAGGAACGACGTTATTGTATTATATTGATTGAACGTGGATGCATTCAGACGATAGTTCTATGTCGAGTAGGAACGAAGTTATTGTATTATATTGATAGAACGTGGAAGCGTTCAGACGATAGTTCAATGTCAAGTAGGAACGACGTTATTGTATTATATCGATTGAACGTGGATGCGTTCAGACGGTAGTTCAATGTCGAATAAGAAGGACGTTATTGAATTATATTGATTAAACGTGGATGCGTTCAGACGATAGTTCTATATCGAGTAGGAACGAAGTTATTGTATTATATTGATTGAACGTGGATGCGTTCAGACGATAGTACAATGTCAAGTAGGAACGGCGTTATTGTATTATATTGATCAAACGTGGATGCATTCAGACGATAGTTCTATGTCGTGTAGGAACGACGTTATTGTATTATATTGATAGAACGTGGATGCGTTCAGACGATAGTTCTATGTCGAGTAGGAACGACGTTATTGTATTATATTGATAAAATGTGGATGCGTTCAGACGATAGTTCTATGTCGAGTAGGAACGACGTTATTGTATTATATTGATAGAACGTGGATGCGTTCAGACGATAGTTCTATGTCGAGTAGAAAAGATGTAAGTATAATATGACTTTGTGGGTATATTTTGTCATTGTGTGTTATTTTATTGATGACAAATTCGTCAATACACTGGTCGGCATTTCCGTTTTATTCGTCATCGCTAATCATAACCCGATACTGACCAATGAGAGACTTTATCGAGGGCCGCGATTTAGTATTTGGTAAACAAAATTAAAGAAATTGACACTACAGAGACAAAATACAACCTAAGTTATTTAAAAGAATATCCATAAGGCCATTATAAATTAATTGCTAGATTATTATCCTTTTTTTCTTAAAAACGGGGAGGGCGGGAGAATTTTATTTTTTATTTCTAACATTTTTGATGTTTCTTTACTTAAAAAAATAAAAAAATATTATTTTTTTATTTAAATAAAAAGGGTCGGGTCGGCATGAAAATTAGGGGGCGGGCGGGGATGATAATTTCGCAATTAATTTATTACGGCCTTATATATGATTTAATATAAATGTACAGTTTTATTGCCAAGATCGAAAACATATAGGCAATATAGGTGAGGTAAATAATCATGCAGATTTAATGTAAAACATTACAACTATATACATATATATTGTTATAATGAACCAATGAGATATAAAATTGAGCATGAATTTTTGAGCT
Organism: Panopea generosa; assembly: GCA_029582155.1. NCBI lineage: Eukaryota > Metazoa > Mollusca > Bivalvia > Adapedonta > Hiatellidae > Panopea > Panopea generosa. Next base: position 7,777,233 of record CM055900.1, read on the forward strand.
GAGCATGGCATAGAGATGTATAACTTCGGATCTACGGATCAACCCTGCGATCTTTGGCATACGTGTCCAACATTTTATTCACTATACACCGCTTCGCTTGAAATAGTGTTGAAAGCGACGACGCTAAACAAAAAATATTACAAAATCATTGTTTCAAAAACTTTTTGCTACAGTGAAAAGAATGCCACGTATAAACGTGTTGATGTGTTTTGTGGTAATACAATAAAATGACAAAAAAGAGACAGTGTTTTATGTTACAACCTTTATAATTAAATAAAACGTGAATTCGCTATTTATTATCCGTTATTCTCCATGTCTTGCTGTTGAACGCTATCTCAAGAGATCTGTCTCGTGTGACATCAATGTTTTATTAATTTAATTAATCATTTTATTCTCCATGGCAAGTTACCACTCCCCACCCACAACCACGTCACTGCCTCTTCACGCATGCGCAAAGCGAAGAAGATATACTGAAAGGATAACGAAACTCCGGATGAATTTCAGAGCCATATCACTGATTGATTGATTGATTGATTGATTGATTGATTGATTGATTGATTGATTGATTGATTTAATATTTAGCGTCATTTTATGCCATCAATGGCTAACAGACGATCAGGGTTGGTATTCACCAATCATTCTTAAGAATATTCCTAGACTTGAACTCAAGAATGAGTTTTGAAATACAATTTTGGACATCATTCTTTGAGACCAATATTTGCAAGCATGTATGGACACCTAATACATAGTAAAAAAATAAACTCTAACAATTATTCTATCTGTCATGGTGAACTAGATATCTAAGGTTGAAATTGGATTTTTAAGCTCAAGTCTAAGAATATTCTCAAGAATAGTTGGTGAATATGACCCCTGTTAACCAAACCATTGTGTCCTTTGATCCTGAAAGGTTAACCAGTACTCGAGCACATCCCATCTCCGCAAGTAACTGATAACTTTGTATGCAAAGGTTCGACATTAACAATTTTGTCAATTATAATGGTCTTACTGACAAAATCGTTTCTGAAATACCTTCACATGCATATTCTAAAACAGTAATTTTTATATCGTTTACAATAGTTTGATAATGTGACTTTGAAATACCCCGGTCTTTTCTGTATGCTTTCAGTATATAAGTTAATTTGGTATTCGCTTTCGTCTTTCGGTATTCCGTAACTCCGTATTCCGTAACTCTTCGATACGGGACGTAATGTCAGCGTAAATCTCGAGTTGAATAATTAAACACGATAGACAATTAACGACCTAACTTCATTCTGTCGCGAAACGGGGTCTGATATGATTGGGGTTCTCTGAGTTTTACTAAATCTTTAATACAGATTGAAAAACACTTCACTATTTGTGCATTTGAAAATGTGTAGGTCTATCGATTTTAATCTGCCATTATAAAGTTGAAGTCTTTTAAAGCGTGTTTTTATGTGATGTAGTTTTTCGATTTTTTGTTCCTGCAAGAATGCCTTGAATTGAGCCTCGCTTTAATTATGGCACACTTTTCTGTTGCGAGCATTTCCTGAATTCAACGAAATTGTTGGCTATGTTAGAATGTCATTTTGTTAAAAATGGTCATGTTCACTTCACCGTTGATGGTTATTCCCGAGATTTGTCTGTAGAGTGGACCCGGCTCTTTCAAATGAGTCTGTTAAATAGCAGCATATTTGAGCACGTTGATTGGTCAGTTACTTCAGTGAAATTTTGAATGACGTCATAGTTTAGTAAGCGTTCAATTGCTATAAATTGTGGGACAGGCATAGAATTCCTTGCTTTTTCCATTGTGGGTTAATAGACCTGATTCGGGAGATATCATGTTTTAAATACTCTCAACAAAACTTATAATCGGTCACCTGGATGTATTGCTATTTCGTCAACAGTTTGTAAATTTCATATTTTAATCTATAATCTCATAAAAAAATCAAATAACCGGGCGTATTTTCAGAAAATTGTGTTTTGTATTATTTTAAATCAGACAAAAATTAACTTGTAGCAACTTTTTGAAATGTAGCACCCGCCATGTCATATTTCGCAACTGTATCTGTATCTTGCGTGTTTACCATTTGAATCGATTAAGGCGATACATCTCGACCCCATTGACCTTAACCCAATTGAGTATTCATGGGATTTGTTTAAATACTTACTGCAGCTGCGTATGTATAGGAAGCGAGACAACTTTCACAAACCACACATTTTGATACCCTTGTATCAGAGCGTTAACCATGTCTGAAACCACGGTGTCCAAAAAACAGCAGAGAATCAAACGAATCGCTGCAAACTTAGTCTATAAAACGAACCCAGCTCTCCAGAATGCGTCCGTTAAATAGTAATGTTACGGAAAGCCACATTTCAGCACGTTGATTAGTCAGTATTTGAAATACGTCACAGTTTAGTAAAGGTACAATTGCTATGATTTGTGGGACAGGCATAGAATTTCCTGCTCTTTCATTGGTGGTTAATTGACCTGATTTGGGAGATATCAGATTGTTGGATAGACTAAAATAGAACAGATATACTTGTGAATTTGATATATCGGGTGGTGCTTTTCAAAAAGTTTGTTCATAATTATCGCTTCACTAATTTAAATGACATTTTCAAAAGATACGCACAATGAATGTGGTCATTAGCACTGGCGGCAGTATCGGTGTTTGGATTACTCCATTCACCGATAAAGAAAAAAAACACCCTCCTTTAATTAAAAATTTTGGCCTTTAATAATAAAATAATAATTTTTTAACTCCCTTTAATAATAAAATAATAATTTTTTTTAACTCCCGGCACCCCCCCCCCCCCCCCCCCCCACACACACACACACCCAATATTTGTTTTGCCCTTACCCTAACCCATAAAGCTAAAACAAAAAGGAAAAAAAGAAAAAAAAGTTGGGGTTATAGGGTTATGAATTTAGATATATAGACAAGGTTACCAATTTCACACTGGGCCATTACACCATCTGCATTCAATCAACTATTTCACCGATCGATTAAGAGATTTATCCACGAACCATGGCTGGTAAATGCTATAAATGGTCGTAGTTTCCGAAACCGAAAACAAAAATCAATTCCCTGTAACCGTTTTTTCCATTGCAAGTCGAAATGCATGAAAAATTACAATGTTTATCGCAGGTCGGAAAAGATGCAGAACATATAAAATGCCAATATAACCGCGATTTATGAATAATTCTCCAAGAGTGCCGATATCCACACGTTGCAAACAAAACTCAAGTGTAAATGGAACTTATTTTACACGTTTACCTGTCACAAATCGCTGTATTCAAAGAACTATATTCGTTTTTCACGTTTTTATTCAAAATACAGAAACGGAACTCACTTTTCTCTCCGTCAACATGACACCGAATGCATTAAGAATAGAGCAATCTGATTGGTCTGAAATCCTCAATGAAGTTCCACCGACCAATCTCTGATAACAATATACTGATCCCCTAAAGCCAATATGGGCCGTAGTCTCATTTATGGCACACATTTACAAACCATTTATCTAGATTAAGCAATATCCACTGTTACAAACATATTCAGACATCCAAAAACACCTACAAATACTCATTCTACCCAGAACAGTAATACAATGGAACATTCTCCCAACCTCTATACACGAGGCGGCCACAGTCGATGCTTTTAAAGCCCGTATCCATGTAGCTGTCCTCACCCCCATTCTCCACCTGTAGACCATCCTCCAATGTATATAGTTGACAAACACTTCAAAGTCATCTCTGAGCATCTCAAACTGTATATACTGCATAACTAACATTTTAAATCATTTATGGCACTGGCACAAAAACTTCATTAATGAACGAGTGTTGTTTTTTGCAGAAGAAGAAGAGCTGTAGGAACACATATAAAAAAAAATTCATGATTTTTTGCCTGATATTTGACCTCCTGACCCCCGAACAATAATAACTGGCCGTCCTCTTAATCGCGTGGAGTTCATTTAATTGCTGTATATCAATATTGCAGATAGAAGTGATCCTCCAGGCCGAGTGTTGTAAGGACCATCTGAATATCTCTAACCTCTCGGCATGAAGGCTCTGCCAGGGTTCAAACCCAGCTCTGTCCAAACACCTTGTGTGAGAATGTTTGTCAGTTACTAGTGGATGTTTGGACGTTGTTCTACTAAGAAATATGTACATGCATCTTGGGTTGTGGTCCTCCGTCAACAAGAGACTGTTGAAATATAACGGCTTTAGGAGTATGCGAGTGCATGCTGGGTTCGCCACCATGGAATGGGTGATCGTACGCTTTAAAACTATATGAGATTGACATCAAATAACGCGGTTCAAAGACTCAAATGTAGATTTAAAACTAATTCAATTTTGTGAAATTGTACAGCGGAAAACATAATTTCAATGATTCAGATGCCATACAAAGTAAATATTTAATACTGACCGTTCATACTAAATAAATATTTAATATGACCATTCATACAAAGTTAATATTTAATACTGACTGTTCATATACTGAACAACATACTAAGTAATAATTAAATACTGACCATTCATATACTGAATACCATACTAAGTAAATATTTAATACTGACCAGTCATATACTGAACACCATACTAAGTAAATATTTAATACTGACTGTTCATATACTGAACAGCATACTAAGTAATAATTAAATACTGACCGTTCATATACTGAACACCAACCTAAGTAAATATTTAATACTGACCAGTCATATACTGAACACCATACTAAGTAAATATTTAATACTGACCGTTCATATACTGAACACCATACTAAGAAAATATTAAATACTGACCATTCATATACTGAACACCATACTAAGTAAATATTTAATACTGACCGTTCATATATGGAACACCATACTTAGTAAATATTTAATACCGACCGTTCATATACTGAACACCATACTAAGTAAATATTTAATACTGACCATTCATATACTGAACACCATACTAAGTAATAATTAAAAACTGACCATTCATACTAAGTTGATATTTAAAACTGACCATTCATATACTGAACACCATACTAAGTAAATATTTAATACTGACCATTCATATACTGAACACCATACTAAGTAAATATTTAATACTGACCGTTCATATACTGAACACCATACTAAGAAAATATTAAATACTGACCGTTCATATACTGAACACCATACTAAGTAAATATTTAATACTGACCATTTATATACTGAACAGCATACTAAGTAAATATTAAATACTGACCGTTCATATACTGAACACCAAACTAAGTAAATATTTAATACTGACCAGTCATATACTGAACACCATACTAAGTAAATATTTAATACTGACCGTTCATATACTGAACACCATACTAAGAAAATATTAAATACTGACCATTCATATACTGAACACCATACTAAGTAAATATTTAATACTGACCGTTCATATATGGAACACCATACTTAGTAAGTATTTAATACCGACCGTTCATATACTGAACACCATACTAAGTAAATATTTAATACTGACCATTCATATACTGAACACCATACTAAATAAATATTAAATACTGACCGTTCAAATACTGAACACCATACTAAGTAAATGTTTAATACTGACTATTCATATATGGAATACCAAACTAAGTAAATATTTAACTCAATAAAATAGTATATTGTAGATACTTGGCAACAATCCCGTGCAAGTGCAGGCTGTTAGATTGATTTATGTAAGAGAAAACAAACTAGTTTTAAGGATAGTTTTTATTTTTCCCATGTGCACAATTGTTCTATATTTCACTGAACATATTATATATAATCAGAAATAATATAGGAAACAATAAACCATTTTTAAAATCAATTACAGTTGTCAAACTTGCTACAATTGATTGCGTATTGCATTTCAAAGCCATAATCATGTTACACACGATAGAGCAGAACGTTTCAAGATAGCACTAGAAACTGGAACACCAGGGGGCGAATTCACCAACCATTCCCGAGAACTTTGTTAGACTTAAGCTTGAGAATCCAAATTTCAACCTTAGATATCTAGTTTTTCACGACAGATGGAGTTATTGTGACAGTTTATTTGGCTTTATATTGGGTGTTCTTGCATGCTGGCAAATCTTGGTCACAAAGAATGTTCTCTAAGTGTGTTGTTTAAAATTCATTCTTGAGTTCTTGAGAATAGTTGGTGAATCCAACCAGTGTAGTTAATTTTATAGTTTATACTGGAGCTTGTTTTAAGAAAAATGAAATATAATTAAAAACAAAAGGGCAAGAATGGTCCTAAATCTCTCTCTTGAGTCTTCAGGCAATATGAACCTTAGTGTGCAAAGAGTTTTTAATTTTTCACAATAGCCATATATGGCAGGGACGTAACCACACTGAGGCAAACGGAGACACTTGCTTCATGTAAAAGTTATGGCGGTTCACATGTTTATTAGTGTATTTGTAATAACAATAAATTTATCCCCAAAATATGAATAACTCTTGCAAAAATTTGACATATCTTTCACATAAAATATTTTCAGTATGAATGTATCATAATACCCAGCAAATGCTTGTCTTATTAAGAGCTGATGTGTACTGTTATGTTGGTTCTTAAAAGCTACCAATGTCTATTCAAGTTACTGTGTAAGTTTGTGAAGATCAAACAAAAAATGCCGGCGCTAGTGCACACAATGTAAAATAATGCAATTATTTATGTTTCAAGGGCCATAACTCCCACATTAATTACCAGATTTGCTCAGTTCAAGTATTTGACTGAGATATTATAGTTATATAACTACTATGTCAGTTTGGTGAAAATCAAATGCCAAATACAGGTGCTAGAGTGCACACAACAAAAATTTCATAGATGAACAACGGACAACAGGCCATCAGAATAGCTTGGCTTCATCTTTGCTCAATATCGGTAAACCTGGGGTGGGCTTCACAAGGTACATTACGACAAAAATCATGGCAAATGTAAACCAACGTTTATTATTCATAATATGTTTAATGGTCATCCAGATGAACAAGAAGATTAGTCAAATCATACAGATGATATAGTTTCTAGAAATACAATAATTTTAAACATTGATCAACATATGAACATTAATTTCAATGATTTCTGATTATCTCCTCGATCTCCGCATCTGAGTATAGGGACATCAGCAACGTCATTACGTAAAAAGACTGACGTCACTAAAATAGACAAATACATGTACTGCATAAATGATGGAATAATTCTGTCATTATTTGGGGCTCAGGCAGGTACCAACATATACCAGATTATTTTATTTAATACAAAAAAAAAATTATGAACACTTACACAAAGTTCCAGCATTATAACTGAAAACAATGCACACCTCTGAGCAACTTGCATCTAAACTTTAATGCAAAGTTTAAGATATGACCTCTTCACCCTGCAATGTGACTTTGGATTTGAATTTAGGGAGTCTGATATGTTACATACTGCCTCAAAGTATGAGCATGCATACTTATGCCCATTTCCATGCATATGACTGTAAGCTAAGCTACTGTACACTTATGAAAAACTTGCACCAAAACTTTAACGCAGACGAGATGCCAATGCAAATACAGTAACTCCCCTATATTCTTAGAAAAGTCAAGTTACACAAGTGAGCTATAGCGCTGACCATAATGTAATGTAATTGCAAGTTTTGTTGAAGTTGCTGACTGATCAGTTATCACTACAATTACTGGTGTTGAAGTTGCTGACTTACCAGCAATCACTACAATAACTAGTGTTGAAGTTGCAATCACTGCAATTACTAGTGTTAAAGTTGCTGACTGAACAGCAAACACTACAATCACTGGTGTTGAAGTTAATGACTGATCAGTAATCACTACAACCGCTTGTGTTGAAGTTGCTGACTGATCAGTAATCACTACAATTACTGGTGTTGAAGTTGCTGACTTACCAGCAATCACTACAATTACTAGTGTTGAAGTTACTGGCTGATCAGCAGTCACTACAATTAATGGTGGTGAAGTTGCTGACTGACCAGCAATCACTACAATTACTAATAATGAAGTTGCTGACTGATCAGCAATCACTACAATTCCTAGTATTGAAGTTGCTGACTGATCAGCAATCACTACAATTACTGGTGTTGAAGTTGCTGACTGATCAGCAATCACTACAATTCCTAGTATTGAAGTTGCTGACTGATCAGCAATCACTTCAATTACTGGTGTTGAAGTTACTGACTGACCAGCAATCACTACAATTACTGGTGTTGAATGGCCTTTTGCATGACTGTTTCAACAGTCTTTTTCATTCATAATCCAGCACTCTTATCCTCTTTTCAAGTTTCTGCTGAGGGAATAACTGCTGGCGCATCAGGTCATCCAGCTCTGTCAGTGCCAGCTGCACGTGCAGTTTAACACCGTCATCTTTCTCTGCTATCATTGATTGTTTAAGAAGCCTGTAAAGATCTTTCAGTAGCACATCTAAAATCTGGAATGAAAAACAAGGCCTTAAAAAAATAGTACCGTGCCTAAAAAAGAAGTACCAAGCCTTAAAAAGAAGTACCAGGCCTTAAAAAAAGGGAGAAAAAATGTCCAAATTTAAAAATACAAAAAATTACCAAAATATAAAAATGTGAAACAGACACAAACAAGAACTATAAGAGAACTATTTGTGCCTTGTATCATAACAGTAATTAATATATATATACATGTATCTATAATATAAACCATCAGAAAATGGGCAAAATTATATCTTCTCTCAAACCAATTTAAAATCAATGAAATAGTTAACCTACTTTCCATGCTGTTGAAGATATATTTGGACAAGCAAAAAAAACTAAAAATTAGGTACAAAAAGGGAAATGATTCTGTCATTATACAAGACACAGTTATGAAAAAAAATTCCCCTAACTCTCCCAAATCTCAAATAATGCCGAAACAAATACAAATTCATTCAATTTATTGTAATTGCAATATAGCGATTGGACTTGGCTGACTACACATGTTTCTTATATTAAATTTCATACTGCCAAAAACATATATTTATACAAAATACAAGTTCTAAACTTAAGAATATCAACAATGGATATCTTGATTTATCTGAAAAGACATTCTAACAAAAATTAGGTTCGTAGTCGTCTACTCTCCTTCGCTGAATGACTATCTAGTGCTGGCTGACTGCCCACAGTGACCAAATGTCACTTGACCATTATAAACAAGTGAGATTTAACTAATCAGGGGAAATTATTTCCCGTCTAATTCACTTTATTCAAACGACATGAAATACATATCCCTCTATCCGTGTCTCTTAAAATTCCATTCCTACTTTTAAAAGATATACTCTAGACAAACAAATATAACTGAAAATGAAGAAGCCAGGCCTGATAGCTCAGTCGGTCTGACTATCAATTCAGGAGTTGCGAGTGCGAATCCCAGTCAGGCCACAGTTTGTGATAAATAATATATGACATTGCATCTCATTATCGTTTGTCTCTCTCCACTGATTCAAGTGTGAAAGTTATCAGTAACTGGCGAAGATGGGGTGTGCTCGAGTACTAGTTAACTTCCAGAATCCCAGGAAACAGTGGTTAGGTTAAATGATCATCTGTTAGCCCTCGAAGGCATAAAAATGATGTTAAAACAATCAATCAATCAAAGTAATTGTTTCATTATTCAAGATAGATTTGTGTATTGTTCTCTCTGCGCTACCACACATTTCCCTCTATTCATGTTCTGGGTTTACCCGTATCAGTTTGATTAAAAAATCAAAATAATTACTTTTTAAGACTCTTTATTCATAATCTCAAAGCTGAAGACCATTGCCATTAACTTGAAAAAATTGTGAAAATTTTCTTAAATATGAATATTTTCCTATTATAATACATGTACATTCAAAGTGTAAATATTTTATACATGTCACTATGTAAAATTCACCATCATCAAAGTCTTACATTCCTTTTATAATTTAAACCAACTTTACCATGGTACATTAACGATACATAAAACTGAAACATGTTTAAAGTTTAGCACGTAAAACGTTTTCCTGATTCATGCAGTTTTTGACGCTAATTACTTTCACGATTTCACAATGTTCCATCATTATGATTTTGCAAAATGAGCAACAAATATGCAATACCTATACACATGTACATGAAGTTTTTGTATATAAATTACTGCCTGATGCAGTGACAACTTTAAGTCTTGTTTATGTGTTGATCAGGTCTGACATATTTATAAGTGATTAATGCATACAGAGTGGTGAAGTACGTCACTACCTCACCACAACTAATGTTTCATATCGTAAACACTGTCATAACACCTGAGGTTTTATTCCTTGTTGTTTTTATGGATTATGGAAAATTTTACAGTGGTGGTTTGATCATTATTTGTCACATATTGAAAGTTCAGTGCAGCTTCTTTTGTATTTTTGCTAATTAATGTTTTTATCTCATAATGTTCATAGGCATCAAAATATCAAAATGGTTGTGACTGAATATGTTGTCTTTTCCTTAAACATTAATTATTAAAAGAACTACAAAGTGGGATACGTAATATATATTATGTAAAGGTTGCCATGGTAACTAAATAAGTCATCTCCACAAGATCATCTACAATAATACTAGCCAGTAACTAAGATTAAACATTGTCAGCTTTTTCTCTAACATAAAAGCATGATATCATATTATACCTTTTACATCCCAACTGACCTAAATGATCTTGAAATCACTTGTCACCACTCCTCAGATATACCTCTACAAACCTTGAAATCATTTGCCACCACTCCTCAGATATACCTCTACAAACCTTGAAATCATCTGCCATCACTCCTCAGATATACCTCTACAAACCTTGAAATCACCCGTCACCACTCCTCAGATATATCTCTACAAACCTTAAAATCATCTGTCACCACTCCTCAGATATACCTCTACAAACCTTAAAATCACCTGTCACCACATCTCAGATATACCTCTACAAACCTTGAAATCACCTGTCACCACTCATCAGATATACCTCTACAAACCTTGAAATCACCTGTCACCACATCTCAGATATACCCCTACAAACCTTAAAATCAACTGTCACCAATCCTCAGATATACATCAACAAACTTTGAGAGCACCTGTCACTACTCCTCAGATATACCTCTACAAACCTTAAGATCACCTGCCACCATTCGTCAGATATACCTCTACAAACCTTGAAATCACCTGTCACCACTCCTCAGATATACCTCTACAAACCTTGAAATCACCTGTCACCACTCCTCAGATATACCTCTACAAACCTTGAAATCACCTGTCACCACTCCTCAGATATACCTTTAAAACTGAGCAATCATATGCACTCTCTACACTCTCCCTCTCGATAATCCTGGGTATTCGAGTACAAACCTTAAACACGTCTGATCCCATCCCCTGGAGGAGCAAAGTCAGGGCCTGAGCTGCAGCTTTTCTCACTTGTGCATCTTCATCATGTCCCAACACAGAGCTACAGCAGTTGAATACCTGCAACAAGTATTCAATAGGGTTATAATCGTAACATCATGTAAAATTCGACATTATAAAATGGTGACCCAATAAAGTTAAGTTTATGTTTATTTGGCAGGAAACAATTATTCAATAAGGTAATAAACATGATACCATGTCAATTAATCATATCATCATGTAATATTCGACATAATAAAATGGTGACCCAATAAAGTTGAGTTTATGTTTATTTGGCAGGAAACAATTACTCAATAAGGTAATAAACATGATACCATGTCAATTAATCATACCATCATGTAATATTCGACATAATAAAATGGTGACCCAATAAAGTTAAGGTTATGTTTATTTGGCAGGAAACAATTATTCAATAAGGTAATAAACATGATACCATGTCAATTAATCATACCATCATGTAATATTCGACATAATAAAATGTTGACCCAATAAAGTTGAGTTTATGTTTATTTGGCAGGAAACAATTATTCAATAAGGTAATAAACATGATACCATGTCAATTAATCATACCATCATGTAATATTCGACATAATAAAATGGTGACCCAATAAAGTTAAGTTTATGTTTATTTGGCAGGAAACAATTATTCAATAAGGTAATAAACATGATAACATGTCAATTAATCGTAACATCATGTAATATTCGACATAATAAAATGGTGACCCAATAAAGTTAAGTTTATGTTTATTTGGCAGAAAACAAGTATTCAATAAGGTAATAAACATGATAACATGTCAATTAATCCTAACATCATGTAATATTCAACATAATAAAATGGTGACCCAATAAAGTTAAGTTTATGTTTATTTGGCAGGAAACAATTATTCAATAAGGTAATAAACATGATACCATGTCAATTAATCATACCATCATGTAATATTCGACATAATAAAATGGTGACCCAATAAAGTTGAGTTTATGTTTATTTGGCAGGAAACAATTATTCAATAAGGTAATAAACATGATACCATGTCAATTAATCATACCATCATGTAATATTCGACATAATAAAATGGTGACCCAATAAAGTTAAGTTTATGTTTATTTGGCAGGAAACAATTATTCAATAAGGTAATAAACATGATAACATGTCAATTAATCGTAACATCATGTAATATTCGACATAATAAAATGGTGACCCAATAAAGTTAAGTTTATGTTTATTTGGCAGGAAACAATTATTCAATAAGGTAATAAACATGATAACATGTCAATTAATCGTAACATCATGTAATATTCGACATAATAAAATGTTGACCCAATAAAGTTGAGTTTATGTTTATTTGGCAGGAAACAATAAGGTAATAAACATGACAATATGTCAATTTATCATACCATCATGTATCATGTATGAAAGTTTGCTTTGAATTCAACCTCTTTCATCATTATTAGTTGACCACCTTCAGCAGTCATACATGTATCTGTTTGCCCTTTAACCATATCAATATTACCACATAATGGGAGGGTAATAAACCTATGACATATTTTTGATATTAACCTAGTGTAATATCACTTATGATTCTTCACTTGGTGCTTTCTATGTAACTCGCTCTCATACATAAACTTCAGAAGTAATTTCGGACTTGCCCTATTATACAAATGAAGTAGATTTGCCAGGGTTAAATGACGTTATATTGAAACGTTACAAAAACAAATATGCCTGATGTATTTCTCATTCCTTATACAGAAGGTATGTTCAATAAATGGTAAATGTAAACTTTTCCAAGTTATGTGGTAAAACGAATCTTATATTCATGCTCATTTATTATTGAATTTATCAAACTTGCTGGGAAAAATGATATAATGCTCAGTAGAGTCTCTCATAATTTATGTAATAAATCAATAATAAATATGCACTCACGTAAGATCCTCTATGTGTTTTGTAATGAGATTCAACACCATTTTCAACATGGTATAGGTATTTTCCAGCAATAGGTGTATATATGTATAGATATGTTTATATGCATGGTACTATCATCTCTCCATGGAGCAAACTAAAGTGGGGATATTGGTAGAGTGTTCTCTTAGCTCATGGGTGTTGCAAGTTTAAATTTTCCATGAGGTTTAAATCTCAAGGGAGAATACTTCTTCGTTGTTTTTATTAAAGTTTTCTTTTTCAGCCTTATTTCAAACTTCTGAAATTGTCATTAATATTTTATGAACCATTTATGAGCATTTTGGTTTTAAGATCACATGATTTCTTAAATGTGATAATTATGATGTCATGGAATTAATTATGGCATCATGATCTATACTTAGGCCATAATAAATTAATTGTTAGATAATCCTCCCCGTTTTTAAGAAAAAAATTCATTTGATGATAATCTAGCAATTAATTTATAATGGCCTGTCATAAAGAAGATGTTGTTTTTTAAAGAGTCAAATGGCTTTTTTAAAGCAAATTACAATTCTTTATTGCATTAATTATGTTTTATAAGAAACAGAAGACCTTATTGGAGTATATCAGGGGAAAAACACTATAAATGTCTAAAAAAAATCATTTTTAAGGTGGAGAAATAGCATCCCATTATTATAAATAAATAAAATCCTAATGGTTCGGTATGTTGACTCCACCATAAGGTGTCAAAATTGATATTTAAATTGGAGTGGTAAACTTGAAACAAAACCTCCATTCTAAAAATAGACATCACTTAAACACTGAATGACAACCTTTGCATCATCATTCGGTCTCTTTCTAAATTAAACACTTATAGCTATGTGTAAACCTGTGTAACTGATCAAACTGAAATAAAAATGAAATCACTTGACTCATTTAATACGTCTCAAAATATGTTACAATTTTAAGCAGGAAATCTATTTTAGTCTAAACAAAGCGTGTATAGCCCAAGTTAGGAAATCTCTTTTCAATAATTCATTTTGGCATGTATTAATAAATATCATTTTGGCAATACGATGCCAGTGAGTATATATTGGCATGTGTATTGGAACATAAATGTATATGTTTTAATTAAACAATTTTGAAAAATCCAGATATAGTCCCTTTAGGTGCATGAACATGATTTGAGACCTCCAGTCCAAAATACAACAAAAATGGTTAATCATTCATGTTTTACAGAGTTGTGTTACAATATACTTATTATACATTTGAAGTGTATGAAAATGGTATAGTATAACATGAAACTGTATCTATAATTTCAAACATTTTTGTTATGAAAAAGAGTATTTTTTCTAATAGTATTCTTGCTTTGAAGTCATTAGTAAAAATCTGTATACTCTGAATTTCCTACATACCAATTATACAGATGTATTTCTCTAACATGGCTATACTTACATCATTTAAAAAAAATAACAGTATATTGAACTTAAAAAACAAAATCCTATTTTCTCTCTCAATATTAAAATGTCGACCAATTTCAATATCTAATCTGTAAAAGAAACATCGAAAATGTGCCAGTGACTGTTTGAGATAGAAAGAAAAATCAAGGTTTAAATATCTTTCCGGACTTTTTTTAATTTTTTTTTGGATATGTTTATATGTATCATAAATATGAGCAGAACCACTGTCCCACTGCAAGTAATGGGTGAACTTTCTCTCATGAAGTGTCTGCATCAAACTCAGTCGGACATCTTTGAACACTAGGCCGGAGGCCGCAGTTTGGTAAATGTTATTCAAAACACGTCAAATTTGCATTTTAATGGTATATTCAGTCATATTCAACAAGTGTGAAATTTATACAATTGATATTACTTCTACTGTCAACCTTTAAACTGCCTATAAAACATTGTAAATGAAATTAAAGTTTAAGTCGGAACAACACATCTATATCAATCGGATGGATGGATTGCTGTAGGCAAACCTCTGTTTACATAAGTTATACATTATATATACATGTTATACATTTTATTTCCTCGGTCAAAATTTGACCTAAAACAACACTGATACCATTATGTGTATTGATATTGACAAAAGGTGTACGTTTGTGGCTTTGTGCATACATTCATGTTATACGTGCATTTACAATCAAACATTTTATTATTGGGCATAATTTTTAAACCATTTGTGACATGAGTTTTAAAATATATGACGTAAATTATATAATTTGATGTCTTTTAAGTGATGGTGGTAAATAATATAAGGTTGAATTAAATTAAAATTATTCAATGTGTTTGTTAATTGAAGAAAACAAACTATTCATGGCTTTTTCGGTTTCAATAGAAAAATTTGTTTGCTGGGATAACTGCTTTTGCGTAACCTTGGCAAAGCCAGGTCTTTCCCGCAAAATGGTCATCCCTCGGGTCGGAATTTTCAATCCGAGGCTCAAACTATTTGTAGATCCTTATAATCTCACGCGAGGGCTAAAGATAGGTGCAAAGAACAAGGCTATACTGAGCTCTTGTTCATATCTACGCCTGACGCTTGGATTTCATTGTACACAACTCATAAGAATCTTAACACTAGGGTGAGTTAGAAACACCAGTAAAGTGGCGGACGTCCTTAGCTCGTATGAGAGAAATTTGTTGTACAGCCTTTATTAATTCTCTTCTCACTGTGCCTGCTTGTCATCCCAATACATTGTCTAACAGCACCCTTATCTATATATACCTCACTCACTCAACTCACTCACTCACTCACTCACTCACTCACTCACTCACTCACTCACTCACTCACTCACTCACTCACTCACTCACTCACTCACTCACTCACTCACTCACTCACTCACTCACTCACTCACTCACTCACTCACTCACTCACTCACTCACTCACTCACTCACTCACTCACTCACTCACTCACTCACTCACTCACTCACTCACTCACCTAAGACCAAAAAATCTCAAAGTATTCCTGAGTAGAATCAGTACAAAGCATATGTGGATAAAGTGTCTTTCTTAAGGATACCACATATAGCCGTGACGCGGATCGATCCCGAGACCAATTGATCTTGGATTCAAAGCTTTAACACTGGACCATGCACTCTACCTTGGTCATTGTAAATACAGAATAAGCTTCATTGTAATGACTACGTACCTCGTGTACAACACTGCCGAGAGAGAACTTGAGCAGCTTACAGATATCGCCGAGGTTTGACAGACTGCTGGCGCGGACATAGGGATCTTCATCCTTAACTCCCACCAGCACGCTGGATACCAACAAGTCACGGTACTGGGGGATAGTGTCACCTGGAGATCAGCAAAATATTGTTTTTTGATAATTAGAATAAATAAATGCCTGTTGACATACACGTGAAGTAAAAATGTCTTATGTATAATGCAAATCACATGCATACACTTTTGTCCGCACATTTAAGCATTGATAATCCTGAGGTAAAATGCATGCTAGGCCAAACAAACTAACTGCTAGGTTGACTGTCTCCTGTCTGACCCTTCAAAATCATCAGGCTCAACGCTTTTGTTATCTCATTTTATTCAATATAATTAAGGCGTTAACACAATATGTGTGAATTTCTGTAAAAGTATCCTTTTGTTGTATATAACATTAATTAATGAATTAGAAAAGAAAATAAGAGATTTTATTGGAAACAGTTATTATTTTGGAAACTTTGGCTCTATTCTGAACCCATGAATAGAATACTCAGTACCAGTCAATCTCCATAGACGGGTCAGAATCCTCCCAGTGGGTGTCAGGGTCAATTTTATCTTTAGGTGCTATGACTGTAGTTAAATTATCATTATCCAAGAAGTCAAATGAGCGGTAGCAAGAATAGGACCACTGTTACAGTAGCTAATGCAAACGCATGTCGTAAGAGGGGACATGTTCGTGTATTGAATTATACTTTGCTGAAACTCTGCAGTTCTGAGAGATGAAACTTCAAGGTTTATTCTGTATCTTCATGTCTTAATGTTCTTTCTTTAATCTGCTGGTTGATTTTTTTTTCCCCTTGTGGACAGTGAGTCTGGAACCTTCGTTCTTGTTGGCATCATATAACCTTCAGTTATGTGTTGGTATGCTGTTATAGCCAAATTTGTTTATTCATTCATTCACTGGCTCTATTTTCAGTATTAACAGTCACTGATTAATTTTCAGAACAAAAACAGTTTGATAAATTGTTTTCTACTGCAAGCCACTGGGAACTTTATCAAAATTTTTAAATGTTTTACATTTGCCATGTATTAAGCCTAGTGGCAATTTTACAATCCCATTGTGGCCATCTTGCAAATTCAGATAAATGAAGAAACCAAAATCTCTAAAATCTAGAACTACACGTGTCTCAGAACATGGAAGTCCCTGCTTTACATTTTGATACAAGATATGTACGCCTTCAAGGTATTATATGTTTATTATAAATAAAAATTAAATAAAAAATACTAATAAAAATTAGTTGAAAAGTTCAGGGAGAGCATTCCTGACAATATTTAAATTACCATTCAAAATAAGTAGGCAATAACTAAACTGCAAGCGGATGGAATGGAGCCTGAAAATGACATGGGATACCCAATACTTTATACTGGTATCAGTAGCAAGCTTGGCTAAGATTGACTGGAAAATTTAGGAGGAATAGTTCAGACAAAATTTACCATCTTACACAGTTAAAAACAATAACTTATTATTATTGCAGCTCTTAAAGTCAATGGCAATAATATGCTAAACTAACTTTTACACTGATACTATGTAAGAAGTTTGGTTAAAATCTAAACTTTATACTGATACTCTGTGGGAAGTCAGTTAAACTTTATACCAATACTCTGTAGGAATTTTTGTTAAAATCTAAACTTTATACCAATACTCTGTAGGAAGTTTGGTTAAAATCTAAACTTTATACCAATACTCTGTAGGAAGTTTGGTTAAAATCTAAACTTTATACTGATACTCTGTGGGAAGTTTGGTTAAAATCTAAACTTTATACCGATACTCTGTGGGAAATTTGGTTAAAATGAAAACTTTATACCGATACTCTGTAGGAAGTTTGGTTAAAATCTAAACTTTATACTGATACTCTGTGGGAAGTCAGTTTGGTTAAAATCTAAACTTTATACCAATACTCTGTGGGAAGTCAGTTTGGTTAAAATCTAAACTTTATACCAATACTCTGTAGGAAGTTTGGTTAAAATGCTAACTTTATACTGATACTCTGTGGGAAGTTTGGTTAAAATCTAAACTTTATACCGATACTCTGTAGGAAGTTTGGTTGCAATCTGACTTTATACCAATACTCTGTAGGAAGTTTGGTTGCAATCTCACTTTATACCATTACTCTGTAGGAAGTTTGGTTGCAATCTGACTTTATACCAATACTCTGTAGGAAATTTTGTTAAAACCTGAACTTTATGATACTTTGTACACGGCTAGAAATTTCCACTTGTCTGCTTGCCATGACAAGTGAACATTTTGTCAGGACGAGAAAGACTTAATAAACTGACCTTAATATTTCTTTGATTTTAAGCATTCAATTAAAAATTTTCGAAAGGGGAGAACAGGTAGCTTTTATAAGAAAGTTTGTTTAAAATCAATTTTGAATTATGGAAGAAGTAAGTCTCGACTAGAAAGTGTGATGTATGGAAAGAGTAAGTCTGGACCAGAAAGTGTATGGACCCACAGAAAAGGGCAACTCTGTACTCCTCACCTAACCCTCCCAACCCCCAAACAGCAAGTCTGGACTAGAAAGTGTGATGAAGGACCAACAGACAAGGGCAAC
The DNA here is from genome assembly GCA_029582155.1 of Panopea generosa. Lineage (NCBI taxonomy): Eukaryota > Metazoa > Mollusca > Bivalvia > Adapedonta > Hiatellidae > Panopea > Panopea generosa. Next base: position 7,796,291 of record CM055900.1, read on the forward strand.
TCTATACTCCTCACCTAACCCCCCAAACAGTAAATCTGGACTAGAAAGTGTGAAGAATAGACCCGCAGATAAAGGCAACCCTATACTCCTAACCGAAACACTCCCAACCCCAAACAGTAAGTATGGTCTAGAAAAAGTGATGTATGGACACATGGAAAAGGGTAACTCCTCACCTAACCCTCCAAACTCCCAAACAGTGAGTCTGGACTAGAAAGTGTGATGAAAGGACCTGCGGATAAAGGCAACTCTATACTCCTCACCTAACCCTCCCCACCCCCCAAACAGTAAGTCTGGACTAGAAAGTTTGATGTATTGACCCACAGACAAGGGCAACTCTATACTCCTCACCCAACACTCCCAACTCCAAACAGTTAGTCTGGACTAGAAAGTTTGATGTATGGACCCACAGACAAGGGCAACTCTATACTCCTCACCCAACACTCCCAACCCCAAACAGTAAGTCTGGACTAGAAAGTGTGATGTATGGACCCACAGACAAGGGCAACTCTATACTCCTCACCCAACACTCCCAACCCCAAACAGTAAGTCTGGACTAGAAAGTTTGATGTATGGACCCACAGACAAGGGCAACTCTATACTCCTCACCCAACACTCCCAACCCCAAACAGTAAGTCTGGACTAGAAAGTTTGATGTATGGACCCACAGACAAGGGCAACTCTATACTCCTCACCCAACACTCCCAACCCCAAACAGTAAGTCTGGACTAGAAAGTTTGATGTATGGACCCACAGACAAGGGCAACTCTATACTCCTCACCTAATCCTCTCCACCCCCAAACAGTAAGTTTGGGCTAGAAAGTTTGATGTATGGACCCACAGACAAGGGCAACTCCATACTCCTCACTTAACCCTCTCCACCCCCAAACAGAAAGTCTTGACTAGAAAGTTTGATGTATGGACCCACAGAAAAGGGCAACTCTATACTCCTCACCCAACACTCCCAACCCCAAACAGTAAGTCTGGACTAGAAAGTTTGATGTATGGACCCACAGACAAGGGCAACTCTATACTCCTCACCCAACACTCCCAACTCCAAACAGTAAGTTTGGACTAGAAAGTGTGATGTATGGACCCACAGACAAGGGCAACTCTATACTCCTCACCCAACACTCCCAACCCCAAACAGTAAGTCTGGACTAGAAAGTTTGATGTATGGACCCACAGACAAGGGCAACTCTATACTCCTCACCCAACACTCCCAACCCCAAACAGTAAGTCTGGACTAGAAAGTGTGATGTATGGACCCACAGACAAGGACAACTCTATACTCCTCACCCAACACTCCCAACTCCAAACAGTAAGTTTGGACTAGAAAGTGTGATGTATGGACCCACAGACAAGGGCAACTCTATACTCCTCACCCAACACTCCCAACCCCAAACAGTAAGTCTGGACTAGAAAGTTTGATGTATGGACCCACAGACAAGGGCAACTCTATACTCCTCACCCAACACTCCCAACCCCAAACAGTAAGTCTGGACTAGAAAGTTTGATGTATGGACCCACAGACAAGGGCAACTCTATACTCTTCACCCAACACTCCCAACCCCAAACAGAAAGTCTGGACTAGAAAGTGTGATGTATGGACCCACAGACAAGGGCAACTCTATACTCCTCACCTAATCCTCTCCACCCCCAAACAGTAAGTTTGGGCTAGAAAGTGTGATGTATGGACCCACAGACAAGGGCAACTCCATACTCCTCACTTAACCCTTTCCACCCCCAAACAGAAAGTCTTGACTAGAAAGTTTGATGTATGGACCCACAGACAAGGGCAACTCTATACTCCTCACCCAACACTCCCAACCCCAAACAGTAAGTCTGGACTAGAAAGTTTGATTTATGGACCCACAGACAAGGGCAACTCTATACTCCTCACCCAACACTCCCAACCCCAAACAGTAAGTCTGGACTAGAAAGTGTGATGTATGGACCCACAGACAAGGGCAACTCTATACTCCTCACCCAACACTCCCAACTCCAAACAGTAAGTCTGGACTAGAAAGTGTGATGTATGGACCCACAGACAAGGGCAACTCTATACTCCTCACCTAATCCTCCAAACTCCAATATGCAATATGAAGAGTCATAAAAAGTCAATACAAGATACAATGTTTAATTTTGTATTCAAATGCCTCCAGCCCAAAATACATAGAATTATTTACAGCAATTGTATGAGTTAGGTATGCATGTTTTCCTTGTAATTCATTTCTTTTAAAAGGACAACAAAATTAATTAATGTTATCAGAGATTTTTTTTTAATTCTATAAGTGACTTCCAGTTGAATTTTGTAAAAACTTGTCCGATTCACCAGCATACCAAGAAAATAGAAGGAGATGCCATAAATCAGGGTATCTAGGACAATTACGTAGCATATATTCATCTTCTCATTCATGAGCGTGCTCAGTTGTTTTGCAATACAGACAGAAATAATTTTCACGATCAATATATTTACGACCAGTTTCAATTTTTAACTAATGACTTGAGCATCGAAAATGGGCCATTGCTTTTTTATGTAGAAACGGCAAAACAACACATAAATACCTCTCTGTATTTAATAAGATTTTAAAATATTTATAGTTGGCAGAACAATTATTTGCATATGTAAAAGTTTACACCAACATTTTTTTGTGATTTGTTCGATTATGCTGTACATAAAGGAATATAATATTGGATATTTTACAAAAATAACAAACCACTTCGACCATGATGCCATGCACATGAAATCTGAGAAGTATCTAATTAAACTGTTTACGGTAGTAATGGGACCAACAACGGGATATTTATGGCTATGGTATTGCCCTTTTCATATTTCAGCACAATGACAAATTCTACTCGGCATTTGAAGTGACTACTATATTACTATGTAATATATTAATCTGTTAGTATTCAGATAATTGACTTTCCTAAATTGTCTGCACAACTCGATTTTCCATTAAATCCGCTAGACTGACAAACTGATTGTCAGAAATGCATCCTTGTATATTGTGTTGAAACTTCAACCTGTCAAGCAGATTAAACTCTGAATATAAAAATATAGCATAAAGTATGCAGGCCATTCAATACATATACTATAACAAATAACACATTATATATGGCATTTTGCAGATCTACTCTTTAAAAAAAATGGTACACGCCCCTTTCCCCACTTAAATTCACATATTTTATTAAAATCCACTATATTTCTACCAAAAAGCATGTGATTTTATGTTGCGCCGGAGTGTTCCCCCCCCCCACCCTCCCTCCTCCCAAACTGAAATCCTGGATCTGCCCCTGCATAGTATCCAGTTTTATTAGTGAAAGAAGACCTGAATCCTGATTTTTTTGTCAGAGGAACCGAGCTGGGCTCAAACCAACAACTGTGTTGAGAGGCACCTGATCTTGAGACTGTGGGTTAGAAATCTTAGCCCTGGAGGACCCCTAACAGCTAGATATCAGATAGTCAGTCCATCTAGAAGTTATCTTCTGGTGACGCAGATGTATTGGGCACTCAACCCAGATTCAGGGTTGGAAAATTCAACTCATCCGCTCGCCGTGATGAGTAAACATTTGTCCAGGATAAGTAAGATTTAAGAAACTATCCTTAAAATACAAATTAAGCATTAAATATAAATATTTGGGCAGAGAGGAGGAGTAGCTTTGATAATAAATTACAAACCCTGCCAGATGTCACACAGACTCCATTCAAAGCTCACCTTGATGGTCTCTCAAAAAAGTAATACCTTAGAAATGGACTCAGAGCAATCAATAAAATTCTTTCGCCAACTTATCTCACAATCAAGCTATTAAAATAGAATAATGTAGATTAAACCTACCTAAACTCCTTGAAGATTTAACCAGTATTTCGCCAAGTTTCATCCTCAGCTCTGGTGACCTTTTACCATAATGAGAGTTCTGACTTTGTTGAAAATTTGCAAACTGTTCACATATTTTTGGCACCACAAAGCTTGGAAATACATCACACATGGCTGACAAACCATTAACTGCAGAAAGATACATATAGGAGTCTGGGTGGTCTAGGTTTTCTTCAAAGATCTTAAATAGTGCGTCTTTTCTTTGGAAAGCTTCTGGGTCTTTCCTTTGTACAAGTCGTGTTAAACGTATCAATCCGTGACCTCGCACTGGAACAAGAGGGTCACACAGTTCCTTAAACGCTATTTCCAGCTCTGAACCAAGAGAATTGCCATTTTTATTACCAGTACTTTCATCCTCATCACTCAAAGCATTACCATCCTGACTGTCAATTTCTTTCTTTTCATTATGAATTGCACCATGTTGACCATCACATTGTTTAAAATGTGCTTCTGTCTGTTTTATGTTTTCTTTCTCTTTACTAACTGGGCCTCTACCTTGTACAGTTACTTTTCCTGTATGTTTCTTTGCATCATTTTCCATGTTGAAAGGGTTTGGTTCTTTCTTACCAAGATCCTCTTCCATTCCAATGTTTTCCATTTTGTTTATAACATGAATATCGCTTTTCGCTCTTGAAGCAATAACTTCATCATTGGTATCACAATTTTTGTCTATTATTTTCACAGAATCATTTTCTGCAACCTGATCTGCCTCTGACATTTTCTCAACTAATGGCATGGAGGCATTTTCTTTGACCTTGACCTTTTGCTTAACACCTGGGCTGTTATCAACCACTTCTATAGATGGCTTTGTTTTTTTCATTGTATCTTTTCTTTTTTCAACCTGAAAAATATTATGATTATGTAAAAGTTTTAAAGAAATAATCATAATTACCTTGTACTAGGAGTGTGTCTGAGAACAAATTCTATTTGGCAAGTTCAAATACTTATCCAAGCAATTATGATATTTTAACTATTGTAATAGCCTAGTGAAGATAAATGAAACTGCATTTTTTGAATATTCAAGGGGCATAACTGAAGACAATTAATCCTCCCATTTGGATACTATGTACTATGAGTATCGAATAAAAACTAATGGTACTAGAGTGCACAATGTTAAATAATGTAATTCAAGGGTCCAACATTAATAATATTCTAATTTGGCCAGTTCAAGAGCTTATCTTAGATAATATGGTTATATAACTACTGTAAAAGTTTGGTGAAGATCAAAGTAGAATGAGTAGTAAAGTGCACACAACATCCAACAACACATTTATTACCCCAGTTTGTAGTTGAAGAATATGTCTAAGGTATTAATGATGGTAATATAATTACTATGTAAGTTGATAAACATCAAATGAAAATGCAGGTGCCAGAGTGCACACACTGTGAAATGGCCCAATTTTTGATGATGATGATGATGATGATGATGATGATGATAGAGAGAGAGAGAGAGAGAGAGAGAGAGAGAGATAGAGAGACAGAGAGACAGACAGACAGGCAGGCAGGCAGGCAGGCAGGCAGGCAGGCAGACTTGTTTTGTTTTGGAGTGTTTAGTTTTCTATTATTGTAAAAAAACACAATCTTGTTCAAATTTAACCTCTGCTACATTAATGACACAGTTCCTGAGAATTATTTACTTTATGCATCAAATTTCTGTACAGCATGCACTCAGTGCTATTGATGTTTTGCTGCGTGCACATGTAATCATGCATGCCATCTTTCCTTACAAAATCCAAATTTACAACCTAATAACTATAATTATGTTCTCGTTATAGTCTGAGTTGATATTAAATAAGATAGTTTAATAGATTACAAGAGACCCTTGAGAAAAAGCAATGCTTTCCTGGAATATTATTTGCACAGACAGTGAATTCAAATTAAACTATAGCATATGCACGACTGTACTTTTATACTTTCATCAAAATCCCAGTAATATGTTTTCTGATAGACGAGACAATATAATCAGATTATCACTAGTATATAGCCAGTAGAAATTGGTGTTTGACATGTAATACAGCACGGTAGTTGAGAGGTCATGGGGCATTTGAGGTCATCAGTCATGTGTAATGCATATGATTGTACTGTTGTTGTTGTTGTATGGTGTTTAGCGTCACTTTCAACAATTTTTAAGCCAACCAGACCTAGAACTCTCCTCTAAATGCTTAGCGTCAAGTGAGGAGGCTTTTGGTACCATTTTTTAAGTCTTTGGTAAAACCTGGCCAGGGATTGAACCCACAACCTTCCGCATGCGAGGCAGACCCTCTAACACTAGACCATGCCGCAGTCCATAATTGTACTGAACACTACAAATATGGATTTTCAGTTGTTTTTATTAACAACATATTACCGCAGACCATTTAACCATTAAGGGCCCCAGCATGTATAGCTAACATTTGAAATGAATCAAACCTGATTGGATAATACTGGGCTCAAACCCACAACTTTAGCGGTGAGAGATATAAATAGCATCTTCAACCATTTAATCACAGAATGACGTTATAATTTGTTTAAATCTTCAATTTATTTTGCGACCATACCAAAGAAGCAGAACATTGTTTGTATTGTTTTATCCAGTGCACATATTAGTCACCAGGGCCTAAATTTGCATCTTTAGAATCCAACTGAAACTCAACATTAAGTTATTTGTTAGAAATGTGATTTATAGACATATGCTGTATAAATAATCACCAAAATTGCCTTTTTTCTGCAAGTAAACAGTGTTGTTTGATTGTTTATTTTAAGTAATTTGGATTTCAATTTTATTTTATATTCTGAGTTGAGAGTTTTATGGTGAATAAATTTAGAAGCTGGAAGTATTCAGATGGTTACATTGACAATCTTTCCATATTTATAGCAACCTGATATTTCAACAAAAATGAATGAATGCATGGGGTTTATTGGCGTACCAACACATTATAGGTTATTCAATGCCAACAGGAAGGAAGATTCCAGGTTCACTGTAAATTATAAAAAAAACAACAAATAAACATAAAGATAAAAAACTACCAAAAAAAAAATCAACAAATGAATATGAAGAATGAACCTAGAACCAGAGTTTCAGTAAATTCTATAATATTACTCAAATTGTCGCTTGATCCACAGTGATCCTATTCTTGCCGTCACTCATATGGCTCCCTGGAACCCAGGGGTTGGCAATTTATCCACAATAATGAACATGACAAAAAATTATAAAATAAACATGACACCCATTTGGAGGATTCCTACCCATCTGTAGAGATTGACAGTAATTCTATTCTTTGCCAGAACCACACAGGCTTTTTTTAACAAAAAATTGACTTCAGGATTTAGATCTGTAATGATCAATATCACAACATTGCCTAAACTTGTTTTCCTAGAAATTATCATCCATTGAGAGATGTATTTCTGATAATTTAGAAGATTTTATTGTTTAGAATGGAAATTATTTAAATGTAAGAGTTTACTGCTAACCTTGAGAAAGCAAAAAATGAACAAGTGCTGAACAATAAAATAGTTTTAATACTATAAAGTTTTAATACTATAAATAATTTTTACATTGCTGAATAAAATAACATCAGTGGAAATAACATACATGATAAATATGTTATTATCTAAAATATATTAACCTACCCCCACTTTAAGTTGCTACTTTTTACAAAAAAAATTCTTAAACTTGATATTTTAAAATGTTCTTGCACCATTACTATTACAATCAACCATTGATGTTACAAACCAATATTTTCCACAATTTTTGAATTAATAAATGCATAAAGACAAACAACTTTGACCAATTTGATTTTAAACAATATGGTATTTTATAAGAGGGTGGTAAAATAAAATCCTGCAAAATTTGGTGACATAGTGTTTTTTCAACATTTTCCACCAGTAAACAAATAATTCTGTTTTCCTTTGAAACAATTTTTTGGCTCTCTTGCACACACTGGGTGCTATTAAATTTTGTAGCAGTTCTTAGTCTGGTCAACCCGATGTCAGTATAACGCGACAGGGTTGGGTATCAAATCATGTGTCTACGACATGAATCTCCATAGCGGCAGTGCTCAGAATACTGTCTCAAGCAGACACAGTCGCGATATGACTGAAAATATTTTTGAAAGTGACGCTAAACATTATACAACCACATCTCAGACAGAATGTTTTACACAAACGGATGAGAAAATAAAAGTGTTTTATTTTTGAAAATCGATTGATCAAAATATTATTTAAATGGAGTACCGGTATATCAGGGAGCAAACGCCATCAATGTCTAAAAAAAAATTAAATAGTTATTAACTCTTTACTCCATATGCATTTTAACTGGACTCTTCCAAACTCAAAAGTCACACATAGTCAATTTCCATGAAACGATACATTATACCTATTTATTCTGATAGAGAAGAAAACAGTGCAGAACCTGTTCTGATTGCTCGTTATGAGCAATAAGAGCTGGTTCTTCACTGTTTTCAAAAGCCTTCTATATTAGAGGTGTTCAAAGGTGGCCATATGAAGTCAAGGGTTAAAATGGATAAAAAGCACCTCGTTATCGTTATTAATAAAATCAGAATGGATCTGATATGTCAAATCCACCAAAACGTGACAAAATCATATTAAAATTGGAGTGGTAAACTTGAAATGAAATCCCCATTCTTAAATAAGACAGCACTTAAATATTGCTTGACGTCATTCAGACTCTAAAAAAAGATAATATTTTTATATTAAACAATAGAATAGTTCAAATGATAAATGATTTATGTATTTTACTATTAATATACTTTAGCTAAAACAATCAACCTAACAATAATGATTTTATTTTATCTTCATTCTAATTAATTAGCATGGCGAATATATTTTACTAACAATACAATTTAATATCTGGAGACAGTCGCTCTGTCATTAGCTGACTGAACAGTTGCGTCATTACACTTATTTGATAAATAACAAATTAAACCTGTCATGTGATGAATGGTGCAAAGCAGTGCTTGGTTATTTATCTGCAAACAATTTCATTATCCAATACAATCATGGAAAGTAACATTTTTTTTCCATTTTGAAAGAGAAAATATCACAATTTTAAATTAATGCACGAAAAGTTAAGAATTGTTTTTATTTTTATAGTTTCAAGCAGTACAGTTAGACCAATAGAAGCTCCTGAAATCAACTGTTTCACAAAGAAGAGTCAATATGGTTCCCGAATAAAAAGTATAATATTCAAGTGTAATAATTATACTTTGAATTGATTATCAGTTTGAACAATCTGTATTTCCTTTGTGTGGAGTGCGTGGTCCAGTGAGAGAGAGCACCGAACCCATGATCGGAGGGTCATAGGTTTGATCCTCCACCACGGCTATTTGTGGTGTCCTTGAGCAAGACATTTTCCCGCATATGCTTAGTACTGATTTTAACCAGGAAGAATTCAAGCATGATTTGGCTAAGTTGTAAAAACTTGTTTCACAATCAAGGTAAAATAAATAAGTTCAAACTTTTTCCTTACATTGGGCAGTTCAGGAAGTAAATATTATGTTACATTAACAAAACCCAAGACTTAGAGTAAATGGCAAAATGTTTTTCTTAAATATATGCACAGGTGTCATCATGTGGTCCATAGACTCTGCACTTTTTTTTAATAAGGTTTACCACTACAAACATTTTCAACATATTGTAAGTTATATATAGCATTTAAAGAAGACCTCAAAATGATTGGCTCGAACCAACAACCTCATTTTAGAGAGGTCAGTGTTCTTGTGGTGACCCATTAAGCCACTACATCACAAAGGACCCAGCTGTACTTCCTCGAATAATTGAAAACTTTCATTGTACCAAGTTTGAAATAAATATAAGAAATAGGTATTGTGGCTCAAGATACACATGTTCAAAAAACTACAATTATGAAAGACTGATGTAACAGCAATTGACCTGACCTCTAAGTAAACACTACATTGTATTTACTTGGACAAACAATGCCAATTGGCCATTGGAGGGGAGCTTTTGAATCGTTCTAACATCAGGTCATTTTTTCTGCACATACAGAATTCCTGATATAATCTTATAAAAACTTCATCAAAAATGTATACTGCTACAGACAGCCTTTAATACACAGTCATCCATATAAATGTGACAATCTCCGGTATTCACACACAAGCACAACCATCATCTTCTTTATTATTTATGTTGTCTAACATACTGGCAAACGTGATCTAAAAAGTTCAGTGTCAGTGACAGGCTTGCACATTTTGTTGATCAACAGTGTGTTGATCGTTGTCAGTTTTAAACTCTGAAGAAAGGGATTTTTAAACATAAAAAATTATAACGAAGAATATGTAGGCCCACTATCAGCATCACAAACTATCAATGCCAGCTCATAATTAACCAACACATTATAGGTTTTTCGACGCCAACAGGAAGGAAGATTCCAGGTTCACTCTACATGTACAAAAACAACAAATTAACATACAGATTAAAAAAAATACATTAACAAATAAATATGCAGAATGAACCTAGAACCTTGATACCTGCAGAACTGCAGAGTTTCAGCAAATTCTATCGTATTACTCAATTTGTCGCTTCTTACGACATGCATAAGCCACAGTGATCCTATTCTTGCCATCACTCATGGCTCCCTGGAATCACACAGGGGTTGATAATTTAACCACAATAGTGAACATGACAAAAAATGATAAAATGAACATGACACCCATTTGGAGGATTCCTACCCCTCTGCTGAGATTGACAGTGAATCTATTCTTAACCGGAACCACACGGGTTTTTTGCTCAAAAACACTACAAAGAGGCGGCAAGGGATCAAACCTCCGACCCTCAGATACTGGGTCCAATGCTCTACCACTGGACCACTAAGAATTTATATAACCATCACTGTAAATTAAGTAACTTTGAAACCAAAAAATTTATTTAAAAAATAAATTATTTTTCAAGTACATATTATATTTAAACCACATGTTCTATTTCACTATGACTATAATTGATATGATGTACTGACTAATTTCTCTTTTTGTGATTTATTTATTGAAATTTCATCCCACTTACTATTCTATTCACCTGCGGGCAAGTTCACTTATTTAAAACAAACTACGGTATACAATTTTGCTGTGTCAAGTATACATAAACATACATAAAACATTGCAATAACCATAGTATAGGGCCAGCAACAAAAAATTCTTTGTTTCCAGTGTTTCTTAATCAGGTTTTTTTTGGGTTTTCTTGGAATGGGGTTTAATGCCATTTTCAACACATTTCAGGTTAGATGGCATATCCAGTTTTATTAGTGGAGGAAGACTTCAGAATGAATCTAAGTAGAACCACCGTCCTTCTGCATATCCAGTTTTATTGGTGGAGTAAGACTTCAGAATGAATCTAAGTAGAACCACCTTCCTTCTGCATATCTGGTTTTATTGGTGGAGGAAGACTTCAGAATGAATCTAAGTAGAACCACCGTCCTTCTGCATATCCAGTTTTATTTGTGGAGGAAGACTTCAGAATGAATCTAAGTAGAACCACCTTCCTTCTGCATATCCGGTTTTATTGGTGGAGGAAGACTTCAGAATGAATCTAAGTAGAACCACCGTCCTTCTGCATATCCGGTTTTATTTGTGGAGGAAGACTTCAGAATGAATCTAAGTAGAACCACCTTCCTTCTGCATATCCAGTTTTATTTGTGGAGGAAGACTTCAGAATGAATCTAAGTAGAACCACCGTCCTTCTGCATATCTGGTTTTATTTGTGGAGGAAGACTTCAGAATGAATCTAAGTAGAACCACCGTCCTTCTGCATATCCGGTTTTATTTGTGGAGGAAGACTTCAGAATGAATCTAAGTAGAACCACCGTCCTTCTGCATATCCGGTTTTATTAGTGGAGGAAAACTTCAGAATGAATCTAAGTAGAACCACCGTCCTTCTGCATATCCTGTTTTATTGGTGGAGGAAAACTTCAGAACAAATCTGAGTAGAACCACCGTCCTTCTGCATATCTAGTTTTATTGGTGGAGTAAGACTTCAGAATGAATCTGAGTAGAACCACCGTCCTTCTGCATATCCAGTTTTATTGGTGGAGTTAGACCTCAGAATGAATCTAAGTAGAACCACCGTCCTTCTGCATATCCAGTTTTATTGGTGGAGTAAGACTTCAGAATGAATCTGAGTAGAACCACCGTCCTTCTGCATATCCAGTTTTATTGGTGGAGTAAGACCTCAGAATGAATCTGAGTAGAACCACTGTCCTTCTGCATATCCAGTTTTACTGGTTGAGGAAGACCTCAGAATGAATCTGAGTAGAACCACCGTCCTTCTGCATATCCAGTTTTATTGGTGGAGGAAGACTTCAGAATGAATCTAAGTAGAACCACCTTCCTTCTGCATATCTGGTTTTATTGGTGGAGGAAGACTTCAGAATGAATCTAAGTAGAACCACCGTCCTTCTGCATATCCGGTTTTATTTGTGGAGGAAGACTTCAGAATGAATCTAAGTAGAACCACCTTCCTTCTGCATATCCAGTTTTATTTGTGGAGGAAGACTTCAGAATGAATCTAAGTAGAACCACCGTCCTTCTGCATATCTGGTTTTATTTGTGGAGGAAGACTTCAGAATGAATCTAAGTAGAACCACCGTCCTTCTGCATATCCGGTTTTATTTGTGGAGGAAGACTTCAGAATGAATCTAAGTAGAACCACCGTCCTTCTGCATATCCGGTTTTATTAGTGGAGGAAAACTTCAGAATGAATCTAAGTAGAACCACCGTCCTTCTGCATATCCAGTTTTATTGGTGGAGGAAAACTTCAGAACGAATCTGAGTAGAACCACCGTCCTTCTGCATATCTAGTTTTATTGGTGGAGTAAGACTTCAGAATGAATCTGAGTAGAACCACCGTCCTTCTGCATATCCAGTTTTATTGGTGGAGTTAGACCTCAGAATGAATCTAAGTAGAACCACCGTCCTTCTGCATATCCAGTTTTATTGGTGGAGTAAGACTTCAGAATGAATCTGAGTAGAACCACCGTCCTTCTGCATATCCAGTTTTATTGGTGGAGTAAGACTTCAGAATGAATCTGAGTAGAACCACCGTCCTTCTGCATATCCAGTTTTATTGGTGGAGTAAGACCTCAGAATGAATCTGAGTAGAACCACTGTCCTTCTGCATATCCAGTTTTACTGGTTGAGGAAGACCTCAGAATGAATCTGAGTAGAACCACCGTCCTTCTGCATATCCAGTTTTACTGGTTGAGGAAGACTTCAGAATGAATCTAAGTAGAACCACCGTCCTTCTGCATATCCAGTTTTACTGGTTGAGGAAGACTTCAGAATGAATCTAAGTAGAACCACCGTCCTTCTGCATATCCAGTTTTACTAGTGGAGTTAGACCTCAGAATGAATCTGAGTAGAACCACCTTCCTTCTGCATATCCAGTTTTACTGGTTGAGGAAGACTTCAGAATGAATCTGAGTAGAACCACCGTCCTTCTGCATATCCAGTTTTACTGGTTGAGGAAGACTTCAGAATGAATCTGAGTAGAACCACTGTCCTTCTGCATATCCAGTTTTACTGGTTGAGGAAAACTTCAGAATGAATATAAGTAGAACCACCGTCCTTCTGCATATCCAGTTTTATTAGTGGAGTTAGACCTCAGAATGAATCTGAGTAGAACCACCTTCCTTCTGCATATCCAGTTTTACTGGTTGAGGAAGACTTCAGAATGAATCTAAGTAGAACCACCGTCCTTCTGCATATCCAGTTTTATTAGTGGAGTTAGACCTCAGAATGAATCTGAGTAGAACCACCTTCCTTCTGCATATCCAGTTTTACTGGTTGAGGAAGACTTCAGAATGAATCTGAGTAGAACCACCGTCCTTCTGCATATCCAGTTTTACTGGTTGAGGAAAACTTCAGAATGAATCTAAGTAGAACCACCGTCCTTCTGCATATCCAGTTTTATTGGTGGAGGAAGACTTCAGAATGAATCTGAGTAGAACCACCGTCCTTCTGCATATCCAGTTTTATTGGTGGAGTAAGACTTCAGAATGAATCTGAGTAGAACCACCGTCCTTCTGCATATCCAGTTTTATTGGTGGAGTAAGACCTCAGAATGAATCTGAGTAGAACCACTGTCCTTCTGCATATCCAGTTTTACTGGTTGAGGAAGACTTCAGAATGAATCTGAGTAGAACCACCGTCCTTCTGCATATCCAGTTTTATTGGTGGAGTAAGACTTCAGAATGAATCTGAGTAGAACCACCGTCCTTCTGCATATCCAGTTTTATTGGTGGAGTAAGACCTCAGAATGAATCTGAGTAGAACCACCGTCCTTCTGCATATCCAGTTTTACTGGTTGAGGAAGACTTCAGAATGAATCTAAGTAGAACCACCGTCCTTCTGCATATCCAGTTTTATTAGTGGAGTTAGACCTCAGAATGAATCTGAGTAGAACCACCGTCCTTCTGCATATCCAGTTTTACTGGTTGAGGAAGACTTCAGAATGAATCTAAGTAGAACCACCGTCCTTCTGCATATCCAGTTTTATTAGTGGAGTTAGACCTCAGAATGAATCTGAGTAGAACCACCGTCCTTCTGCATATCCAGTTTTACTGGTTGAGGAAAACTTCAGAATGAATCTAAGTAGAACCACCGTCCTTCTGCATATCCAGTTTTACTGGTTGAGGAAGACTTCAGAATGAATCTAAGTAGAACCACCGTCCTTCTGCATATCCAGTTTTACTGGTTGAGGAAAACTTCAGAATGAATCTAAGTAGAACCACCGTCCTTCTGCATATCCAGTTTTATTGGTGGAGGAAGACTTCAGAATGAATCTGAGTAGAACCACCGTCCTTCTGCATATCCAGTTTTATTGGTGGAGTAAGACTTCAGAATGAACCTGAGTAGAACCACCGTCCTTCTGCATATCCAGTTTTATTGGTGGAGTAAGACCTCAGAATGAATCTGAGTAGAACCACTGTCCTTCTGCATATCCAGTTTTACTGGTTGAGGAAGACTTCATAATGAATCTGAGTAGAACCACCGTCCTTCTGCATATCCAGTTTTATTGGTGGAGTAAGACTTCAGAATGAATCTGAGTAGAACCACCGTCCTTCTGCATATCCAGTTTTATTGGTGGAGTAAGACCTCAGAATGAATCTGAGTAGAACCACTGTCCTTCTGCATATCCAGTTTTACTGGTTGAGGAAGACTTCAGAATGAATCTGAGTAGAACCACCGTCCTTCTGCATATCCAGTTTTACTGGTTGAGGAAAACTTCAGAATGAATCTAAGTAGAACCACTGTCCTTCTGCATATCCAGTTTTATTGGTGGAGGAAGACTTCAGAATGAATCTGAGTAGAACCACCGTCCTTCTGCATATCCAGTTTTATTGGTGGAGTAAGACTTCAGAATGAATCTGAGTAGAACCACCGTCCTTCTGCATATCCAGTTTTATTGGTGGAGTAAGACCTCAGAATGAATCTGAGTAGAACCACTGTCCTTCTGCATATCCAGTTTTACTGGTTGAGGAAGACTTCAGAATGAATCTAAGTAGAACCACCGTCCTTCTGCATATCCAGTTTTACTGGTTTTTGTTTGGACAAATAATATGTCTGATTGGTTAAATAAAATGTGAAAGAATGGGGATGAAATCAAAGAATAAATTTGTTATGATTTGGTAGGGAAACAACAAACAACGTATGATTTGGTAGGGAAACAATATACAACATAACTTTTATTTCAGGTCTGATCTACTTAACACAGGTCAAAATGAACAATGGGGAGGTCACATGGTGTCATTTGTTACCATGGTAGTAAAAAGAAAATAACAAGTTTACCTGTGTAATAATTTATCATAATGTTTCTGCGGTACATCAGAGCCGCACTCAGTAACATTAGACATATGTTATGTCTATATACAAACAGGCATGTGACTAGACAAGTAAATAGCTCTCAAAAGTGTTTGCTAATGTAAGCATGATGTTGTTTTTAATAAGGTTTAACGCCATTTCCAACCCATTTCCAACCCATTTAAGGTTACATTATGGCATAACCAGTTTTATTGGAGGAAGAACTGCCATCTGGCAAACTTTCTCACATACAGTTTGGGACTTGAACCTACAACCTCAGCAGTGAGAGGTAAGTGATCTTGAGGTGATATTGAGGTGGCACCTTCGACCATTCTGCCACAGAGGACATTAAGCAAACAAACATATCATTTAATTAACTTCTATTATCAAACATAAGCTGAAACAATAGAGATTTAACTTTACTGAATGCGGCACAAGGTGAACATGAAGTATTTAGTTTACTTATTTATATAACTTTGATTGTGAAACAAGTTATTACAACTGATACAAATTTTCCTAGGTAGAACCAGTACTAAGCATATGCAAAAAAAGTGTCTTGCTCAAGTACATCACACATAGCCGTGGTGGAAGATCGAACCCATGACCCTCCGAACATGGAGCCAATCCTCTACCACTGGACCATACGCTCTACCAGATGCAGTATTTATATCTAATTCTATATTAAAACAAATATACACTTTATTTTTAAGTTTTATTCTAATTATCAACAGAAAGGGCCATAATTGTTTGCGATCCAGTTTTGTTCATGTGGGTAGGTAGCTAAAGTTTTGTTTTTTTTGCAAGATTTTGATTTTGCAGTGTCACTTTAAACAAACATTGACAGAAATCCTGATTTTTTTAACCCTCAAAAGGCAATAAAAAAATGAGTAGCTGCAATTTGCGAACAAGAGACATAAAAAGAATTGAGTTTACTGGGATTTGTTTTACAGTAATTTACCTCACCAGCAGGCTGTCAATCAAACATGTCGATAATTCAATCAGCGATGTATATTGGTTGCAACGCTACCATTTTGTTTAGACAATCTATTAACGATGTCTAAGTAAACACTACTTTGTTTCTACTTGGACAAACAATGCATCATGGCCATTGGGGACAATCTATTAACGATGTCTAAGTAAACATTACTTTGTTTCTACTTGGACAAACAATGCATCAAGGCCATCGGTTACAATCTGCAGCATTCACACACAAGCACAACTATCGCCTACTTATTAATACAGACTGACATAAACATGATGTAAAAACTTCAGTGTCAGCGACATGCTTGCACATCTTACAACAGCGTGTTGATCTTTGTCTGTTTTAAATTCACGTATCATCATACAAAGCTACTTAACATATTTAACCATGGTCAGGTTATAAAACTTCCTTCCATGTTCAAATCAGAAACGAATGGACTTATCATAGTAAAACAAATTTAAATACCTGCAACATTTTACTTCAAATCTGTATTTAATTTTTTGATTAAATAATTTCAAAATCAAGACAGAAATATTAATTTTGTTTGCATCTTTATTTGTGTTTTATATGATTTTTTTAGTTGAGCATGAAAGAAGTTTAATAATCTGGAGGCGGCGATGACAACAACGACAACAACGATGACAACGACGACAGATACAAATGCTCAAGATCTTCATCTTTCAGTGCAACTAATATGTTTCAAATTGTAAAAGTATGGCAATACAGGTTTTATACTCAATAAAATGTATAGATAAGCTAAATTTTTGTACAATCAAAGATCAGATAGGACTGACAATATAACAGCTCACCGCCACCAAAATAGTTACAAGTTACTAGTCACAGTGAAAGTAAGATAGCCAGGATTTTAATAGTATATGGATTTTTTAATAATAATTAAAGATGCTAGGGCGTACACACAAGAAAAAATTGACATACATTTTTAAAGGGAATTTATCAGGAATTTTCAAAATTTCAAAATTGGCTTTGAACATTTTTTACCACACCTATATATGCTCACTGACCACGTATTTCCAAAAGGATATCTATTTAAACATGCCAAAATAATATATTGAAAATAGGTTTCCTAACAGGTTTACATGTTGTTCCATCTTAGAAAGAGTCTGAATGACATAAAGCAGTATATAGGTACTGTCTATATTTAAAATGGGAATTCAGTTTCAAGTTTACCACTCCGATTGAAACATTGATTATGTCGGTGGATATATGAAGTAAAGGGTTAAGTAAAATCTGAAAATACCAAATCATTCAGATTTTACTTAACCCTTTACTTCATATAGACACCTTTGGACACCTCTAATATATTAACTGACAGAATGGAAAACAGTGCAGGAAGTGTTCAGATTGCACTGTTTTCAAAGGCCTTCTGTGATTGGTGCGGTAAAACGCGTATCTATGGAGTAAAGGATTAATTATGATAATGAGATGTTTTTTCTATCCATTTTAAAAATAGTTTTATTTTTTAATACATTTATATAATTTTTCAGCTACACTCCCTTCAAGGCTTTTATATTGTTTGTATTTGGGACCATTTAGACTGTCTACAAATGATAGTGTGCTGCAATTTATACAACATGTAACCAATAGGCCATTATCATCCAATTTTTTCTTAAAAACGGGGCGGGTGGGAGGATTTCATTTTTTATTTTTAAATTTTTGATGTTTTTTTTGTTTATTTTTTTTTTTATGAAAATAAAAAGGGTTGGGGCGGCATGAAAATCAGGGAGTGGGCAGGGATGATAATCTAGCAATTAATTTATTAAGGCCATTTTAACTTGCTTTAATTTCAAAATGTAATAGAAGTTGTTCTACTCAATTTAACTATATTGTAGGAGATAGTAAATTATATAATTATGTTACTGGACAAACATTTCATGTCTGCTTTAATGGAAATTGTGCATCTAAAGAAGTAATTTATTTCATTAATTGTAAAAAAAGTAATAGTCAATATGTGGGCTTAACAAACCAAAATGTCAAGAACGTATGAAAAGTCATAAATTTGAAATCTGAAACTTTATGGACCTTACTTTCTCTTCCAGCGTTGTGACACACTATAATAAAAAGCTATAATGCTATAAGGTCTCACTACACAGTTGAGTTTTGTTCTTTGTTCTATATACAATAAGGTCTAGGATTTCCATGATAAAAAAATTCCACATAGAATTATTTTTGAAATTTTTTTTGCATAGTAGGAATGTAAACCCACATAAAAATGCACAATGACTGGTAGGTTGACCAGGTTTTTTTTTTAAAGAGGGTGCAGTGACATCCTGAGATTTTTTGAAAAAAGAAGTCCTCAAATGCTCATAAATACATGAATAAGTTGAAATCCTATGAAAGTCAAAGCCAAGGAGAGCTATTGCCATGAGCCCGGCGTCATCGTTGGCGTCATCGTTGGCGTCGTCGTTGTCAGTAGACACCCAGGTTAAACTTTTGCGTTTAAGTTTAAGATAACTATGCAACCACTCATTGGATGTGAATGAAACTTCGCATGTGTGTTCACCATCGTCAATGGAACACACACAGACAAGAACAAGAACTCTGGATTGCAATTTGGCACAGTTATGGCCCTTTTTCGACTGAGACACCCTGAGGCGAGATTTGTTGTCGTCTGACAACTCTTGTTAACACCAGTGATGTCTTATTGAAATATATACTATACCAACTTTTGCTCTACTCAACTGCAGCAAGAAATCACAACTACTATGAACCATTTTGAAAATATTTGAAAACCAAATTACATAGGCCTTGTTTTTAAGCATAAGAATCATTTTACCGTTGGAAAAAAGGGGCATAAATGTGTAGTGAGACGTATAGGTTGTACATAGAGTTTCTAGTATACACAAAGCAGCAAGGTAAGCACATATCTCATGTCTAGTTCTCTGAAGTTGAAAGTCATGTCAAGGAACTATATAGAGAAGGGATGGCAACTGATTGAGTTTTTGTGAATGCTTGCATATTCACGCAATATCTCACAATATCTATTTTCAATTATCTTAACTTCCATTTATCTCAGGAACACAAATCAAAATTCTAACATTGCAGAACGAAATTCTCACGAAATTTGTGTTTAAAACTGTTGAAGTACTTTTAATTACAAAATTTGTATACTGCAACTAAAATAGTGACAAATTATGAACCTCATTGTCTTTAATTCAAGATCATTTTGTGTGATTGCAACATGTTTAAACATCAGAGATAACAAACAACTTACAATTTATGTTAAGAAATCAGTTGCCTGTGAATTATGAATGATTAATTTGCAAATTATTAATCCTTTGTGTGCTATTTCATCAACATTTAGTCAGGAAATGCAATTTTCTTATCATTCCGTACAAGTTCATGGTTATGTGGATTAAGAGAGATAATTTTCAAGGCCAATCTGGCACACAGACAGGAGAGCATTATAAACTGAACCTCAAGTACAAAAATATTCTCATACATGTGAACTCTCCCGCTTCGTGTGGGAGTCTCCCGGAATCAAGACAAAATCTGCAAGTCTAGGACGGGAGTCAAAATCTCCCGCAATCACAACATCCTGTGTATTATTTTCTCCTGTTGTAAAAAGAAACTTAATTTACACTGTAAATGTCAATCATGATTGTAATCATGAACCAGATACATAAACTCCGCCCTTACTGGTTGCGAGCCAATCAGATTGCAGATGACATCAGAAATCTTGGACAATGTGATTACACACGAAGTGTTAATTGGCCTTGATAATTGGCATCATTTGGTTTATTTCAAACATATAAATTAGTGGTTATTACGTTTTTACACTTTCATGGTCTACACTTGGATAAAGGACCAAATAAAACTTCAAAATTTGTCTCTCAGCAATAAAAACAATCTAAATATCAAATTTGCAAAATTCTAACTATCCGCTATTAATTTTTCGTCGAGTTTTGTTTTGTTACGTTTTTATAGTTTACCGGTTCATAATATTTTGATATTTTTAATTGTAAAAGAAGAATGCCATATTGATTTGAACACTTAACAACGTGCATGTCTGTTTATTTTTAAACAATAAAACGCATATTCTGGAGCACAAAACTTGTGATGTGTTACTGTCATGGGGTTTCACGATTTTCAAATTGTGCATTTCTCTACGTAATTGGACTTTAAGTGCATACATGTAGTTTATGCACAGACAATGAAGTTGTGCACTGTTCAAAAACTTTAGCGCCTCAAATTGCCACCAATAATGGCTTTACCCCTTATTTAAACATTTTGACAACCAATTTAAAAAAGATGAAAAAATGTTTCCAAGCAGTTACCTTTAAACTTCAAATGACAACTGTTTCTCCAATTCTTCTTGAATATTTTCTATTCCTCACTTAATTTCTGACTAAACTAGAACCCAGGAGATGAAGATGAAAATTGTTTATGTGTTTAATATGGATGATCACTGATGGTCACTTTTTTTTTATGACAAAGGGTATATATATGTATACTTTTAAACGCTCATAATATTGATCATTAATCAAATTGACAGCGGTACCTAAATGGAATTTATGGCGCGGAAAAAACTCCCTCATTTGGTTTCAATCTCACTCATTTGAAAAGCTCCCTCATTGCTTAGTGAAAAGGTTCACATGTATGTATTCTCAAGAGATTGTTTTTACTGTCAGTTACAATGTAGAACATTTTCTTGAAGTACAACTGAAATGCATTTAGATCATTTATTTGAAATAAATTATTGTCACTTTGCAGACGTTATTCAATGAAATTCTGTAATATTTCAATTATTTTCCTGACTGCAAGTTCCACTGTCTATTGGTTGACAATATGCTGTTTTTTATACAAATAATCTGTTGGCATTTTTGAAGAGAGGCTATGACAATGATTCACAGGCAAAGAACTGGTTATAACTGGTAAAATAATGCTTCTGTGAAAATTTAGGCAAAATCGGTTCTTATTCAATTTTTGTTTATTAATCTCTACTATACTCACATACATTCCTAACTGCCCCTCAACCCTTTACTCCATAGATACGCATTTTCCCACACCAATCACAGAATCTTTGAAAACAGTGCAGGAAGAGTTCAAATTGCTCGTGACGAGCAATCTGAATACTTCCTGCACCGTTTTCCACTCTGTCAGTTAATATAAACATAATTCACCCAATAATTCAAAAGCCTCCTATTTAAGAGGTGTCCAAAGGCATCTATATTAGAGGTGTACAAAGGCGACTATATGAAGTAAAAGGTTAAAGGTTTGGTAAATATAAACCACAGTGACAAATCTGATAGAACTACATATGGTAATTAAATATTTTCAAAATCTGTTCAATGGTTCACAGGATGACTTTCTAATTTTTTTTTACTACATGTATATTCAATAACAGTGACAATCTTGAAATTTAGCTCCAAAAATTTAAAACATTTTGTGTATAGTTTCACATGCATGAAAAGAAACATCCATGTAAAGTGTCAGTATAACTGGCCTCGTGGTTTCAGAGGAAGTGCTGCCAATGGTCAACAACAGATGAAGGCCAATGCATCATCGCATCGCCTTTGGCCTTACTCAATTTCATACTGATACTTCCTGCAAAGTTTCATCAAAATCCAATGAATGGTTACAGGGCTGGCAAAAGTCAAAATATAGGGGAAAAGAATAAGCTAGCCAATTTTTTCCCCATCAGAAAGTCAATATAAGAGGGGTTTGGGTGTTACACTTTGTGTTCCAGTTTGCTAAAGATTTAGAAAAAAATTCCATTCCCCCCCCGCCCCCCCCTCCCCATCACGCCGTTTTTTTCCCCAATCTGGAAGGCCTTGACCTCTTGCTCATTTACAGGTTAAAGAGATGAAGCATGGGCAAAATTCCGACAGATAAGACAGAACAAAAAACAATATGACACCCCAGACAGGGAGACATTTTTTTTTTTTTTTTTTTTTTTGAATGGGGTTTAACGCCATTTTCAACACATTTCAGGTTATATATGGCATATCCAGTTTTACTGGTGGAGGAAGACCTCAGACTGAGTCAGACTGAGTAGAACCACCGTCCTTCCGCAAGTAACTGGAAACTTTCTCACATAAAGTTTTTGGAGCGAGCGGGACTCGAACCTACGACCATAGCGGTGAGAGGTAAATGATCTTGAGACGGCGCCTTAGACCACTCGGCCACGGACGACTCTCGGAGACATTGTACAGAACAAAAAACAATATGACACCCCAGACAGGGGGACATTGGACAGAACAAAAACAATATGACCCCCTAGACAGGGAGACATTGGACAGAACAAAAACAATATGACCCCCTAGACAGGGAGACATTGGACAGAACAAAAACAATATGACATCCCAGACAGGGAGACATTGGACAGAACAAAAACAATATGACTCCCCAGACAGGTAGACATTGGACAGAACAAAAACAATATGACTCCCCAGACAGGGAGACATTGGACAGAACAAAAACAATATGACACCCCAGACAGGGGGACATTGGACAGAACAAAAACAATATGACACCCAAGACAGGAAGACATTGGACAGAACAAAAACAATATGACACCCCAGACAGGGGGACATTGGACAGAACAAAAAACAATATGACACCCCAGAAAGGGAGACATTGGACAGAACAAAAACAATATGACTCCCCAGACAGGGAGACAATGGACAGAACAAAAACAATATGACACCCCAGACAGGAAGACATTGGACAGAAAATAAACAATATGACTCCCCAGACAAGGAGACATTGGACAGAACAAAAACAATATGACTCCCCAGACAGGGAGACATTGGAAAGAACAAAAACAATATGACACCCTAGAAAGGGAGACATTGGACAGATAGGACAAGACAAAAACAATATGACCCCCTAGGAAGGGAGACATTGGACAGATAGGACAAGACAAAAACAATATGAACTCCTAGAAAGGGAGACATTGGACAGATAGGACAAGACAAAAACAATATGACCCCCTAGAAAGGGAGACATTGGACAGATAGGACAAGACAAAAACAATATGAACTCCTAGAAAGGGAGACATTGGACAGACAGGACAAGACAAAAACAATATGACCCCCTAGAAAGGGAGACATTGGACATATAGGACAGGACAAAAGCAATATGACACCGTAGAAAGGGAGACATTGAACAGACAGGACAGGACAAAAACAATATGAACTCCTAGAAAGGGAGACATTGGACAGAGAGGACAAGACAAAAACAATATGACCCCCAAAAAAAGGAGACATTTGACAGATAGGACTGGACAAAAACAATATGACCACCTAAAACAGACAGAACAGAACAAAAACAATATGACCCCCTAAAAAGGGAGACATAATGATTCAAGTTTTGTTATGCAGAATAAGTTTAGAGCCTCAATACCTGCTGAACTCTTTCAGAAAAATTATAGAAACACTTAAAACAGTCTCCACTAAGGTCAAATAATAGCCATGGGGACACTTGCCAACACTCATGTAGCGAGGAAGTACATGAGATAATAATTACCTTTTTAGATGCATCTGTATATTTTTGTCCCTTTTCCTTCATGACCTCTGACCAGATGGCACCATGTGTTGCTATAGCAATCCTGATATCTGTTGCCATTTCCTGTACAGAGGATTCTGGGTGATGTGTACTGATTTCCTGTAGCAAGGGAAGTAACTCCTCCATGTAGACTTTGTCATCATCTGTAAGCTGGCAAATTTCATCAATAGACAAAAATTTATCAATTATTCAAATACAACTTAAACGAATAACATCAATCATGATTTTATGGTTTTAAAATACTGCGAGAGCAGTAATAATACTAGACAACTACAAAGCAGGTGCAGTTAAGCTTCCACAACAAGCAAAATTCTTAATTTAACATGCGTGATAAAGTAACCAGTCTCCCGAGAAAATGTATTTGGGAACTGCCATTTACTACCGGTACTTTCAAAATAAAATTCAGCTGGATTTCATTTCAAGCACGAAAGTTAATTATTGCGTTCTCTTATTAACTGCCAAAATAAATTTCTCACAATTTTCAGCTTAATGGTAATTGAAGAAGTAAAACTTATAAAAATTAATAATGATTTGTATAGGGACAAAGTAGGAACTCTGCATCTCTGGATTAAATGTCAAGCAAACAGAACAAGAACAAATGCTTATTTAACGAACATATTATTTAAGCAGGGCAGTAGTGTAATTGATAGAGTGTTGGTCGCTCACATTAGAGGTTGTGTGTTCGTTTCCAAGCTTGAGCCAATGACTCTCAAATAACAATCTCAGTACTGGTTCTACCCCAAGAAGCAGATTCAAGATTGGTTCATATAAGCTTTGAACTTTCCTCCCAATTGAGCTAAAATAAATCGGTTTAAACTAAACTAATCAATCAAAATCCACAGACAACCAATTTCTTGTACATAAAATTGCATTTGACTTTAATGTTTAATGATTTTTCAATCTTACAAAATGTTCTTGAATTAAAATCAGTGCAATCTGAAGTTAAATTGCAAGTAATTTTGTTGTTTTGTTAGTGGCATTCATAAAACAAATGTTTTAATCAATAGGACTTCTACAAGACATTTGCTTGGTTGCATTTTGTAGGAAGTCTTATTTGGCAATAAATATATAACTGGTTTGTACAACCAAGATGAATGTGTGTTGAGATAATCTGCGCTCAGTCTGGTAACTTATGGTAGATCATGTATAGTATGTCTACAGAGTTAATAATTAATAAATAAATAGCTAAAATCCATTATATATAGGCCGCAAGACAATACTGACCTATAAATAGTTCATAGTAAAGCATGGTTGAACTGGA
Source organism: Panopea generosa (assembly GCA_029582155.1). Lineage (NCBI taxonomy): Eukaryota > Metazoa > Mollusca > Bivalvia > Adapedonta > Hiatellidae > Panopea > Panopea generosa. Next base: position 7,821,743 of record CM055900.1, read on the forward strand.
TTTAATGCCAATATATATATTACACACATTACAAATTAAATAGAGCCACCAGATCTATGTGTGGAGGAAGATTTAGGATAATTTGGAGTAGAATAACTGGCAAACTCTCTCACATAAAGTGTTTGGACCAAGCTGGACTCGAACCCGTGACTTTAGAAGTGAGAGGTAAATGCTCTTGAAACGGTGCTTTAGATCACACAGCCATGGCGGACCCATCACTATACCGGATTACCAAGTATTCTCACCTCAAAGGCTCCGGTGAGCACAGCAGTCAACAGTCCCATGGCCATTGTCAGTGTCTCGCTCTCAAACATCTCCATCATTACATCATCTGTCGACTTACACACCTGCACACCTCGTTCTAGGGTTGCCTGGATATACAAAACATCACAAAGTATGTTAAACAAAACATCTGTCGACTTACACACCTGCACACCTCATTCTAGGGTTGCCTGGATATACAAAACATCACAAAGTATGTTAAACAAAACATCTGTAGACTAACACACCTGCACACCTCGTTCTAGGGTTGCCTGGATATACAAAACATCACAAAGTATGTTAAACAAAACATCTGTAGACTTACACACCTGCACACCTCATTCTAGGGTTGCCTGGATATACAAAACATCACAAAGTATGTTAAACAAAACATCTGTCGACTTACACACCTGCACACCTCGTTCTAGGGTTGCCTGGATATACAAAACATCACAAAGTATGTTAAACAAAACATCTGTCGACTTACACACCTGCACACCTCATTCTAGGGTTGCCTGGATATACAAAGCATCACAAAGTATGTTAAACAAAACATCTGTAGGCTTACACACCTGCACACCTCATTCTAGGGTTGCCTGGATATACAAAGCATCACAAAGTATGTTAAACAAAACATCTGTAGGCTTACACACCTGCACACCTCATTCTAGGGTTGCCTGGATATACAAAGCATCACAAAGTATGTTAAACAAAACATCTGTAGGCTTACACACCTGCACACCTCATTCTAGGGTTGCCTGGATATACAAAACATCACAAAGTATGTTAAACAAAACATCTGTAGACTTACACACCTGCACACCTCATTCTAGGGTTGCCTGGATATACAAAGCATCACAAAGTATGTTAAACAAAACATCTGTAGGCTTACACACCTGCACACCTCATTCTAGGGTTGCCTGGATATACAAATCATCACAAAGTATGTTAAACAAAACATCTATAGGCTTACACACCTGCACACCTCATTCTAGGGTTGCCTGGATATACAAAGCATCACAAAGTATGTTAAACAAAACATCTGTAGGCTTACACACCTGCACACCTCATTCTAGGGTTGCCTGGATATACAAAACATCACAAAGTATGTTAAACAAAACATCTGTAGACTTACACACCTGCACACCTCATTCTAGGGTTGCCTGGATAAACAAAACATCACAAAGTATGTTAAACGAAACATCTGTAGACTTACACACCTGCACACCTTGTTGTTCTAGGGTTGCCTGGATATACAAAACATCACAGAGTATGTTTAACAAAAGCTATTATACTAATTAAATGTGATAATTCCCACAACTCAATCTCATTATGGCATTGAATGAACAAATCAATGAATTGGAGTTACACAAAATGGTTATATGACATGTACAAAAAGACTGAGCATGCTTTGTGTAAGTTGTAAGAATTTGTTTCACAATCAAAGTAAAAATTTAAGTTTAAACTAAACTAAAAAAAAAAGTAAAAATGTACAAAAGCAAGTCAACATGCAGAATAAAACACATCAACAAATGAATAAGTAGAATGAACAAAGATACTTTGCACCTGCAAAAATTAGCCTGTATTCAAATTAATACCTCTTCAAAAATTCTTGGGCTAGAGTGATCGTATTCCTGCCATTACTCGTGTAGCACCACTGAACCACAAAGAGGTTTATAATCAAACCACAATAAAGAACATGACATACAAACTCTGTGTATTTGGAGTTACCTATTTCATATCATTGATTATGATAATGAATTTTGTTAATCTAAGGTGGTACCATTCCTTTAGAAACGCAGTTACAAACCTTAACAAAATCCAGAGTGTTTCTGGCATTTTTAATGCACGAAGGTCCCAGTTGTTCACAGACTGTGGCAAGAAGATTCAGCAGTGTCAACTTCCTGTGAAACTGTTCTACTTTAGACTGGTTCCGACGCTCTATATCAATGAGCACCTGATCATCTGTCACTTGTTCAGAAGCTTGCATATGATCAGTAGTACTGCCATCACAAGCTCCTTTCTTGTAAACTGTAGGTAACCCAACTGTTTCACATTGAATGAAACTGGTTAATTCCTGAAATAATGATGAAAGCATAATTGTCAAAGCAACCTTTGTTAGTTCTTTCTTACTGTTTCGTTTGATACTTGCTTGAATATTCAGGGTCAATTTTATGCCACAAAAGGCTAACAGATTATCATTTAACCTAACCACTCTTTCATTTGGTCCAGGAAGGTCAACGAGTATTTGACCACTTGAATCAGATGTGAGAGATGAATGACAATGAGACACAATGTGTCTATCAATCATTGGGGAAACTGTGGCCTAGCAGGGATTCAAATGCATGACCCCTGAATTGATAATCAGATGCACTACTGACAGTTTAGTGAGTAAAAGTTCTGAAGTTAAAAGTTACATTTTTTAAGAAGATCAAACTTTTTCTTCTATTTTATTAATAGCATAAACATTATAACTACCGTTGTGTATTAGTTTTGAAACTTGTTTATTGTTCATTGATTCTTATCACTTAGACAAATCCTGGTCAAAGAATTCCACGGTAGAACAAGTTCTAAGCATATGTAGATAAAATGTCTTGCTCAATGACACCAGACCTAGCCATGGAAAATATTTTGGACCAAAATTTCGGCCCCCGATCTTGGATCTAATACTCTACCACTGGACCATGTGCACTATAACAAATTAGTAAGTGTTTATAAAGTTTTAATAAAACAAAATTCCCATAACAAAGCGAACCTAGGGATGAGAGTCTCAATTTCAATATATAAACACTAACTTACTTAGACCTTCTTTAAATCAGTGATATTTTAATGGAAATGGCTTCTGTTTCACCAATATTTTCTCAACTTATACTTATAAGTCATAACTTAATTTTGACTGGTTACTTAAGTATTATATAATCAATGTCAGTTGAAACTAAATGCAGTTTTTCTGAAACCAGTCTAAAATCATGATCACCTAAATGCTTTAAAATTTCTTCAATTTAACTTTTCAAGAATTTAAGTATATACTTAAAGTTGATGGTGAAATTGGAGCCTGATGCCATTCTGTAGTTAGTGTCTAAAATCTGTGTCTAACAGTACTGGACTTAATAGACAACACAAGTCTGTGATGTGCTCACAATCTCTCGAATAAATCAAGTACGGAAATCCACTATTCTACAGCATTGATACAAGTCTGGAACTTAATCAAATTATACGAACACAAACCGATACCATACCTGCAGCATATGTACAAGGAATTCACCAGCTATTCCTGAAGTTTGTAGATCTTTCAAAATGCCACATATGCTCTCAACGTTGATGTCTTGATAGGAACTGTCCCCACTGCAAGAAACAAAGCATGCATTGTGCCACCATCATTCATCACTTGGTAGATATGCCTGTCTCAATTTATCAAATTATGATTACATATATCCCCAACACAGATACCATTATAAATATCAATGTAGATTACAAACAACTTGAATACAGAGTTATATGCCTCAAATATGCATTACATATGTCTCAAAAAATAGATGACATATGTCTCAAAAGGTTAGCATCATATATGTATTAGGTAATCACAGATTACACATGTCCAATACATGTTTCAAATACTTGTAACATATATATGAATTAAATATCAATTACATATGTCTTAAATTTAAAATACAACTGACACTGTCTAGCAGATAATATGAATCAACAATAACTATAAGTGTAACTCCACTGAGAACATCTAATTTTCTTAATTTTCAAATGGGGTTAAGAACTTTTTCAACAGATTACAGGCATCCAGTTTTATTGGTCAAAGAACACCTCAGAATGGATCTGAGTTGAACAACCATTCTTCTGAAAGTTACGGGTAAAGGTTTTTAACAGAGCTGGACTCGAAGCCACGAATATCCATCTAAGAAACCTAAAGTATGGTAACAATAATAAATGTGTTTACCCGCTGTCTGACTTGATGACTGTAACACCACCATTAGAACTGTTGGCAAATTTGAGATCAGAGTGCATTCTTGGAAATTTTACAATTGACTTTGCTGTCGCCTGTTTAAATGCCAATGTTTCTAGACAGGTCAAGGTCACACTAGTTTCAGTATTCTTTAAATATGAAACTATGATTTCTTGACAGGCTGACCTAAAAAATGAAAAATAGTTCATATGTATCTATATAAACAATTTGCAAGATAAAGCTATACTGATTTCCTACAATATGCATGGATAATCTAACATCTCATTCTATATTATGTGTACGCTGTAGGAAATAATTTATTTATATACTGTCAAACCTGTCTTAACAGCCAGTCAGGGTGGTGAGGAAAAGTGGTCTTTTAAGGTAGGTTGTTGCTTAAAATTAATTCGCTCAGAAAGCATAGAAATGGGAAATAACAAATGTGGCTGCTTAAGACAAGTGGCTGCTCAATAGAGATGGCACAGATTTGGCTGTATGTAATATCTGGATGCTAATCACCCCCGACACAATAAAATATGTTTGAAAAATTAAATATGTACATTTCTGAAAAGGTCCAAAATCTATCATAATATCTTGATGTACAAGCATAATCAGTATTTTCTCATAACTTATAAGAAACAATAAATTGTGTACAAAATATAAATTAAACCTAACTAGTATACACACGTAATTATTTTATAACAAAAGATCCATGATCCTGATGCGCTCTCCAGTTAAGATTCTGACCGATTTTTGATTGAAAACAGATAATAAGCAATAGATAATAATTATTGTTAATTAATTCAAGTACATGACCTCATAACCAGCGTCTCTTTTTGATATAAGAAATATACTTACAATATATCATCAGGATATGTTACTCTGAAATCATTATTGAACAGAACCAATTTTCTAAATTAAGCTATTGTGACCTTGACCTTGATGTAATTAACTTTAAAAGCAATCGCAGGCTTCCTGCGTATGAAATTTCATTAAAGATATCTTAAAGGGAACTGAAAGTATGTCATAGAACCATAGCTTCATTTAGTCTTAGTAACTATTACCTTGACATTGAACTAATGACATTGAAAACAATGTCAGCCTTCCCTTATATATAATAAATTTACCCATGAAATTGCATAAGAAATTTAAAAATAGTTATTGATCAGGAACCATTTTTTCCAAGAAGGGAAACAAGTTAGTTGGATTAATTACGTCAATTAAGCTTGAGTTATTTCCCTTCCATTATAATTTTATCTATTATCAAGAATTAAGACCAGTTTATCAAAATGTTGTGATCTCTTTTTTCAGCTACAGAAGCTATTTTGGACTTAAACTTGACCTGAATTTTCTTTAGGACCAACTATATGTTATGTGCAACATTATTGTAAAGTGTTATGAACATTAACCTATAGTTTTGTAGAGGTAGTTTCCACAAATAATGGTTTACAGATGGATAGCTGGTAGCTGAATGATGCATAATTGAACTGATGCAAGAATGTCTATTGCTCCGCCCACTGGCCACATGCCGTTGTTTTTATAAGTAAAAACAATGATGTGGCATGAACCAATATTGATCACTGATTGGATTATCGACTTGTTTGATTTACAGCCCGGGTCAGGTCAATCACATAAGCTCTGCTGACATTTGATCAGTAGAGCGAACTACACTTATATCATTGTCAATAAGATGCAGAGTTTTCTTACCTTAGAGACGAAACTCCCTTTTTTGTAAACAACAACAGCTGATACAGAGTGTGCATCACTGACTGTAAACTGGTGATCAACTTTGGGTTATCAGTACTTCCACATACAAACACCTGTAATATATAAATTCATCAGTTTGAGGACAACACCTCTAGAATAGAATGGCCGTTCTTACTGACACTCATCATATGTTACGGATATACATTGGTGCCAACTGTAAAGTCAAACATTACAAACACATTGCCATGGATGGATGGACAAATGCATGAAAACATGAATAGACGACGCCAAATACATCTGTCCACCTTTGGTAAGGATAATACCAGTAACAAATATATTTAATTAATATCTTTAAATTATTGAAAAATTCATCAACCAAGTTTCATTTATTTCTGTTGATTTTTTTAAGTTTTGTATCAATTCAATTACTTAAAAAATCATAAAAACAAATTATTTCAATTTATTAAACACAAAACACACTCTACGTGTTCCTTCATAGAACCAGTTCCAAACACATGCCTTGCTCAAGGACACAACACACAAACCTGATGAGAATCAAACTAACAACTCATGTATCATGGGTCTAATCCTCTACAACACTTATCTCAAACTGTCACACTAGTGTGTTTAACACATTGACCGTATGCTCAAGTTTGAATTGTGCATATTTAATATGTCAATTTATAAATCAGATCCGTTCTACAGAGATCTACAGTTTAAATTTATATAGAAAGGTAATAAAGAATCTCAGCTGGATACAAGATAAACTGTACAATAGTTATGTGATAACATAAAACATTTGTGGCAGTAGTGTTAAACACAGGTTTTTGGCTGCTGGTGGAAGTGGTTGCAGGTTTAATTACAGGTTCCACCCAATGGCCTCTCAAAAACAACATTCAATACTGTTTCTACCCCGGAAATGGATTTGATAGCAATTTTTATAAGCTCTGGGCTTATGTCTTAATCTAGTTACTATAGCTTAGTACAAATGCACATTACCTTATGGCAATCCTCGACACATATACACAATTGCTGGTCATCCACTACCACATTGCTGTAGCCAGATATATCTGTAATGTGTCAAACATGGAATAAAACAATCTGGTAAATTGTTCAAATATTTACGTCTCACACAACAATTAATTTTGCACCATTCTACATATAGAGAACTGCACTTTTGAGACACCGGACACATTACCAATGGTTCTTAAAATGCCTTATTGCCATAGTCCTCTGTTTTGTAAAATTATGCAGAAAAGAAATTAGGGTCGTTACACTTGCTTTTACACAATTTCGATGGTTTAATGACACCCCTTCATTTTTGACAATTCTGCCCATTTGTTGCAGTTGATCACTACGCATCTTTAAACTGTTATTATACCTTCATCAATGTCATCCAAACTTGGTAGAAATCATGAAATTGTCCAATGTTCTCACATGTACAAAGAAACATGACAATTTTATGGGTTTTCAACAAAAATAATGCCAAACCAATTTACACAGCTCCAATTTCTTGGACATAAGGATCTTGCTAGTCATGTAAGGGAGGTAGTTCTTAGTGAGAGTGTAATTTTTATGCCATCAAGTTTACAGAAGATCAGTTAACCTAACCACTCTTGCCTGGGTTCCTGGAAGATTAACTAGTACTCAAGCACAGCCATCTCCTCAAGTAACTGATTACTTTCCAACTTGAATCAGAGGTGAGAAACAAATGATAATGAGATGCAATGTTGAAAGTCAACCATCACGGTGACTGTGGCTAGGAGAGTATTTGAGCCAAGCTCACTCAAGAACCTTTGCTCAGTTACTTGTGAAAGGACAATGGTTCAATCAGACTCATTCTAAGATCTTCATCCGCCTCAATAAATAACAAGTAATATGTCATTTTTTTTTTTTTAAATCAATTAAAACCAAACATTACAACTAATGCAAACAATTCCTGTCCGACATCAAATCAAAATCAGTTCAGATTTGATCATTTTCCTTTATTAATGTTGCAAACAATTTTCGACCTTTGGTCCCAGCTTTGGCTAGGGGTATATCAAAAATACTACGGGTGCAAACACAATCATTTTGATGAACTGACAGAATGCTTGTTATGGGTCACTGATCACACATCGAAGGCATGCCCCCTACTGTCGGTAATGGTTTAGTCATAATTGACACAACATTCAGATTATCGGACCAAATGATATTGCTGCAAGGTGTATTTCACGGGTTAGTAAAGCATGGAAAGGGCAATTTATAACTTTATAAGGTTGATTGAAAATAATGGACCGATATTTTACTAAATTTTGAAAAGAAAACGGTTTTGTACAGATGAAATCAGTAAAAAAAAAACGAAAAACCAGCGATTTTAGAAGCCCCGATATATATATATATATAAAACATGTAACATGTTGAAAATGTTATTAGTCAACATTGAAAATATATATATGTCAAAGTGAAAAGACCAGTGTTACCTCTTTCTTCAAGGCACACCAATAGTGGTTTTAACATTGGCTGTATCACATAGTCTCTGGTGAGACCGGGATGTTGCGAGAACATACTAGAGATAGTACTACATGCCACACGCAGGAACTGACGACAAACCTGCTTGTCTTCAATGTGAAGAATCTCTAGAATCTGGGGGGTAAAACATAATATTACAAATGATTACAAAGTTTGACTTAAACTTATTAATTTTACATTGACCATGAATTAAGTTTTTACTACTTAGACAGATTAAATCTCCTTCAATAATAAATTAACTATATAATATGTGAATTTTTTAAAAAAATATTTTGACATTTTTCCTGGATGCCAATGTTTCTTTGAAATGGGGCTTTTATATTAGGAGTATAAAATAATATGTTTATTTCACTATTAATAAAAAAAAATATTCCAAATTACAAAATAATGTTATTCTTTTTTATGAAAAATTCATTTACAACAATGTTATGTACCTGAGGTCCCACATTTTTATAATATAGTTCTGTGGACTGAGACTTGTTTGGGCAACATGCAATAACCTTGGCAACAGCATCACATTTCCTCCAATCAGCAGCTTCTGTCATTCCTGCATATAAAAGTGTATATTATAAAAATATGTATATCATTTGTGCAAATATGTAGTCTACTAAAACAAAATACTTTCAGTTTAAGTCTAATAAAATTATTGTTCTCTTCTTTATTTTTTCTAAAGATGGTCATTTCAACACATACAGGTTATATATCACATCCAAAATGACTAGTGGAAGAACACCTCAGAATGAACCTGAGTAGAACTTCCATCTTTCTGCAAGTTACTGGCAAGCTTTATGACCAAGCTGGACTCAAAACCAGGTAAGTGATCCTTAGCCCACTAGGTCATAAAACACCACTATCATCATCATCATCATCATCAACTCACTAATCAATATCTACGTACCTTTGCCAGCCCCTGGGCTATCCAACATTCCCCTCAAGACACTCTGCACCCCTCTGGGTCTCATGACGATGGATGTAAGTCGCCTTCCACATTCTTTCCTCAACCAGTTGGGTGCTGGCTCAAGTAAAGATTTACTTCCTGGTGCTTTCTACAAGATAAAACTCATTTTAGTATATGCTTATTTATTTTAGTTGATTGCAAGAAGGTTGTTCTGGAGCATAATGGTGATATATTTCCAGATAATTCCATTCTTAATTTTTTATCTATTGTTATATAACAAAACTGTGTATCCAATTAATTCTTAAAGGGTACCAGTACCCTATTAAGGTTACCGGTAGTTTGTGTGAAGAAACCTTACACACATTTTATTAGAGTTTTATTCTTTAAAAAGACAAATGCCTGGGACCATTTCAGTTAATACTATATACACAGAAAACCTATAGATAATAAATTAATTGCAATTTTCATTGTTAATTGATCATCTGAAATACCTGATTAATTGAGTTAAAACTTCAGCTACTATTTGCAACACTACTTGAAATGTCCCTGTCACTGTTAAAAGTGTTCCAATTACGTGTATTAATCCACAACCAGTACTGCCATAGCTAAGCATACCTTTGTCCTTGGACCTCCTTGCAGAAGCAGTAATGTTTTCACAAGTAAAGGTGGATAGACCTTCTCCATCAAATCTTCAAATACTTTTTCACAGTAGTCTACATCCAGATAAAGATTCTGTTGGCAATCTTCAACTTTAACACACTTGCCCTTTACTTCTATGCCTGGTGTAACAGTGTCTGCTGTGTTTATGTGATTGCTATTTTTTAAGACAGTTTGTGGACTTTCTGTCATTAATGATTGCTGTTTACAAATATTTGTTTCTGTGTCAACATTTTTATCAAGAGAAGGCAAGTTGGTAAACTTTGATTTTACAAAATCTACAATGGAAGCAGGTGTCATTTCTTGAAATTTAATATCTTCCATATCTTTTTTTTTCTCATCTTCAAATTTTAAATTTTCTTTTTTATCATTATAACCAGCTAGACTTTCAGCACATGCTTGTTCACTTGTTTTATTTTCTGAATTAACCTTTTTAGAATCTTTTTCTCCATTACTGACATTCAATCTACCAGTATTTATAGATCTATCCATGTGTGTTAGTTGCAACAACCCAGCCAAAATATCTGTCAAATGTTGTGTTAAAATGAGAGTACCTAATGCCGTAGAAAACACACATGAAATAAGAACTTTTACGCACATGAAAAGTTGTAACTGTTTTTCAGTGTCGGACACACACACATCTGTAGCAGACATTTTCACAAGTTCACTGAAGCCTGATCTCAGCTGAAGGGGAATCCCAACACCTTGATGCAAGTTCTGACAGATACCCAAACAAACAATGAATTGAAAGACCGTCCTTACAACTTTTTGTTCTCCAAAACTGAGCGTGTCTGGTGACATTTGTGGGGCACCCGTAGGTTTAACACCCTCGTGTTGCATATTCTTGTAATCCTCCATGCTTTCTCTTAAACAACTCTGAAGAATGTGAAGGCCTTTCAAACAGTAACACACAAATCTCCATCGAGGGGAATTCTCGGGAGGGAGGATCACTTCTGTGTCTCGTTTCCAACATTCGTGTACAGCTAGGAAGCGAGGGTCTGTGTCTAGTTTTGAATCAAACAGCTTGGTGTTGTTCACAAGAAGCTGATCAAATCTGGAACTGTTTTTACAATCTGGAAAATAATAAAACTTTCATAATTGCACAGAATGTATACGAATATTGAATATCGACTGTAAAATAAGTTTTTACAACTTTGACAAATCACTCTCAGTCTTCCTGGGTAGAACCAGTACTAAGCATATGAGAATTAAGCATGTTGCTCAAGGGCACCATACATGGTTGTGGCAGGAGATTGAACCCAGGACCATCAGTCTGATGCTCCACCACCAGATCATGGACTCCTCACAATATGTTGTATATTTAACTCCACTACAATTAAGGATAAAGAAAAGCAAATACTGTTCATGTCATTATTTGACAAAGTGGCCAATTCAAAATCATGAGACTGTTTTCTACTGCTGTGTTGGTAGTACATGTTTCAGTTATCAGTATAAAGAAAAAACATAATGGAATTTCAATGAATGTTGGCTAGCAGCTAGTACATGTATCAGTGGTATCAGAGTGAGGTCAATTCCAGTCATGAAAACTTACAAAATCTAAATTGCAAATTACCATGAACATTTGACTCTAACTTGAAAGGCAAAGCAGAATAAACCAATGTATAAAACCTGAGTAATAAAACTTGTATAATATATATGTATACATTTGTATATGTCACTAAATACTTGTATATAATTTTTATTATAATGGTTAGTTTTTTTCTATACATCTTTACCTGTATGTGCAGACTGTGGTACTGTACTAGATGTTGTTAGAATCCGGAGAGCTTCTATCACTGCTGAAGGGTCCATCCTGGCCATCTTGGAATTATGTATAACTCTTCCTATTTATAATTGACAAGTACAGATTGGTTAATTGACTGATTGAATATTTAGCATCATTTTATACCACCGAGGGCTAACAGACGATCAGTTAACCTAACCACTGTTACTGTTTCCTGGGATCCTGAAAGGTTAACCAATACTGGAGCACACCCTATCTCCTCAAGTAACTGATAACTTTCCCACTTGAATCAGCGGTGAGGAACAAATGATAATGAGACACAATGTCATATATCAATCATCATGGAGACTGTTGCCATTCGAACTCAGGGCCCCTGGATTGATAGAGAGACGCATAACCGACTGAGCTAACCATGCCTGGCTTGACAAATACAGAAGTGAACATACTGAACAATACTGATCATGAAAAACATATATTAATATATTATACATTTAATCTAAAATTATTTATACATTAAAGTTCTGTTATAGTTCTGCCTGATAACTGAACTGCCATTCACCTACCTGTATATAAACATTTGCATTTGTGATAACTAAAATACTCCTAGACAAATTCTTGAAGCTTTTTCATAAATTTTGCTGGAAACCCCAATAAGCTATGGCATAAGCACTTTTATTTCTGGTACAGCCAGACACTGGAACAGTCTTCCACAATGTTTTTGGAATGAGATACATTTTAACCAATTTCAGAGTCTGGTCATCTCATGGAATAGAGAGAGCTGTACTTTTTGTGTTGACAGTTCGTAGTTTATGGTCTGCTTGCTTTGCATATTGTTTTAAACTTGTTTATGTCAGCCTGTGGGATAAAAAAATGATAATATCCCACAGACTAAAATAAACAAGCTTGTGCTCTCAATGCGATGTCATTGTCAAGCAGTCATCATTGCACTGGGTGGCCACACACGCAACTGGTAACCAGATTTTGAATTCCTGTTTTAAATTCAAATCAAACAATAAAATTGATAAGTTCTGTCCAATTTAGCTATTTCAGTAGATTGATAAGACATAATTATACAACAAACAGAAGATTTCAGCCAGATTTATTTAAATGTTAACAAAATATTCACAATCAAACTTAGGGAAAGTTTCTTTTTTGGTTCAGTATATGTAAAGATTGTCTTCTAGTCACATAAAAACAGAGTTTGAGATTATAAAGAATAAAGATTCTTTGTTGAAATGCTGTTTGTTAAAAAAAGTACCTTCCTATCGACTCTGTTTGTTTTTTTTTGGCCATGCCACCAGAAAGTATAAACACAACTATTTTTTTCTTTGCCTAATCAGGTCACAACAAATCTGATTTGAGGTGATACATATTTCTAAAACATATCTTAAAAATACATAATTCTTTTATTATTGTGTTCTTTCTTTAATTTATTTTTCAATTGTTTAATTCCTTTTAGGCCACATGTCAAGATGAGCATCATTTTCTCAGGGATTTTACACCAAATATTTTGAAAGGTTTGCAAGAATTTTAGAAAGGTCCGAGTTACTGGTACTATTAATTTGCATTGTGCTTAAGTTTTGGTCAATGGTTTCATCAATGGAGATGCAGAAAAGCCATTCTGCTTGTGCTAGTTGGAGGATCATGATCAATATTTTATCAGGCTGATCTTCTATCAATGTCAACCATGAATGTGCATGCAGCAGGGACTTACACCCCAGGGCTACTTTGTCATTGTGGCCCCGAAATAGTCTCCAACACGGATAGTTGACCAATACCATCCCCAGTGCTCTACAATGACCATGACTAGCCTCATTAAATATGTGTGAATTGAGAGCGTTTTTATTATTTTGATATCTGATGGAGACGCCAAATAAAAATCTTTAAAAGGCTCGATAGAGACATGCAACATGTCACACTAGGACCACGACCAGACCAACATGCAGTGATTTCACACCTCAAGGTTGCATCAACAATCGCAAAATTACGTGTCACCATACACTCTTACCAAGACGGGTATCATGTACAATACCGTATTCGTGGGAAAACTAGACTAAACTATAAATTCATAACACAAAAAAAATATATTCGCGAAAACTAATGATATAACATTTTATAAACATTTTATGAAAATAACATTGAAAGCGGAAATATGATAGCGCGAGAAAATGCTATTTTTATTAAAATAAATTGAATTAAACAGATACTTGCCTCAAGTACGACGTTGTATTTCTTTAAATTATATGAAACGTTAATTACGACGATTTGATAAAGAGCTTTTCATGGGGAGGTAACTATGACAGTTCACCGGAGGAAAGGTGTAAAACGCGGTTGTGTTAAATAAAGCTGACAACACATCGTATTAGACATATTTTGAGATACTAACATTTGACATATACATTCAATAGACAATTTAAAGCATACAAATAGTTAATCACAGCACATAAAAAGTATTAAAAAATCTTAACACTTCTAATAAGAAAATTAATTCATCTAGTCAGATCAGTAACATTTTTTTTGCTTTGGATTTCGCCAAGGACTTGTATATAATCTATACAATTCCTTGATTTTGCCAAAACAATAATTTTAAAATGGCATTTGGTGCTACTTTATATTTAATAATTTGTAACAATTAACCAATCTATACAGTACCAAGGACTTATACAGAGTCCTTGATATTATGGATGATAGTTCTTAAATTACATTTTCCTAATTTATCAACATATATTTGTAATTGAGTATGTATATTTAATGTAACATGTATATGTGTGTTTTAATCTTATCAATCAATCGGTTACAAAAATATATGAGAGATGAAACGATTATTTCAATAAAAATAATAATCAACGACAATCTAATGTAGGCATTTTTGTCAACAAACTAAAACTATATTCAACTGTGAAAAATATGGGCACGAAAAAAGAGGACACTGGCTACTGTTCCATGCAATCTCCTTTTTTAATGATCAACTTTGTAACAAAATAAGTTTGTTAACGTGGCCTGAATTACCAGTGTCAGCTAATAACAACGTATGTAGGCTACATTGTATCATGATCGATCAAGTAAAGTAGATTTGTTAAACTTATCGCCAGATAGCTAATAGGGATAACACAATTTAAAGATATGTTTACATATTCATTTTTGGTTTAAAGAAAAAGTCATTTTGACGCTTATTTCATAAAAATTCGTTGAGTAATGAGTATTTTAGGAAAATGTAAAGGGATTTATTATTGTAAAACTAATCATATTTTACCATTAGCTTTTATTGTAAATTTGTATCGTTCGACATCGGATGATAATTTAATACCAAGATTTTCTTGAGATAAACCTATGGTATGTGGATTTCTTGTATAAATTTTAAATCATGGCCAGTTCGCAAATTCGAACATTGCGGGCTCGTTGTGGCAGAAATTCACACATAAACTGATCATAAACTGACCCAAAACATGCGGCATGTTTGGTCATTTTATCGCCGTATGTGCAAAGTATGTCACACGCAGGACGTTATCGACGTAACACACAGGAGTCAGCCAATGGTAGAACCGTCACAGGACGCACAACCCACATATTCGTCATATGGACGACTTGACATTCCTGACGTCAGACTGAAGTCGGCATTAGTAGCTCAGTACTACACAGTACACAGGAAGTAAACCCTGTGAATAAAGGGACGATTGGAGATATACCTAAGCATCTGGACTCGGATGTAGTGTTTTAATGAGTATTTATAAACTCTTATTTAAATTATTCATTAACATTGCAGAGCTAAGTGCATTTAAGGTCACTATTGGATGCGTATATTTAAACAATGTCCCCGATTTCATTTTTTTCTTTCTTCCTACACGAATATGATTTATAGTCACCTTGATTGTTTTATGTAAATAATTGGTTGTTGGGAAGGGCCGATTTTAATGTTGGATAACTTGTGGCCCAATCCCATTTGCTATTTATTGTATACAAACAATCAATAAAATATGTTTAAAGTAAATAAAATATGAATCCACTTTTTTAATTTATTGAACACATGCATGTCACACATATTTATAATATAATTTAACCAAGGACGTATACAGAGAAGGAAAATCAACTGATTGAGATGTTATCAACACTCACGTATTCACGCAATATCTCGCGAAATCTCATTTTCAAATATTCTTACTTCTATTCATCTGAGAAATACAAATAAAAACACTTACTTTAAACAATAAAATTCAAAACAATTCCTAGTAAATTGTGTTTAAAAAATTGTTGAAGTACGTATAATTACAAAATGTGTATAGTACAACTAAACAAGAGGCCCAAGAGGACCTGAACTATACTTGCAACAGATGCTTTACAGGACCTCCATGCAATTCTACATGTAAAATATCTAAGGTGTAGGCCTTGAACTTTTAGAGAAAAAGTTTTTTAATTTCGCTTAAAATGTGCTTATAAACCCTGTGGCGGGAGCATTTGTGGTCGAATGATGGTGATTCAAGTACTCGTCAGAGATCTTATGGTTATATAACTGCTGTGCAAGTTTGGTTAAGATTCGATGAAAAATGAAGGTGCTATCGCGTCTACAAGAAAAATGTTAACAGACGGACGACGGTCAATTTACCATGACATAAGCCCTGCTGGCCTTTGGTCAGTACAGCTAAAAATCAATGAAAACAAGAAATTTGAATTCTTCTAAAATTCCTTGATGAAAGTAATAAGTTGAAATTTCAATTCAAACTACAATATTTTAAATTCAAGTTCATTTTACGTGTTTAAAACGTCATAAAACAGTTACCAATGTCATCCAAACTTTGCAGAAATCGTGAAAATGTTCCAATGTTCCCATATGCACAAAGAAATATGACATTTTATGCATTTTAAACAAAAAAAATTGCCCAACCGCTTTACGCAGCTCTTATTTCTTTGGCGTAATAAACTTGCTACTGTCATTTAAGGGAGGTAAGTCTTCAGTGAGACATTAAGAGGGCTGTATTAAGCAAGTACACATACAGTTTATCGTTATTTATGCAAATAATGCAATACAACGCATGCATACAGCAATACAGGACTGAACATTGAAATAATAATTATATAAAGCCTGTGATGTCACTCTGATTTAAATATATATAAAATCTGTCCTTTATATAGCATGTGAGTAGTCATGAATCCTTAACTGGATCCTACTCATATAAAGCTATCACTTCTTGTATGTAAATTTGTCCACCCTGTCCAGATGTGTTGCATGTAATTCCATAGTATATAAGTCATGGTCGACATGGTTGGCAGAGGCCTTGATATTGTATCTATGGTTTGCATTGTAGCTAGGCGCACTCGCCGTAGTCAGGTCTGTACATTTATGTCTTGGTTATTCACAAATAATTATTTCCATATATATATATATATAAAGCATATTTGATTGCTTTAAACATTTTACCGTTTACATCATATCCTGTTTTTACATTCAGATTCCCTTTGTATACAATCGTCTGTTAGCCCTCGATGGCATAAAAAATGACGCTAAATATACAATCAATAATCTTTGTATATATTCAAATGTTTTGATTTAAAAAATAAAACATGTATATTCCTTGTGTTACGTTCTTTCTTGAACCACCAGGCCCGATTAGCTCAGTCGGTTACGCATCTTATTATCAATCTAGGGGTCGTGAGTTCGAATCCCCGCCCAACAACAGTCTCCGTGATGATTGATATACGACATTATGTCTCACTATCATTCGTCTCTCACCACTAATTCAAATGGGAGAGTTATCAGTTACTTGTGGAGATGGGTGTGCTCGAGTACTGGTTAACCTTTAAGCATCCAAGGAAACAGTGGTTGGATTAACTGATCATATGTTAGCCCTCGATGGCATAAAAATGACGCTAAATACTCAACCAATCAATTCAATCTTTCTTGAACCATATAGATAGAGTTTAACAATTAATGGTATATGCAGCAGTAAGCCCGGACACATGTAATGGTTCGGATATACTTTTTTCATTTATGAGTAGTTTTGGATACACGAACTCTCTGCCTTTTTTGTGTATTACGTGCAAAATAAGGCTTGTCTACAAACTTACATGAATAGCTATTGATACTGACATGGAGTATACATGTATAGTCAAATAGTAATATACATAATAATAATAATAGTAATAATAATAATTTTCCCTGTGGCGCATGATTCTAATTTCACAAACTTGTTTTGCTGTTTTCTTAGTATATTTGCAGCAAGAGTCTGTAACAAAATAAGAAATACAACTACACGACAAATAAGCAATGAGAATATATATAATTTTTTTATATAATATACTCTATCGGAAAACGCATTATGAGAAGTGATGTAGCATAAAATTAGAGATCGTTATTAATATACGACAGTAAGAAAATAGAGCTGAACCTATCAGAAATCAGACTGGACTAATAAGGCTAAAGATTGCACGAGCGAATATCGAAATATGAAATCCACAATTAAGTTGGACTCCACCGATATTTCTACAGTAAGAGTTTAGAAGAAAGAGATGCTTTCTTCCGAGTACATGACTGAAATGGAAGCACAAGTAGATATGAGAAGACAGAAAAAGGCGTTCAATCCTCCACGACCGGTGACTGAACAATTGAAAAAGGCAACCACATCAGCTTAAGATGGGTTGACCCCACGTAAATGAGGATTTTAAAATGAGGCTTTTCGCTATACTACCAAACCGCCAAAATATAGAGGACACTATGTACGGATTTTAACCTCTTTTATATACACCTGCAAAATCTTTCAGATGGTTACAAAAATTTGCATATATGTTTACGTATATTAAACGTATGAATTAATTCTACTTCCGGTCAACTAGAATGACGCCCCTTTCAAGACTAACACCTTTAAAAGGGTTTAAATGACTCTACATAATTGGGACCCATAATAGCTCAGTGGTCTAGGACGTTAATTTGTCGTCCAGAAAGTCGTGTGTTCAAACCGCAGTAAAGGTAAAGAAAAAAAAAAATTATTTTTATTTGTCATTTAAGCAATTTACTTGTATCAAAACAGTCTGACGATGTAAAAGAAAAAAAATATGACATAGGACGTATATAACTTATTTACGTTTATTATAAGAATATCAATGTCCATGGTATTTAGGAACCATTAACTGGTGCCCAACAGCATCGGCTGAGTAAACTAAATAATAGTTATGATTTCTTTTTTATGCCATCGAGGGTTGACGGATGATCAGTTGACTTTACCACTCTTTCCTGTGATTCTGGGAGGTTAACCAGTTTTCAAGAATACCTATCTCCGCAAGTAACTGATAACTCTTTACTTGACAGAGGTGAAAGACGAATGACAATGAGACGCAATGTCGTATATCAATCATCACGGAGACTGTGGCCGGGTGAGATTTTGAACTCACCACCAGGCCAAGATTAATAGTCATACGTACTACCGACTGAGCTAACCGGTCCCGGGTTAACGAAAAGAAGTGTTGTCAAATCAACCAATCGATGAATTTGGCGGGGTTAGCGGTTAACAATACACAATATATGAAACTACCCACGAGGAATATTCTCAGCCCTTCTTAACTCGACAACAACACTGCTGTTCCTTACGCATAAATATACACACTAAAAAATTGCACCAACAAACAAATACTCAGAATGAAATTAGAACTTTGATACCTGCAGAACAGCAGAATTTTAGAACAAATATTCTATGCGTTCCTCTTACGAAATATCAAACGACGAAAAACGTCGTTATATAGCCAACGTCTTTATAAAGAAAAAAAATCATAGTTGTTTGTGTTTATTTCTTATGCTGTCCTAAGTATTTGGCGTGCATTTCATGGCCTGTTTACATGTGTGTGTTGCTATAATTTCTTTTATCATTGTTATTATATCGTTCATGCATCACGTTGTCATGCTTTGTATACATGTACGGTTATTTTCGTAATAGATATATCTATATGTCTGCCGTGTGTTTGAATGAAATTTGGTTTATAGAAATATTTAGAAAATGTGTTAGTTGTATGTTCATGTAGATAGACGGTGGTTCTACACGGAATCGTTCTGAGAACTTCCTAGTTCTATTCGGAGTCATTCTGAGGACTTCCTTGTTCTATTCAGAGTCATTCTGGGGACTTCCTAGATCTACTCCGATTTATTCTGAGGACTTCCTAGTTCTATCTAGTTCTATTCGGATTCATTCTGATGACTTCTCAGTTATACTTGGAATCATTCTGAGGACTTCTTAGTTTTATTCAGATTCATTCTGATGACTTCCTAGTTCTATTTGGATTCATTCTGAGGACTTTCTAGTTCTATTCGGATTCATTCTGAGGACTTTTAGTTGTACTCTACATCTCTCTGTTTATATGTCTGTGATAAAATTGATCAAATAAGTTACTTTTTTCATTAATAACAATATCCCTAGATCTCTAAAATTAGAACCTTTGATCCCTGGATCTCTTAAAGTAATGGCCAATGTTTCCCAGATCTCTGAAAATAAATGGCCATGTTCTTCAGATCTCCAAAACCCCCGGGAAGGCCTCGTTAATGTCCTAGGTGCAAAATGGCCTTTGTTCGTATGTGCAATATAAACCAAGGGAGTATGGACAAAATTCAGTGGGGGGAGGGGGGTGTGCTTATGTCCATTTACCCCATGCCTGTTATGAGATTCAATGTACGTTATATAAAAAACGAAAGTATGACCACGGACGAATATGTTGGAACGTCTTAAAGCTCGCAAACGTATGCCTACCTACCATATACTATGCTATGCGATTGCTATCCGCTGGCATATATACATATAAAATGTTAACATGTTATGTATCTTTGTTACTGTTGGCAAATAGCTTTACAGCTAGTGTTTTATATTCGTACATTCGATAAAAAAAAATTCTTGCATCTTGTCTCTTGTATGGTACCTCGCAGGGACGCTTCTACAGAAATTGGTAAATGATTTAGACCCACCCGTCGGCGTGATTTGGACAGAACTATTTCATTTTATAAAATGATATATATGGTTAAAATTGAGAGCTGAGAAATATTCAATAATATAAAAAATATTTAAATAAATTGAAATTTTAACTTGATCTAACACTGCCATGCCAGTGAAAGATAATAGTCCAAATTTAATTTTGTACTATTTTGCGACTGCATATACGTCCGCTTCCGGTGCGGTTAGGTCGGATTGTTGACAGGTGCGACAATGTTGCTAGGTCAGAATTTTATTTTTTATGTTACAAAAAAGGTACTGTATCAAAGTAAAAGCACATGCTAGACACCCGACACATGGTTAAAATATGGTAATTGTGAATGATATAACGATTATACGCGATGTCACCTTTGCCTTGTCCAAAACTAGTCCGACTTCAGTAAATAAAAATCGGGTGAAAATATCACATTTTTTTTCACACAACTTAAAGTTCACCTCTCTACGTTTACTACGTTTTCTGTAATTGGAATGTTCAGGATGATGGTAATTTGAAACAATGACATGAAGGTGGCGTGTTTAAAAAGCAGTGGCATGATTGTGATGAAGCAATGGCAAGATTATAAAAAAATATGTTGCTATGACTGGATGATGATGGTACGATAGTATGATGGTGATTTAACAATGGCACAATATTATATAATGTATTTGCCATTTTACGTTCTGGCATTGTTTCATCATTATATTATCATTATATTGTGTATATATACTGATTCATCACCATTATGTCATTTAGTCATTGTGGTTTTGCTCTATCGCCATCTTGTTATTGAATTAACATGTGACACTGCATGTACCTGTTGACGAAATGATAGCATAACGGCTCTAATGGAATACCATAGAATCTCGTGTAGAAAATACAAGCCAGCCTTTTAATAATTAAAATCAATCCAAAGACTCTTATCAATGGATACAGCCAGAATTGACATTTTTAATAATGTGCTTATATTAATCAACTGTTGTAATTATTGTGTGACTCTATGATTGTTCTTTATATGGTGTTTTTTATGTGCCCATCATTAAATTTTACCCCAATTTGTCCATCTATTCATTTATCTCTCAGTCTGTCCAGAAAATTGGTTCCTGACCAAAATTTCTGAAGGGGTCTATGTAATAAATTAATATTTCCTGTGTACCTGTATAATTATAAAATGAAATACAGGCCAAGTTGGATGTTTGTCAACATTTTTAATTTTCTGTAAAAAAATGGGTTCCAATCAACATTAGCGACTTTCTTGTTGATAGAAACATTTCTAGTTTAACATATGATGCATAATATAAATGTAGTATTGTTTTTCTAACATTTTTAGGGAAGACAGTAGAAATCTTCAACACAGCCACATAATTTTAAGCATAATGAACCTGATGATACTAGTCGGTTAGCCACCAAACAATAAGCAACCATGCAGAACTGTTACAACACCGGGGAGAGAATCCCACGGGAGAAGAAGTCGGACCAAGATGAAAGACTTACCAATAAACACATTCAGACTCTGCAGTTTGTACAGGAGGTTGTTAATGAGAATAAAATACTCAAAAAGAGAGTGGAAGAATTAGAGGTACATGTTGCTTAATTATTTCATAATGTTTATTGAAAAAAATATCATATTTCGGATCAAATCAACAAATATTTTCGTATGCAGTGTTAATAATAGTACCTGAAGTTTTCATTGAAGTTTTTTTATTTGAGAAGGGATAATGGTTTATTTTCATTGTTCATTAATTACAATTTTATTATATATTCATAATTTATAATATTACAGTACAAAAGTGTGTTCAATAGAGCTCTGTAATGAAAGCATATACAATGTGTCTACTAGTATATTAATGGTGTTTAATGACGAATGCAAGTTTATAATATAACTTTCTAGGTTGGACTGCGAAGTCCAAAAACTTGAATATACGCTGAAAAAACATGTTTTATCTGTTATATTATATCAAATACATTCAAACACAATACAAAAGACTAAATTCTTTGTTCATTGTAAAATAAAAAAAAAGGTAAACCTATTATAAAAAAAATGTCAGTATGCAATTTTTTTTCCAAAATAATGCTCACAAAATGAAATAATACCTAAACAATCTAATGTGTTTAATAAGAATGTATTTTGAAATAATTTATTGAGGGAAACCAGAAATTAATGAACCTTTCTGGCATGCACATTTTATAGATTCCACCAAATAATGGCTATCACGTCATATGTAGGTTACATTTATACCTTATCATGATAAAAACAATCTGACTGTGTGGAGCAGGTGGCCCAGTGGTAGAGCATCAATTGTTATAAAATAAATAAGTTTTGTATATCTATATCTTTGACTTTGATAGATTGCTGTCACCCTTTGGTATGTTGATGGGCTACCGGTATGCTTTAAATGTTTCACAGTTTATATTAGAATTTATTTATGTACTCAATTTGTATTTTTATTTTTTGCTAAAACATTTTTCTTATATTTTCAAAAATATGTGTATGTATTTGCACATTCTACTGATTTGCATAGA
This sequence comes from Panopea generosa, assembly GCA_029582155.1. NCBI lineage: Eukaryota > Metazoa > Mollusca > Bivalvia > Adapedonta > Hiatellidae > Panopea > Panopea generosa. The sequence goes on from CM055900.1 coordinate 7,844,939, forward strand.
TCTGTTATGTTATTGTTAAAACACAAAATCACTTGTTAGCCGTTTTACTTCTGTAGTTTGGTGTTCATTGTTGGAAGTGTTCATTGTTGTTTATCTGTTATCAGTCATCTAGATACTTTTTGAGGTTCAAAGTATTTTATATATTTTCATAAAGGAAGTCTTAAAAATGTTTATGATACATGTACTTAGATAAAATACATCAGTGGTTGCTCTATGTTGGATAAGCAGAATATGACAGATGGGTTGGGGACCATAGAAACAAAAGCATTTACTTACCTATCCATTTCTTTTTCAAAGAGGGCCTTTGGACAGAGACATATAAACAGAGATAAGTGACTACAGGTGCTTGTCTATATCCAAGTTTTATCAGAGACATAAAACAGAGATAAGTGACTGCAGGTGCTTGTCTATATCCAAGCTATATCGAAGACATAGAAACAGAGATAAGTGACTGCAGGTGCTTGTCTATATCCAAGTTATATCAGAGACATATAAACGGAGATGAGTGACTGCAGGTGCTTGTCTTAATGCCACCAGAGACATATAAACAGAGATAAGTGACTGCAGGTGCTTGTCTAAATGCCACCAAAGACATATAAACAGAGATGGGTGACTGCAGGTGCTTGTCTAAATGCCACCAGAAACATATAAACAGTGATAATTGACTGCAGGTACTTGTCTAAATATGCCACCAGAGACATATAAACAGAGATGAGTGACTGCAGGTCCTTGTCTAAATGCCGCCAGAGACATATAAACAGAGATAATTGACTGCAGGTGCTTGTCTAAATTTGGGTGGTACATTGGCATTTTTCATATCTTGGAAAAACAACTACTCCTGAACCGACAAACAGATTTTTTGTGATTTTAGTAACAAGAGAAAGGATTTGATTGGTAAACTTTTCTTTCTAAATTTAATGGAATTAATTTTTTTATGCTTACAGGTATTTTTCTGTGATAATTTTCTCAGTTTTTAGCCCATTTTGAAAAAGGAAAAACTAAGAAAAAACTATTTAAATATTGATATAAAGATTTTGCCACCAATGAATAACTTACTTCTTCATCTTTCTACATAAAATTTCTATTCCAATGATGGGTTGTAAAAATGTTTTTGTGAAAACAAGTACACTACCTTTCTTGTTAAATATTTCGTAAAAATATCCAACATTTTTTCGTTTTCAACCCATATTAATTTTAAATTCAGAAGAAAAATTAACTTATTGATAATTGTAAATAACCAACATTCTTTGATACCAAAATTGTTAAATTCGTGCAAAAGGTTCAAAGAGTTATTAGAGAAAATTAAAGGTGCCACCGATATTTCAGCCATGTATATTGAATTAATATAAACCTGCCAATCTCTGAAATTTAAGTCACTGCTTTCAGCAAACAAATTGTAACTAGTCCTATACATGCTATTTTATTTTACACACAGGTGAATTGGTACTTAATATCAAACACTTGGTATAAATTAAACATTTATTGACTTTAAATCTCGAAACAAGTAAATTCTGTGTATGATAATATTAATCAATATCATATACCGGTACTGTTTGTATATTTCAACTTTCTAGACAGTTTCTTATTTTTCTGTTCATGAGTATGGTTTTCAAGTTTTATAAATTTGTTCTTAGGGTTACTTGAATACATATACTAAAACAGTGCAGTTAGTTTTACACAAAAGTTTTAAATCTTAACATCTGGGATCAATTACACTAAACATCTCAAGTTTAGAATTGCCTAAACTAAAAATTCTCATTTAACTTGAACATATTTCACATTAAATGACCTCACAATATTGATGTTGAGTAATAACCTTTACACACTAAAAAATCAATATGATGAAATTGTATCTCACTAAAAAAAAAATATCAATGTTGAGATGCTAAATCATTCAAATGACATTTTTGTAGTCCAGCAAGACAACTGATCTCATTTCTGCTATATTCTGCTGTCAAAATATATTGAGTTGCATGCACTTCCAACTACATCATACAAATGTGATTGCTATAATGTAAGGAAATGAATAATGGTCTTTTTTGAAATGGGTCTAGTCTGGGTTTATCAGCTACTCAGTTCGGATACCTTCACATGAACAGATATTTATAATATGGTTCCTCTGCTGTGTCTTTGCACGACTAACTGATCTGATGTGGGCTGTCAATCAGACAAGTCGATGTCCGAATCAGCGATCCATATTGGTTACTATTCTTCCATTTTCCTTAGAAAATGAACTATCTCTAAGCAAGCACCACATTGTATTACATTGTATTTACTTGGACAAACCATGCCACGTGTCCAGTGGGTGTACTGACAGTGGCTCTCACATCAGGTCAAATATCATTGTGTGCAAAATTTAAAAAAAAGTAAATGTAGTAGAAGTGTAGGAGATGATCTTTACAGTTAAAGACCAATGTCTCTTGTTCTTCAGAGAACAATGAATATGAGCTGAGTGGTAGTGCAGTGGATAGAGTGTTGGCCACTTAAGCTAGAGGTTGTGGGATTAGTTTCCAGCTCGACCCAATGACCTTTCATAAGAAAACATTCAGTACTGGTTCTATCCAGGAAGTGGATTCGAGAAAGGTTCTTATAAGCTCTGAGTTTACTTCACAATCAAACCCAGGAAGCAGATTTTAGAGTGATTTCTAAAAGCTCTTACTTTATTTTGCAATCAAGCATATAAACCTTGTAGTATTAGTATAAACCTTGTAGTATAAACAAACTTTAGATGTTATCCTACTTTCTCAGCCAACGAAATTGCTCCAGGAACAAGAAAGTAGATCAAAATCTTCTCACACAGAAAGTTCCATATAACATCTAACCTATACTTGCATGTAATACTTGCAGGTCAGTCAGTTGAACTGTGATGAGTTACATACTCTCGCTGAAGAGAGTAAAGAAAAAATCAAGGTGATTCAGGAGCAGTATTTGAAGAGGGCCGATGAGATTAATGCCATGATGGCGGAGAAACACCGCGGAGAGGTACATGACAACTGTTACATTTATACATCTCCATTTTAATGATGTAAGATGTTGTAGATGTATCATTAATATTCTCATTTTTCATGTGTATTGTAAAAATTATACCCTGGTTTGATGACACTTCACTGTCTAACTGCACCAGAAGCAATCAAGTGGGTTTAGCAAAGAGAACAACATTACAAGAATATCAATGGTATATCAGTTTTAACCTATTACACTTTAGTATATATGTAAAAAATCAGTTCTTTGTTATAGTTTCGTTTTACTTATGTTTTCAATTTTCCATGAATTCTCCCAACTTTTTTTTTAAAAGAGCAATCATTTTGATTGACAGAAAGTGCATCACCTGATCATGAAAATTGGTTCAATCCTCCGCCAGGGCTATGTGTGGTGTCCTTGAGCAAGACACTTTTCCGCATATGCTGAGTACTGGTTGTAACCAGGAAGACTTTGAACATGATTCGCTTAAGTTGTAAGAACTTCACAATCGAAGTAAAATAAATAAGTTTAAACTAAACTTTTGAATTTCCAATATCTTCATCTAAATAGCGTTATCAAATTTGTAAACGACATAAACAGACAGTTATTATTTATTTTAGATAGTTTAAATTTTTAATGTTTTCTTCGAGTCCAAATTTCAAGGCAATTGCTTCGATACTTTTTGAGAAAATAGATAAAATGCCAGGTAAATAAAATATCGGGTGGCAGGTTAGCTGTTCCGTTCAGTATATGGTCAATCATAGTTGTTTGTCGAACCAAATTCATGTTGTTATTTTGCAAATACCAATAAAACAAATTTGTTGGTTTTTAAATTAGAAAATATACTTAATTATTGTAAAATTTTATATGGTTATTGTCAAGGTAATTAATGTTATATGTACATGTATCTTCTATGTGAAGTACATGTATACTAATGTTAAATAATGTTTAATAAAATGGAGGTTAAACGCATTATTAACCATTTAGTATAATTATATCTGAAGTGTTCTCGCTTTACATTTGCTAGGTGGATGGATTGTATTCATGTTGTCATGTTAAATTTTGTCATCCACAGATGATGGAAGTTGTTCAAGAGAAACTTGAGCAGGAGCAAAAGTACAGTGAACAGATCGTCCAGGTAGATTGATTTATTATAGGCATAATATCCAAAACCTGTCATAAATATTCAAAACCTGGCATAGCTATACAAAACCAGTTATTAATATACAAAACCATGCATAACTATACAAAACAAAGCATAAAATATACAAACCCAGGCTGTAATATACAAAACCTGGCATTAATATACAAAAACAGGCTGTTGTTTACAAAACCAGGCATGATTATACAAAACCAGGCATTAATATACAAAACCTGGCATTAATATACAAAACCAGGCTGTAATATACAAAACCTGGCATTAATATACAAAACCAGGCTGTAATATACAAAACCTGGCATAAATATACAAAACCAGGCTGTAATATACAAAACCAGGCATTAATATACAAAACCAGGCATTAATATACAAAGCCAGGCATTAATATACGAAACCAGGCATTAATATACAAAACCAGTCAGTATACAAAACCATGCATAAATATACAAAACCAGGCATTGATATACAAAACCATGCATAACTATACAAAACCAGGCATTAATAGTATACAAAACCATGTATAACCATACAAAACTATGCATAACTTTACAAAACCATGCATAACTATACAAAACCAGGCATTAATATACAAAACCAGTCATTAGTATACAAAACCAGGCATTAATATACAAAACCAGTCATTAGTATACAAAACCAGGCATTAATATACAAAACCAGGCATTAATATACAAAACCAGGCATTAATATACAAAACCAGGTATTAATATACAAAACCAGTCATTAGTATACAAAACCATGCATAACTATACAAAACCAGGCATTAATATACAAAACCAGTCATCAATATATAAAACCATGCATAACTATACAAAACCAGTTTACAGGAAGATTAACAAAGGTAATTTCTCATACATAGTATTAGCATGTACTTAAAATGTCAATTAAAATGTCCATAGAACTGCTGAACTTTTTTTTATGTCCCCCCCCCCAAATAATTTGAGTGGCATATAGTAATCACAGCGTCCGTCCGTCTGTCCGTCCTTCCATCCGGTATTTCGTTTCCGGCCTGTAACTTTCTCATGCATAGATGGATTTTGATGATACTTGCAACAAATGATCAACAGAACATGACGACGTGTCGCGAGTAAGACCAACACCCGTACCTCAAAGGTCAAGTTCACAATTTGAGTTTGTTTGACAACACTTTGAGTTTATGTGAGATTTCGTTTTTGGCCTGTAACTTTGTCATGCATAGATGAATTTTAATGATACTTGCTACAAATGATCAACGTAACATCATGACATGTTGGGGGGCATGTGACACTTAACAGTGACATTTCTTGTTTTGCTATATAATACCATTATCGAGAGTTTATCATTGATTGAGAATAAATAAACCATCATGATTTATAATCTCACCCTAGGTTTGATATAATTGAGATAAAAGTCATGCATTTAATATGACATGCACTTGCTAGTATGAAATCATGCTAATCTTAGATGGTAATGAATTATAGCTTTTCTTAAGTTATAGTTCTTCTTTAGTATGCAAGAAAAACAATCAATCAATCAATATGCTACCGTTGATAAATTGTTCATTTTCCACTATAGCTAAGGACAGAGATTGGTCAGTTGGAGAACACAAACCAAGAATTAATGGCCCGGATCAATGACTTATCTGCAGCACATGAACAAGTGGAGGTAATTATAAATACATATTTTTTTAAATCAAGTTCTTACAACTAAGACAAATCGCACTGAAATTCTTCCTGGGTAGAACCAGTACTAAGCACATGCGGAAAAAGTGTCTTGCTCAAGGACACCACACATAGCCATGCAAAGGATAGAACCAACAGCTCTGAATCAGATGCTTTATTAATGATCTAGTCTGTAAACAAAGCCGTCACTCAAGTTGTAATATTTATAAGGACACACGACAGTGTTGTAATCAAGCTTAATCGTATCACAGATCAAATAAATCTTTTTATATTTGATACATTTTAGTCATATAAACTCTAATATTGTCAAGTTGTGTTGCATTAAGTCAGTACTTGTAACTAGAGTTAAGCCCGCTTTTTAAACAGAAACAAAATTTATCTTTTTATAAGATATGATGTATTTTAAAATCATTATAGCATGATAATATAATATTTGTTCCCCTTAAAATTGTGTTGAATGAATTTTCCTCAAGATTGTGTCGTGCTCCGTAAAGGGAATATATCAGGATTTTTCAAAATTTTCTTCCATAAGGATGGTTTTTGATTTCGATAAAAGAATCTCTTACTTACCTTTCCAATTTTGTATACTAAGATTGGAGACAGTACACAAACATTATTATAATGCTGGCCTAAACGTTCATGTGTTATTAATTCTTACAAAAACAATGGCATAAAGCTGGCCACTTACTAGTGTGCGTCTAATAACAATGTTGTTTACATGATATTAAAAAATTATATAAAATATCTTAACATAGCATGTTTCTGGTATCATAAATTATTTGGTTTCAAATATTAAATTTGATCTACAAGGAGTAGTAATTAGAATTTATTACTAAACATTTAACCCTTTACTTCATATAGACGCCTTTGGACACCTCTAATATTGAAAGCATTAATTCGCCACGTATCAGCAATGAATGAATTATGTTTATATTAACTGACAGAGTGGAAAACAGTGCAGGAAGTGTGCAGATTGCTCGTTACGAGCAATCTGAACTCTTCCTGCACTGTTTTCAAAGGCCTGTGATTGGTGCGGGAATACGCGTATCTATGAGGTAAAGGGTTTATATATGTTGAACACACAATGTCATTCTAACACCCTTCAGGAATTTCCTGTGATTTCATTGGTTGGTGCTTTTAGATTTGTGGGCATTAAAAACTGCATATAGCATCAGGAAAATCACCACGTTTTTGCATTCTATGTATTACTACATTATTTGTTTTCAATGGTCAAAGGCACTGTAAACAGTAGTTTAAATAGATTACCAAATTTTTATTTGTAAAATGTCAAAAGTATAAAGATGTAATAAATATTTGGAACAGTTTGGCGATTTAGTTTGATTTTACCAGAAATTATGGTTATAGCGCATCATTTGCTGATATGTGTCATTCAGCTAAACAGTTGGTTCAATTTGAACACTAGTTGGTCAAGTAACTTGGCTCAGTGAACAATTGATTGATTGATTGATTGAATATTTAGCGTCATTTTTATGCCATCGAGGGCTAACAGACAATCAGTTAACCTAACCACTGTTTCTTGGTATTAACCAGTACTCGAGCACACCCCATTTCCGCAAGTAACTGATAACTTTCCCACTTGAATCAGCATTGAGAGATGAATGATAATGAGACACAATGTCGTATATCAATCATCGCGGAGACTGTAGTCGAGCGGAGATTCGAACTCACGACCCCTGGATTGATAGTCAGACGCGTAACTGACTGAGCTAATCGGGCCCGGCTTCAGTGAACAAATTTTAAGGATAAAACATATGAGTGTTTAAAATTGTGTTATATATACTGTAATTTTGAAATTTGCGACTGTATAATTATGAGGTTTTAAATGATTGCCAATTTGTTTTAATTTCTCCAGTTAATATCATTTATCATAACCATGTTAATATCAATGATTGAAACTGTTCAATAATTATTTTGTATTATATTTCAGTTATTAAATGTAGAAATTGAAGACCTTAAAAGAATTATTTCTGACCTCAAGATGGAAGTTGAGGCTTTAAGAGACGAAAATGAACAAATCTCTGGTGAAAAAAATTCTCAGTTTTCGCAAATTCAAAGTTTACAATCGTTAAAAAATCAAAATGAATCTCTTGCACAGGATCTAAAAATAATGGCAAATAAAAATGTGGAATTATCACACAAAGTCACGAGATTGGAGTCAGAACTTAAGGAATCATCACATACACAGGACCAAATTGAATTGATTGATAATTTGAAAAACAAACTGTCAAAACTTCACAAAGAGAGATCAATTGTTGCAGAAAAGGAAGAGTTCTACCTGAAACAGATTGGAGACTTGAAGTATGAGGTGGACCAGTTAAAAGAGAAGCTTCAGAACTCAGAGGTGACAAAGGACAGGGTGTTAGAGGAGTACTACAAGGTGCACGCAGAACTGCAGTACATGAAGAAGAACCAGTCGAACACCAGTGAGCACAAAAACTTTAAAGAGTTTGTGAAATTGAAACGTGAAAATGCACTTTTGAGGGAGGAGAATTTGGAATTACGGCGTTCAGGTACGGCTAAGTGGAATGTGTCATCAAGCCAGAGTACTGCAAGTCTGCCAATGTTGCGGTACGAGCCCCACACACCAGTTGCTAAGGTGACGGCAGATAAAAAACCAAAACCAAAGAAAAATTTAAGTATTGCTTCAAAGTGATTCTGACAATTTAAAGTTTTGTCTAAAAGGTGAATGGAACAATGAGACAAAGTTTTCCTATGGTTGAATATGTGTTCCGGTTCCAATTGAATTTTTTCTCTTAAAGGGTTGCAAAGCAACTTTGATAAATTTTCATTTTTATAAATATTTGAAAAGCATCCTATTACCACATTTGTTGTGATTTATGAGAAAAAGTGTAAATTAAACATTATTTTCATTTGTTTTTATTAGTATCATGGTAAACATTCATAGGATTCATTAATTTTTTATATCCCCATCATTCGAAGAATGATTAATGGTCATTAAGCATTCACACACACATATTTAAGTGTCTAGAGTTTAGGGTTAGTAATTATTTTGGACAGTTAAAAACATAATGTGGATAAAAATGGTTTTATGTGTCCAAAATTTCTTTTGTGTGGCTACAATTAGCTGTCAAGTTAGATATCAAAATTCAAATTAGATAACCAAGGAAGAAATAACAAACTATTTCAAACCAATCTCAGGTTTATTATCTTGCCATTTTGTTTCTGTATGTGTATCTATATATACTTTTATATATATACTTTTTAGCTCGCTGGTATGAAGTCCAAGGAGAGCTATTGCCGTGACCCCGGCAGCGGCGGTGGCGGCAGCGTCTGTAGACACCCAGGTTAAACTTTTGCGTTTAAGTTTAACACACAAACAAGAACCATAACTCTGGATTGCATTTTGGCACAGTTATGGCCTTTTTTGGACTTAGACACCCAGAGGCGAGCTTTGTTGTCTTCTGACAACTCTTGTTTTGTTAACTTCTTAATGATAATACTGAGATAATGATGAAAGTTGAATGTATATAAAGGTTCCTATAGCAAATACATACGATTTTAAAATCACTGTTATCTGTATAAATATAATTGTATTGAATTAGAACAGGCTTGAAAATATGCATACTAAACAAGTTCAAAAGTTTTTGTTACTCTTCAGTATGAAGGCTGATGAAGGGGCATTAAGTGTTGTCCCAGGTCTTTTCAAATGACACATTTCTATTTTGAAATTATTCAATGTGTGTTATTCCTTCTCTTTTGAAAACCTGTGACACATCTGAGAATAATGTGTCATAGTTTCCGAAAAATACATTTACTGGTACTATTTTCTCTCCACTGGTAAGATTTCTGATATAGATAGAATGATATAGTTATATTTTTCAGGTACATTTTGATTTCAAAATTTAATCTTTCAGAGTACATTGACAAGAGCATATCAGTTTTACAGGCCTGATAAGCTCAGTCCGTAGTGCTTCTGGCTATCAGTCCAGAGGTCATAAGTTTAAATCCCTGTCCAGCCACAGTCTCTTTGATGATTAAATATGACATTGCTTCTTGTCATTCATTTCCCACCACTGATTCAAGTGATAAAGTTATCAATTCCTTGTGTTCGGAGATGGGTGTGCATGAGTACTGGTTAACCTCCCAGGATCCCAGGAAAGAGTGGTTATGTTAACTGATCATCAGTAAGCCCCCGGTGGCATAAAAAGACACCAAATAGAGAAACTATTCAAACCTCTGTTTGACATGACCAATTATCATGTATTCGTGAAACAATACCACATTTCTAACAGTTCATTGGTAATCATGTCATTGATATTACATGGGTTTATCTATCTACTTAAAATCTATATCATGATTGGTTGAAACTATTATTGTAGCTCTTGAACCGTAATTCATATTATTATTATTTTTATTTCCTAGTATAATTAATTTTAATTGCAATAGAAAAAAACTGCCTATTAGTATTATACACCTCTCTTTGCTGTTCAGATTTGATAAGGTATTGAAACGGTTTGCTTTACCCCTGCCTTAAAATGTGATCTATATTTGCTTATGCTGTGATGTGACTGTTATTTTAATTTCTTATAATTATATTGGATTTATTTTTTACTAAGGTCTTAATTACACAAGGACGTATAAGTAATTTATAATATAGTTGCACTTATTATCAATATTGGTCCCCTACCAGTTTACTCTCCATCCATCCGGCCGTCCGGAAAGATTACTCAAAAAGTATGCAAGCTTTGTTCGTGAAATAGTGGATAGAGGATGACAATTTGTGGTTGCTATGGCAGCAATATTGGTAACCAATAGGGGATTTATGTATTGCTTGAATTTCTCCAGTGTCTTATCATGTTAAAGATGTGCTATTTATTGTTTTTATTTTGTTATATTCAGTGCATAATAAAACTTATAATCATGTTAACTACGGACACATCCGTGTTGTTAAATTATCACTTCTATTAAACAGTTGGCTGCTGTAAGCAATCATTTTTAGCTTGCTATTCCAAGAAATCGGGGAGATTTGTCTTTGTACTCGCCATGATGTCCCTGTTTGTGTTGCTGCCAGCATAACTCATTGCTTTAAGTTTTATAGCACTGTCTCGATATCACTTTAAGCCTAACCTCTAACAGCTAAGGTTGAAGAGCCTAGCAAGATTTAAAAACTTCATATAAAAGAGTTGGCAGTTACTTATGGAAGGACTGTGGTTCTTTTCAGATTCGTGTTCTCAAGTTCAAGGTCTTCCTCCATCTATACATTTTGTGTTATTTTTTCTGGGTGGGTGAGTTATTCCATTTTAAGTTGTTTATTCAAAAAAATAATTTGTTTATTTATTGTCAACTGAAAATCCGTATTTTAAAGTACAATATACTAATAATTTGTAAAATACTCCTCTTGTGCCTTTTAATGTCATTGTTTTATTTTGCGGGCTCCAGTTTCATTAAACATCTCAACTTGAGATTTTCCTCAACTCAAATTTAAATACTACAACTATATTTCCGCCGATCATTTTACATAATATCCTTCACGAATGAGTAAAGATGTGTTATGACTTATTTCTGTGTGGTCTTTTACTGTGGTGTTCATATAGACATTAAGAAAAATTGAGATTTTTGAGTTGAGGAAAAGTCTCAGCTGGAGATGTTACTGTTACCCAGCCTGGTATTGGTTTGTATTTTAAAGTGTTTTTTTATCATGTTATTGTTGTATGTTTAATATGTGTAATGTAATGATGCACTTTAGTCTCAAAGTCTTGTTTTGTTTTCTGCTGTGTAGTGCACACGCATCAGAGAATCTGGTTGTAGGTTTGCCTTAACAGTTAACAAAATTGTCATGCAAATTTAATAATAAAAAAAATATCTTTCAAGGTCATATAATTTGTGAAGATTATAAGTTAATTTTAAAGAAGAATATTTGTTTCAAATCAAAGTGTTAATACTTTCAATGTTTCTACAATTTTCAAGGGTTTTAAGGTATTTGTAAATATATTTATTTCATTGGGATGTTGGTGTTTGCTCCTATCAGTATAAATGCTGATTCTGTATGTACCGAATATTGTAAAACTACCCTGTCATGATTTGTTCAATTGTGTGAGTAGATTTGATATTGCAAGAGATGGTCCTTCGTGGCCAAGTGGTCAGAGGATCCGTCTCAATATCACTTACCTCTCACTGCTAAGGTTGTAAGTTTGAGTCCCACTTGCTCCAAAACCTTTATGTGAGAAAGTTGCCAATTACTTGCGGAAGGACGGTGAATTAGAATTAGATACAAATGTATTGCAAGAATCTTGTAAAAGGGAGCCCATGTGGTTCCGACTAAGAATAGAATCGCTGTCGATCTCTGCAGAGGGTTAGGAATCCTCAGAATTGGTGTCATGTTCATTTTATCATTTTTTGTCATGTTCACTATTGTGGTTAAATTATCAACCACTGTGTGGTTCCAGGGAGCCATGAGTGATGGCAAGAATAGGATCACTGTGGCTTATGCATGTCGTAAGAAGTGACAAATTAAGTAATACGATAGAATTTGCTGAAACTCTGCAGTTCTGCAGGTATCAAGGTTCTAGGTTCATTCTGCATATTCATTTGTTGATGTATTTTTTTTAATCTGTATGTTAATTTGTTGTTTTTGTACATGTAGAGTGAACCTGGAATCTTCCTTCCTGTTGGCGTCGAATAACCTATAATGTGTTGGTACGCTGTAAAACCCTATTCATTCATTCATTGTAAAAGGGACATTGACAGAAGTTATATATTATGAAATATTTCTGTGATATTTTTGTCTGTTTGTTCATTATATTTGCATATCTATTATGTAGCTATGTAGAACTTCATGATTAGCTAATTATTAGGTCTGTGCAATAGATTTGATAGGTTGTGTGCTGTGAAGTCACCGTCAAGGTTGTAGCCATGGTTACATAATGCCCTTAATTGTGCTTCTTTGTTGTTTATTCCAGAATCAAAACATAAATTGGAAGTTTGTTTAAACATATAAAATACTACATAACATTTACCTAAGTAGTTGTTATTGTTAATACCAGTATATAGCGGTATTCACAGAAACATTTCATGCAATTTTAATTAACTTTTTTTTTGTTAATACGCTAACTCAAAAAAACAAACTCTGCATGATGTATCTGCTTATAAAACACCAATCTATTTTATTAAATGTTTCAGTTCATATATATTATTTAACCTATACTACAAAGGTTGTCACCAAACAAACATGTATTTATTAAACCAACAGTTAATTCCATTTCTATAGTAACAGCCATATGAAAATATTTCAGTTCAATATCATTTTTACTTCTTTTTTTAATTAGTATAAGTAAGTAAGTAAGTAAAAAAATTCAATATAGTGACATGTGTACATGTAACATGATATGCATATATATAATTTTAAACAACACGGCCATCCCAGTGGACCTATGCGTCACCTATACAAATAAATAATTGGGTTATTTCACATGAAATTATGCTTGTAATTAAACCTTATCAATAAAATAAATAATATATACCTGGTAATTACATAACAACATATTAATTATGGCTGTTTGGAAAGTCATTGATTATTTAATGTACTTCGTCTTCTCTTGTAAGCCTTAACAATATATTTTGCTACTTTTCTGGGAACGTGTGTGACAAGATATACAAATTTATCCATACCATCCATACCATTGAACTGCATATTTAAAAATTGTAAAATTTTTATTTAAAATGAAACACATTTTTCATTGGATCTTGATCTTATGCCATAATTACTAGTGTGAAGCCATGACATAGAGGCAGTTACAAAATCTGCCACTGTCCCAGTTATATTTCCAGGATTTAGTGTGTCTGCCGAAACCGTCTTCTTATGCTTCTCGAATAACACATACAGTCAAACCTGTGTAGGTGGTCACCTCTATTAAGCAGTCACTTGTCTTAGGCAGCAAAATTTGATATTTCCTCTTTCTATGCTTTCTGGACACATTAACCTGTATTTAGCAACAACCTGTCTTAAAAGGCCACTTTCGCTCCTTCCACTGATTGAATGGTTAAGCCAGGTTTCAGTGTAGTTGTCGCTTTTTCTGTCTGTATCAAATTGTTGTCTAGGCTTATTATAATCTTCCATAGGAATTTAATGAAACTTTCTAGGATACATTACTATCCAGTGGAAATGTGCATATTGTCTTTGGGTTACGTTCAATGATTTTTCACAGAGTTGTGGCCCTTTGATTCCAGTCATTATCAAATTCTTTTCCATGCTATTTCTCTACAACTACTTATTAGAAATTAAAAAAAACAACTTGCCAAGATGTATCACTACTAAGTGGAGATGTACATATTGTCTTTGTTTTTTGGTTCGATGATTTTACACATAATTATGACCCTTTGATTCTGTCCATTGGCAAATTTATTTTTTTACTTATTTTTGGCTGTCCGCGCTTTTTCTCAACAACCACTTATTGGAATTTATTGAAACTTGGTAGGATGCATTACTACCTAGTGGAGATGTGCATATTGTGTTTCACAGAGTTATGGTCCTTTGATTCCATCCTTTACAAAATCTTTATATGTGCCATTTCTCTAAAACTTTTAGTTGAAAAAAAATTATGAGATTTTCTAGAATGCATCACTACACCGTTGAGATGTGCATTATTGTCGTGGTGTCCTCATCTACCTCTTAGATACATTGTTCTTAAACTTTTTTATTCAGGAGTTTCCTCTCTCAAATATTTGTATTTTGTTCAAGTTATGAACATTAATTTATTTCGAAGTTTGTCTTTCTTATGCCTAGCTATATAAAGTTCAGATATTGGTACGATACAGTATTTATGTTATGTTAAAGTATTAAGTTTGTCATATGATGATGTTTTTCATACGCAAATGTGCTGTAGTTCTTGGTAATTGAAGTTTGTAATTGATATTTTAGACACTGATTTATGTTTAGTATATAAAGAATTATTAAAAATAAATTCTGCACACATTGTTTGGCTCTTTTGTGTTCCATATAATTGATCAGATACGTAAAGTTTAATGGCCATAGTTGTATTTTTCACGAATATACTGTTATACATTTTACAGGGATTGGTGCACTTGTTTTTATATTTTTTTGAAAGGGGTTTACCACCATTTTCAACACATTTCAGGTTATATATGGCATATCCAGCTTAATTGGTTGAGGAAGACCTCAGAATGAATCTGAGTAGAACCACCGTTCTCCCGGAAGTAGCTTGCAAACTTTCTCACATGAAGTTTTTTGTGAGCGAGCGGAACAGTTTGTATAAATCAGTCATCTATTGATGTTGCCCTTTATAGGATTTTATGTAGGCAATAGCTTGTAAAGTGACTCGCCCAAAGAGAAGCCGTGACTTGCCGATTCTTGGTCCTTCGTTCTAACACTTATTCACCTGCATCGCTGCGAAGACATTGATACTTAACTACATAACGTTACTGAGATGCTGCCCCGCCCCGGCGTCTTGTACCTTTCGCAGAGCGTCACTTCCTGTTCATTATCTGCCAGATTTATTTTTCTCGTCAATAGCATAAATATAAATCTAGCTTTTGTGTATTTTTATTATACTACAAAAAAATGCACCAGCGTTATCGCAAAAGTCTATATACGTTTTTCTGGATCGCCCATCGCATATATTCTAAACTGTTAATATCACTTCAATACATTGATAATATGGCTCTGAAATTCAATCGGTGTGTCCTTATCCTTTCAGTATATTTTTAATAACAAATCACAGTGCAAGTCATTTAGATTGCAGAATTGTCAACTTTTATATTTAAACTAGAGTTTCTGTTTTCAAAGATGTGTTTTTGTGTTCGGATTCCATTTCTGGTTTAGCTTAAAAAGTATTGCAATTTATTTGAGTAGTGCAACTGAAATTTAATAAATGCCTTTTTTCTCTCGCCTTTTTTAATACAAACTAGACACCGTGTTACTTTGCCGTTAGTGTCGGCGGCGGCAGTTTGATTTGTGTTACTTTGCCGTTAGTGTCGGCGGCGGCAGTTTGTTTTTAGCTATATTCGCCGCAGCATGATAGCCCAGTTATCATATTTCGGTTCTAGTTGTGAAATAACTGGTTGACCTACTACGCATAACCACGAAACATTTCTTTTGGATGAGCTTTACCTCTACACAAAATTTAACTTTAAAATTAAGGTGGCATATATAAATAACAGTGTCTATTCGTTCGTCCGTCCGTCCGAGATTTCGTGTCCTGTAACTTTGTTATACATGTATGGATATTATGAATACTTGGCTCAAATGATCAATATGACATGACGACGTGACGCACGTAAGACCCAGATCCGTACTAAAAGCCCAAGGTTACACTTCAAGTTGAGTCCGAGATTTCGTGATAGAGGCCAACACTCTATCCACTGTGCTACAAGCTTTGCTTTACATCGTGCTTCAGTTATTCCAGTGGTGAAACAGCAGAAATCATATGCAGATAACAAACGTGCCCAACTCAATGATTGTGGTGGTGGTGGTGGTGGTAGTGGTATGTGTGTATGGGGGGATTACGTAGATACCACCTCGCATATCCTAGGTGCGGGACTCCATCGCTAGAAACTTAGCATGTGGATAGAGGGCAAAAAGAATATTATGCAGGTCATTTTATATTTTCAGTCACACAAAACATGTGGTTGCTATGACAACACAATTGATAATCCGGTAAACCAGTAGGGGACTAGTGTTTTGTTTCTTTTGTTGTCTTTTAGATGAAGTGACTCCTTTTTTAATAATACACAAACAATATTCTATTTCAAAATGAATAAACAAACAAGCAAAAACAATTTAAAGATTTTATTAAAGTATCTGTGCTATTTACAAATACAAATCCTATACTTAAAAAGAAGGCAAGGACAAACACACTGAGACGTGTAAAAGATTATCAAAATGTCTCTCTACCAGCAAACTTAATCATAATGCAATGAAGTTTGAACTGTATAGTACGGTCATGTTATAGACATGATATCCTGTGTCAAAATAGCCATTACTAATAGCATAACCGTGCTTTGTGCATCAAAAGTCATAACGCGGCATGACAGGCAGGCAGGCAGGCAGGCAGGCAGGCAGACAGACAACAGATAGGCAGGCAGGCAGGCAGGCAGGCAGGCACAGACATAAACATGGTCAGTTACCTAGACGGCAATGAAAACTTGAACCTATGCACTTTATTGTTTTTGCTAGTTTTACCGGACCCTGGGGGTAGGGCAAAAAGAGTAAAAAGATGTAAATACGGAGACTATTTTAAAAGTAAAAGTTCTTATGTTTGGGTCCTAATGTAAGACTTCGGGGTGAGACACATTGAGATCTGAAGCATCATCTAGTCATAGCGAATGTGATTTGGGATCGAAAGGCAATAAGGGGCCAGGTGGGTAAACAATTAGAATTTTCAGAAATATTGTCAGCAACCGGTCAAATATTTGTATATTTGTAATAGACGTAAGAGCCGGGGTAGGGGAAGGGGCGCTCTCCCCGAACCAGCGTCACACTTATGTGGAGGTGTGCGTATACGATGCCCCATTCCCAAATAATTTTATAAAAACGTCACAAAGTGTCAACAATTTGAAGAAACTGACAACCATAATTTTATCCGAGAGCGAGTGCGGTGCCATGCGATCAAAGGTCACAAAATATTACAATAGATAACAAATATATTTTATCCTGAAAACTCAAAATATGCAGCATTTTTTTTTTAATTGCTTAATATTCCAAGGAATCCCTCATACCACCACTAGCAAACCCCACCTGTCTTGGTTCCCAGCTCATGTGTCACTGAGTTTAAAAACTTTTTAACACATCTAAAAGTTTCTTTTTTAATACAAACGTTTGAAAGTCACAAAATATTAGAGCAAGTAATAACCATTTTCCACCATTAAACTTGCGTTTTAAACATATTATTTATGCATCAAACGTGTGGCTATCACGTCGTTGGTGCTTTAATTGTGTAATTTAGTACCAGACGTGTGGTTCTCATGCCGTTGGTACATGTCTTGTGTATTTTATGTATCAAACGTGTGGTTCTCATGCCGTTGGTGCTTAAATTATGTGATTTAGTACCAGACGTGTGGTTCTCATGTCGTTGGTACATGTCTTGTGTATTTTATGTAGCACACGTGTGATTTGCACGCAGTTGGTTCTTATCTTATGTAATTAAGTACCAAATAAGCAAGTTCCCATGCTGTTGGTGCTTTAATCGTCTTATTTGGGTACCAAACGAGTGCATATCATGCAGTTGGTGCTTGTCTTTTGTAATTTAAGTACCAATCACGTGTCACGTGCTTATCACGCAAATTTTTTATATCTTGTATAATTCAGGTACTAAACATGTGATTCTCATGCCTTTAGTGCCTGTCTTGTGTAAACATCTCCGATTTTGGTAAACTTTTTATGTTTTTAACACATCATTTTCTAAATTTACCAAAACTGTCCGTGTGATGTATCCTTATTGAACTATTAATGGATATACAAAAAGAACTGAAACGAAAAAGAGATTATAAGAATATAAGGTTGGAAAGGATCCGCAAAACACGAATAAAGTAAGAATTGAAAGGAAAACAAGTATGAAATAAGGATGGAAAGGACAAGAAGAATGAAATATGAAAAGAAAGAAAAATAAGAATGAGGTAAGAAAAGATAGGAAAACAATAATGAAGGAAGGATAGAAAGGAAAACAAGTATGAAATAAGGATTGAAATGAAAACAAGATTGAAATAGAATCTGAAAAGAAAAGAAGAATGAAGTAAGGATGGGAAGGAAAAGAAGAATGAAGTATGAAAAGAAAGGAAAACAAGAATGAAGACAATAATGAAGTAATGGTGGACAGAAAAAAAATACAAGAATTAAGATTGAAGTATACAAAAGGTTGAAGTTATAAGTAAGTACTAAATAAAAACATAGTATGAGTATTGTTATCTAAGAAATTTGAAAAAAAAATAAAAAGTCAGTGCAGAAGTATATGAAAATATGTAAGAATATAGGAAAGGCGCTTAATCCTCCGCGACCGGTGATTAAGCAATTGTAAGAATACAACCGAAGTTTGGTTGACCCCATGGATGGGGATTTATAAACAAGAGTCTATTCACTTAACTGGTAAACCGCCACGATATAAAGTAACGATAGACAACCATATATTAAGATCTTTTATATACCTAAGATAAAACTTTTATCATGTTACAAACATTTGCATACCATGATTTTTATTAAATGATAAAACTATTTTTATTTCGTCATTATATAAATGAATAAACATTTTATCTGTTGTTATATTTTCCACATTTCTAGTTTCACCATAATACTCAATTTGTTTATTTATTTTAAAAGAAAAAGGGACATACTATATGGTTTATTGAAATAGCTATCAATAGCATTGATAATACATTGCCAAAGGCATCTTCACAGGTTTCATCGCGATCTGTTAACGACCATTAATGATTGAGAAGCAATACATATACATGTACATAGTAACATTTTGTCTTTGCAATAAGTTATCTTATCTAGTCGGTTCAAAGTTAAATGTCATCAAATAGGATGTAACCAGTCTGGGAATAACAGAATCGTCAAGTATTACACAGCCGTTCCGTCAAAAACAAGTGGTACATATTATGTTTTGATTGTGCGTTGTCAGATTTAAGACAGTTAGAATTTTGCCTCTCCAGTGTTATTATTATTTCTGCTTTCTTGGAATCATGGAACTGATATGAGGAGTGTTGCACGTTTCATATGAATTACTATAGAGTGACTACTTCCTTCTAAATCCGATAATATTTTCAAGCACGAGGACAAGTCCTGGACTGCTTGTCATCAATTTAACTGAAATGAGTATTAGGGTCGCTACTACTACCATCACCACCACCACCACCACCACCACCACCACTGTTATATCTACTACCACTAATACTATTACTATAACTACTACTACTACTACTACTACTTCTACTACTACTACTACTACTGCTACTACTACTTCTAATACTACTGCGTATTTCTTATGTCGTTGGTGTCTGTGTGTAATTTACGTACTAAACGTGTGGTTCTCATGTTGTTGGTCCCTGTCTTGTTTATTCAGGTACTAAAAGTGTGCTTATCATGCAGTTGGTGATTGTCTTGTTAAGTTTAGTACCAAACGTGCGGATGTCACGGCGGTGGTGCTTATCATGCAGTTGGTGCTTGTCGTGTGTAATTTAATCAAAGGCGTGTTTCCCATGTCGTTGGTGCTTGTGTGTACGTACTTAACGTTTGGTTCCCATATCGTTGGTGCCTCCCTCGATTTTTTTAGGTATCAAACCTGTGCTTATCATCATTGGTGCTTGTCGTGTATAATTTAGGTACCAAACGCGTGGTTCTCATGCCGTTGGTGCTTGACGTTTGTAATTTACGTATTTAACGTGTTATTCTCATGCCGTTTACCAAACGTTTGCTTATCATGCAGTTTGTGCTTGTTTTATGAAATGTAGGTACCAAACGTGTGGTTCTCATCTCAAGTTGCTGGATATTGTCTTGTGTTATTTAAGAACCAAACACGTGCGGAGTTTGAGATAAGAGAGAGAGAGAGAGAGAGAGAGAGAGAGAGAGAGAGAGAGAGAGAGAGAGAGAGAGTTAAATTTGGAAATGGAGAAAGAATAACAGAACTGTGAAAAAAAACGATAAAAGAGAGGAGAAAATGGAGTAACGAAATAGGGATAGTAGAGAAAGTATCCGGACAAAAGCCCCTTGGACAAAAGCCCCAGAGGTTGACAAACAGTAAAATGTAGGTTTCATTTTTTTCATTTGGGTTTCTCTATGAATGACGAGCGTTACTATCTTCGGATTTAAATGGCATGTTCGGTGGCAAAATGAAAAGACCACGAAGGAGAACAGTTTGAGAAGGAGTGACCCGTTTAATGTGCTATGAAACGCTTGTTTATAATATTGAAGTCGGTTTTGGCAAATACAACGTCATCAATTTGCCCCGGCATATTTAACTGTTAGGGTTTGAATACCCCCCCCCCCCCCACCCCTGCCCCCCCCCCCCCCCCCCCCCCTTTCGTATATATAATTTGTTTAATTATTTTTTGCGGGAGTGAACGCACGCTTAATCCATTAGACAGTCAAAAAAATTGATACAGACAGTTTTGCAAAAGTTATAAGCTTTTTTTTTCTGAATCCCTTTCATAACTGTACACATGTGTTTATTTTACAGAAGAACAACAACAAGAGGCTTAGCAGGGATACAGTCGCCGAAGTTTCTAATTCTGGCGATATGGTCGCCTATTAAGGAAAGTTCTGATTCTAGGTAGTTTAACATTCTTTTACAATTTAATCATTATCATGGTCACTGTGTATTGATGGATGTTCTATCAAACACGTCACGTGAACTCCTTTGTTTCAGACAAGGCAACGACATCAAAATGATAATATTAGAAAATAAATTCATTATCGTTTTCATATTTCAATAAGCTTTCAATATTCCAGAAATATTTATTCATTCTCAAGTCGTTTAAAAATACTTTTGGGAGATGGGGGTGATTTTACAAAATGTTTATAATAGTCAAAACTCTCTCGTGGTCTTAAATGACGAATTTGAGACATTTCTTTAACAAAAAAAAACAACACATTTTAGCGTGTTTAAACCCCAAATAAAGCTTATATATGAATAAATACATTGGAATTTAATGAAAAATCGCATTTTGAAGATTTTTTTACTTTGAATGATTGAAATGTGCAATGTTTTTAGCATTTACATAGTATTGAATAACGTTTTTTGTTAAAATAATATTTTCAGTGTGTCATGAGACTATTTAAGTGTACATTTTTTAATATAATTTTGTTAAAAAAAATAGTGAGACTCATCAAAATTGTATGTCGGTCAACATCTCGCGACTGTATTTAATGACCATGCAGAAAATGGTATTTTGACAAATGTTTCAGTGTCTAATGCCTGAAACTTGACAGTGTTACTACAAATGGTAATTACTAAAAAGAGATAATTATACATGTGAAATATTTAAGGCTTCTTTATAGACATAGTACCACCATTGGAAACAGGAACTGCTTCCGTGGGGTAGTCACACAATATAGGTTATAAATAATTATTGTTTCTTCTTCTTTCAAAATACATTTTCCATATTTTAATGCTCATGTTTTATTTGAATGGCATTATTGATGTTTTTTTAATATTTTGAAGGCAGTCATATTTGAATTGTAAAGTTACCAAAAATAAATGTCTTATATGACACATGACCCCTACTTTTATCATCATATTTTGGTAGTGTAGATGTTGACGAACAATCAAATGTAAGCTTAACTTCTTTTATTTGGGTCTCTCTGTGAATGACAAACCTTCAAACTTTTTTTATTTACCATACAATAAAGAACAACACTCACTGGTAGACTTACGTCTTTAAACGAGTATTTTCATTGTGACTGCTGCTTTATATTGGTATGTTATGGCTGCCTAATGGTATTTTTAAGACAATTCACTGAGCGTTGGCCGATATCCTGTCTTCGGAACTGGAACAGAACGCTGTTATGTGTACGAATATCCGTTTATTACAACTAGTTGGAATAAAAAGTAGTACTAGAAGAAACACGCACATCATATTTTATAACAGTTTATTATAACATAAATGGGAATGTTGTTATAAATATAAATTAAGAACAAAACAAGTTTTTATATATGGCGAATAGCATCGGCAATCTTTAAAATAAAATAATGTTTAATATGATAATTGGTTTCAATATGTGTTTAACTATTTGCAGGATGTAAAAAGTAAAGTACGTGTTTGTTTATATAATGTCATTCCAATGGGCTTATGAGACACTTTTTTTGCTTTTTGCTGTACACAGTTACTTCTCGAAAGCTATCCGTGCAAGGTGTCAGGCCGTTAGACATTCGGTATCCCCCAAATTAACTAGCTGCCGGGCGAGCAACTGGTCCCATCAGAAACATCAAAGTGTTTCCACCGGGTGTCGAACCATCGACCACCTGCTTTCCGAGACAGACGCCTTAACACTAGCCCATGGAACTTTAATGACATGATTCTCATAGTTTTGATTGTGACAGGGGAATTCTCACGTTCTGTTGTGTGTAAGAATTAAAACAATTAAGAAACATAAGGGTTGAAAAAAACAACAGAAAAATGGAGACAGTGTATTGCATAAACCAACAAATGAGATAATGGCATGCATTCAAACGAGATAGTTGATGGGTGTATATCTACTGTGTATCGCCGTATATATTTGCTAAATGATTGCCAAATCGGACCAGTGAATTTTTCGATGATTTTACGTTTCAATCTACAGCAGGGAGAATGATTCGGTAATTTGGTCTTGTTTCATAATTAAAGTTGAATAAATGTCATACGATTATATTTGACCATGTATTTTAACAATACTCATGAACAGTGTCACGTGTAGGGTTAATAACATATTTTCAAAATGAATGATCCCTTTAAGTATTACTAAGCGAATACACAAATGTTAAAACACCACGCACAAGTTAATTGTAAATAAAAATTACCATAAAAATAAGCAAATCTGTTAGAAAGTACATTATACATTACGTTATATATTGAACGGATGAGCTAACCTGCCACTTTTGTATTTCGTCAAAATATTGAGCAGCAATATTAAAAGTTGTATACGACATAAACAGATTTGTGTTGATTTTATATAGGCTGATTGCAAAATTCTGTACAATTTCTCGTACACATCTGTTTGGCACGAAATCAGTGCATTGTAGCACGCGTTTTTATACTTTTTGAAAAAAATACATAAATTATCAGGTGGCGGTTTAGCTGTTCCGTTCAGTTTATGTTGAAAATCACAATTTTTTTCAGTTGTATTTTGGCAACAAATTTGGCTTTAGCATACAGGCAAAATAAATAAGCATGGTATTATTGTTCCAAGTTTTGTTTCAGGTTGGAAAACCATTTATTGACAGCTACGTAATTATTCATTAAACGAAATAATTAAAAAAAAACGTTTAATGACAAAATATAGCCGAAATACTGCCAAGATGGTGGTAACATGCTGTGTACAAATCGCCCAGTTATAACTAAAACAGCGTGTTTGTTTTTTTTATGAGAAAAAGTAGCCAAATGGTTTGATTAAATTAAATCTTTGTTCTGAAAACTTTACCAAAATTATAATCAACCATGTTTTTTATATATAATTGATAAAAACTGAAAACACACCAGAACTTTTTTTAGACTAAACGTACTGGTTATTGGTTTGTCTCCATTTATAAAACTAGTAGTTGGCACAAATAGTTAACGGATCAATATGGTGGATAGTTTTAGAGATATATTTACATGAACAACCAGTTATTCGACTTATATTGTGATCTCTATATTTGTCTTCACAATTCTGTAAATTTTCGGTATGTTTTAAATTAATTAGTTATATAAGTATAATAGATATATGTGGAAATAATTAGTTAAATATAACATACAGCGTCAATAGATGAGATTTGTAATATAATTGTGATTTATTTTTAATGTTTCAACATGACGTATCATTTTAGAGCTCTGGTTCCAGGTCCCAGTTTCACTCTGGTCCCAGTTTCGCTCTGGTCCCAGTTTCACTCTGGTCCCAGTTTCGCTCTGGTCCCAGTTTCACTAAATATCTCAACTTTAGATTTTTTTCAACTCAAATTTTTGAAATGATATTTCATTTACATTGTTCACTTTTTGCATGTTATCCTTTACTAATGATGTGGTCAAACTTTAATTATGTGTGGTCATTCAACGTGTAGTGTGTTCGGTTTATGAAAGTTTAGAGAAATTGAGAATTTTGAGTTCAGGAAAATCTCAACTTGAGATGTTTATTGAAACGGACCGCTGACTATGTTATTACATATGTAACACAAGGACGACAAAACATAGGAATATACGGTATGTTTAGTCAAATAAATGTGTTTAAAAGTTTGATATAGATCAGGAGGAATCGTTTATAAAGATACGTATATGATACAAAGTTAAGGGATGAGATTACAATATAATTGTGGCGGTTTGAATACGTACACATGAAATAGTGATAATACGTAAACGAAGTGGTGATTAGTGTTTCATAATATACTAGAAAATGCCTCAAATAGATGCACTAAGGCATCGATTACATAATTTGTAAGTTAAAAAATAAAGTCATAGTATAAGGGAAACAACTCACTTTTTGAAAGATTTCGTAAATGTAGATTTATCTTTCTTGCATATCCTAAGGGAATACGTAATTCAGGTAAATGATATAAAATGACATCAAGTAAGGGTGAGTAAAAGGAAATGAGCATGAACACATGGGAACTCCAGTAGTATGTTGTTTTGTTATATTAATATAACGGTCAGTTAGAGTTTTGTATATGTATCACCTTCAATAAACATTCATGATTATTTATTATTAAATACAGTCAAACCTGTGTAAGCGGTCACCTCTATTAAGCAGCCACCTGTCTTAAGAAACAATATTTTCAATTTCCCATTTCTATTCGTTCAGAGTAAATTAACCTGTATTAAGCAACAATCTGTCTTAATAACACATTTTCTCCTTCCCTTAACTGGTTGCTTCAGACAGGTTTGACTGTATTTACACAGCATTTTATATATACATGTAAATATAACATATAATATATGTCGATGTATAGATTTATGTGGATGTACATGTATATAGATGTATATTTTATATAGCATCCCGTAAGCGCAGAAAGATGTGAATGAAATAAGAAGACACGTGAAACCATAGAACGAATAGAAGTCACACACATTGTAGTAATAAACACATAGGTTGTTGTTCAATTACAACACCCACACGTCACACAAACTTGCCCGTACGGCCTTACAGTCCACTGGTACCCAGATTAAGACTGTCTTTAATGTACTTAAGAGGTCTTTTAAGACAGGTGGTTGCTTAATACAGGTAAATTTGCTCAGAAAACATAGAAATGGGAAATAGCAAATATGGCTGCTTAAGACAAGTGGCTGCTTAATAGAGGTGTCCACTTTCACAGGTTTGACTGTATATATATATATATATATATATGGGAATGTATTCAAGTCAACAGATACACTATTAAATATGTCGTCGACTCATACACACATATGGACATTTTTATAACACATATCCATCGGTACTACACGTATCTGTATTCAATATACTGCAGTTTACTCCGTCGTTAAATCAGATGTAAATTTGCCTTGTCCATGCTGTGTACAATTGTATATTCACTTCCAGGTGATTGTTTACGAAACATTTAGTTTTCTGAAGGATGCTTGCGGCTCGTCTTCATTTGGTTTTAAAGTTATATCAACACCATATTTTTTACTATGTAAATCACGAATAAAGTCTCTGACATTTGGCTGTGCCAGCTTATCTGCTACGTTATCTGAAAAGAACATGTGACACGTCTTATTTTAACGAAAGAAAAGATAATTACATTTTTGGAATCCGTTATATTCAAGATAAAATGAAAAGAGTCGGGTGTCACAGCACGCATTTACGAGTATATAATCATTGACACCCAGATTTGGGACGGATATACTGCCACAGTGTGTATGTAATACTCCATTATAGAGATAAAACACACATTCGATATCGGCGCAGCAAAAACAATAATTAAGAAACAACAACAGATCAGGAATGGTACCAGGAAAAGTAGTGGTCATTTGATACACGTCCTCAGTTAACGTGCCGATAACGACCACCTGCAATATAGTGAGGTTAGCCAATAGGTTATACCCACGATATTGGATAATGGGTGTAACCGTATAATTACAAAATTTCAGAAAAGACAATTTTAATCCGTTGTGAGCGGTTAGACATAGAACATAGTTCTGAAATTTGAAAATTCGAATATTCGAAAAGGAAACACTGATGCCAGGTTTATTTATATTTTAAAAGACAAATTCATTTAGAAACATATTTCAGTACATACTACAGACGACTGGCGATGCAAGACACCTGAGCCTAAACTCATCGTTGAGATTCGGACTTGGGACTCAAAATATTATATTTTTGTTTACCCTGTAAACATACATTTTTTTGGGTATAAATATGTAATTTCGGATGAATACTCACTAAAACTGCTTGTTTTTGCAAACAAATATAGTATTTGATATAGTAATATAATATTTGCTTGTCTAATAGATGTTATTTGAATCTTAGATATTGGCATTTTGAGCCCAAGCCAAAATACCAGACTCAAAGCCGGGTCCGATTACCTCAGTCGGTTACGCGTCTGACTATCAATCCAGGGGTCGCGAGTTCGAATCCCAGCCTGGCAACCGCCTCCTTGATGATTGGCATACGACATTGTGTCTCATTATCATCCATCCCTCACCTCTGATTCAAGTGGGAAACTTATCAGTCACTTGCGGAGATGGGGTGTGCTTGAGTACTGGTTAACCGATCAGGATCCTGGGAAACAGTGGTTAGGTTAACTGATGGTCTGTAAGCCCTCGATGGCATAAAAATGACGCTTAATATTCAATAAAAAACCAGACTCAAAATGTTGATGAATTTAGGGCAAGCTACAAACCAATACTACCAGAAAAAATATGTGTAAAACGCATAGAACGCAATCAAAAAGAAAAGAGCTGATACGGATTTTAATGAATTCACGAGAAGTAATGCAATATGCAACTGTCAAAGAATCAAAAACTAACAACGTTGAGAGATAAGCAATACCCTTCACGTCTCCTAGCAACTGATTAATTAAGCACATTTTACAAAACACATGGTTCACCAACATAACAAAGGTACCCACTGCATATATCTTGTATTGTACCCGCATGTGGCCCCGTGTAGTCGTCAGGAAGGTAATCCTCGGGCAATAACGACATATCCAGCTCATCGTATACCGTGGACAGATTCTGACCATGCACGTGTACCTGAAACAAAAGAAAGCAACTAACATTAGAGTACACCACGTCCAAAACAGTAACTGTAACAGCTGAATAGCTATAAACGTTGATAAAAGTTATATGGTAATCCAGATAGTAGTGCAGCTCACGAATGTTAATAGAAGACTTAAAATTGAATTCGGGTCGGCGATGAACATTTTTTTATAAAGAAATCAATATTATGCAATAATTCGAATTTATTTTGGAAGTAATTTACCGACCAACAAACTTCAGATACTTAATGCATGAACTGTGGTGCATTTTCGGTCATATTCTATGCAGTCCTTTGTTTCCTGGCAATATTTTCTACAATCATATGAATATATATATTATATTAACAATACACCGATTTTTTTAGGTATTGAGATTTCACAACATTAAATATTGCATGCGATTTATTATGTAGTTTACTTATATATTATAAAATATATGTTGCCTCATAAAAAAGATTTACTTATTGTCTTAGTTATATCAAGGACCTGTGTATATATAAAATACTTTGGTTATATATAATATCTGGACAACAAAAGATTTTACAAATATATAAAAGTAAAGATAAATGTGTGTTTATTATACTGTCACTCTAATAAAAGCCACAATGGGCTAATGAGACACATTTATGTTGTGCACGGTTACTTCCCGAAAGCTATCATTGCCAGGCGCCAGGCTGTTAGACATTCGTATTAAACTAAACTAGCTGCTGGTGAGCAAGCAGCCGCATCAGAAAAAAGCAATGCGCTCCGAACACCCGCTTCCGAGATGGACGCCTTGGTCGCTAGGCAACAGAAGATACATATATTATTATCTACTTTGACTTACTCTGTTTCGGAGTTTCTCGCTCATCATTGGACGTATCATATTAAAAATGCTTTCGAACACAGGACCGGTGTTATAGTAGTGCAGCTCTTTTATGCGCCCGGGTAACGCTTTCTGTATAGTATAAACACATGTGTGATTTAATTCACATAGTACCCCACGGCAAGACCTCTCGAACTAGAGCCGAAAACATAGCTGTATGTTAAATTTTCATTAACTAGCACAAGTGGATAACAGAAAAAAACTAAGAAATACAATAAAAATATATTAATTAAAAAGTACAATATGGACTATTACATATTAATAACCATATATAGTCAAACCTGTCTTAAGCAGCCAGCCAAGCGAAAGGAAAAAAGTGACGTTTTGAGACCGGTTGTTATTTAATACAGGTTAATTTGCTCTAAGAGATAGAAATGGAAAATAAAAAAGTGATTGCTTAAGACAAGTGGCTGCTTAATAGAGGTGACCGCTAACACAGGTTTGGCTGTATATAGTTTTTAACATACTCTAGTTTAGAAGTATCAAATATTAAATTACGTTATGTGTGTATGTCCCTTGACACAACTTTATTTCCATTAACAATGTTCTAAGACTTTTACTATTCTTTTTAAAAACGAATGAGTTATAAGACTACCTATCGTCTAATGTTAAAATTATTTGATAAATTGCTCTTTTGGAATCACACAAAGGAAACAGTATGCTCAATTTAACGAGTCTGTCCTTTAAATGTTAACAATTTAGAATGGTTTGATATTGTGATGAATAGCCATGTCATAGTTTTCCAATTAAAGCTATGTAATATTATTATAATACTGGTATGGCATCAGGAAATCTATTCAAATTAAAATTTATACATTATATGACAACATTAATGAATATAGCCACAGGAAATATCACTTTTAAACTTTTGATTATATACTAATCACAAACAAAAATAATTTTCATTTAACTACGTATATACTGAACAGAATAGCTAACCCGCCACTTTTGTGTTTCCAATATCATCGTCAAAATATAGAGTAACGTTATTGAAATTTGTATACGAGTAATGCGACAATAACTGACAATTATCATAGCCTATACGTTCTTTTTTATGGAGTCCAAATATAAAGGAAATTGCTTTAATACTTTTTTGAGAAAATGCATAAAAGTTCAGATACACAAAATGTCAGGTAGCGGGTTAGCTGTTCCGTTCAGTATATACCATTATCAATAAAAAAAAGTCAATGGACCTATATATGACCGATGTTATGACATTGAAAATAACCCCAAATTATCAATGGTTTACTACATCACACAGTGAAATGACCGGTGTTATGACATAGAAACCAACCCCAAATTATCATTGGTTTACTTTATCACACAGTGAAAAGAATACAAAACAAATAAATATACATAAATAGATAGATATCATGCGATTACATCCTGTAATACAATCGTATCAAGCAATTCATGTTTACAGTGTCACCTAGTACATTGTAACCTTAACGAAACATCATGTCCGGAAACGGTGTAAAAAAAATATATGCTTACTTGTGTGACAACCATGATTTTTCTCGTATTTTCCATACCAGTTGAGAGAAAATGGTGCCGAGTAAACCCTGTCATGTCTATGATGAATACCATTCCATTCACCTGAATGTTCTCTTCTAAGAGCAAGTAATCAAATAGGGCGAGGTTTGCCCTCATTACGTCGTCAAATGTATTAAGCTTTCCTTTTGGGTCCATTGCACCTATTAGTATAATAAAGTAAACATTTACATCATATACATATGTTAAGTTTTCCTACTTGGTCATCTGTATTAGGTTTCCTTAACGTCTCACTACACAGTTATGCCCCCCTCCACCACCACGGTAACAAGATTCTTACGTCCTATATAACTTGGTTTGAAATATTTTCAAAATGGTTCGTAGTGGTTGTGATGAGTAAAGCATATACTGCATACTGCAATAAGACATCACTGGTGTTTAAAAGGTGACTTTGATAGGATTTTAACAGATGCATGTATTTATGAGCATTTGAGGACTTCTTTTTTTAAAAAAAACTTAGGGTGTCACTACACCAACTTCAAAAAACAAGTTGGCAAATCTACTAGTTATTGAAAAATATAACAACTTTAAAACAAATTCTATGTTGAATATTTGCTTCACCGTTAACATCCTTTACCTTATTTTATATAGAACAAAGAACAAAATTCAACCGTGTAGTAAGACCTTTAGCGTCCATCCAATCTATTAGAATAGTAAACATTTACGTCAAATGTATTTAATCTTCCTTTTGAGTAAAATGTTTTAGTATTTCTTTCTTATGGATATTGTATCTGCAATGATAGGTAACATTTGTACCAAATGTAATCATTTTTCTTGTTTGGTCAATTGCACCTATGCTAATAGTAAACAGTTGCACCAAATATATTTAGTAACAGTAAACTTTGCGTCAAATGTATTTCGTTATTTCGTTTTTATTTTGGGTCCATACATTTGGTTCACTTATTGTGCAAATACGTATGCTAATAGTAATCATTTGCAACAAATGTATTTGGTTTTCCTTTTGGGTCAATAGCACCTTCAATAATGGTAAACATTTGCAAAAGGTGTACATCAAATAGTATGGATATTGCTGAAATAGCCATTAATTGTACGACGATGCCCCAAATTGGGATTGTGTGCGGAAACAGAAGAAGAAGAAGAAGAAGAAGAAGAAGAAGAAGAATAAATTGAAAAATACACACATAAATATAGAAAATGCATTTTAACTTTTTGTTATATTTATTTTTTATATGCTACTCCTGCAATATGTCATTAACAAAAACAGTGAGAACGTATACGTATATATTTCTTGATTGGAAAGAGACGAACACACAAACAATTATATTGAAAAAAGACACAGGATATATAGGATAGTTCTTCATTTTTGTCTTCAATTTTAATTTAGGTAAAAAATACAACTTTAATTTGACAATATATGTATCTTAAAGACGGGAATTAGACACACAATAAAAAAACAACGTACCTAGGCGGGCAATCACAATCTTTCTGCCATCTTTATCACGGCCAGGTAATGGTACGTATATTCTAAAACAAGAAACAACAACCTGTTATCATTTGTTCTCCATGACTAACAGCTATAATTGATTCAGTTAGTCACGTACGGTCGTGTTTATCAATAATTTTAGTGTAATATTTCCGTTTAAAGATACATAATCTATCACTTTTTGTTCAGTAAATGATGAAACGTTTATTGAATTACACGAAGAAATGTCCCATTCGAAGATAAAAGTTAATTCCTTCCTTGTGGTTTATCTTATTTATGAGAAACTCATTAATACACAGGTTTTCTGTTTTATTCGTCAATGATTTAGCATAACCCGATACTGGTCAATGAGTCGCGGGCAGTGTTTTAGTATTTGATCAACAACATTAAAGAACTTTACGCTTCATAATATCCATGTTTGATGTAAATGTGCATTTTACTGCCAATATCGGCGATATAGGTGAAACCTCTTTACTTGTCGCACATTAGATCTACAAACATGTATATCCATATTGTACAAAACACTGTAAAATGGTTGTTTTGTAATATATTTATCTTAAGAGTTAAGAAAAATCAAGATCTTTTAAAACTGGTAAGCTGTGAGTTAAAGGAAGTTTAAGATTATCTTAACGTCTCGATAGTTATGTGGAACATTTTGTCTGTCGTTTGCTTTCAATTTTTTTTTTTTTATTTCAACTGAACACTATGAAATATATTATTGGATCCGATACACTACATATTGTACGATCACGTGGTAACATCTGGAGTAGGTGATTGGCTCTACACTTGCAGGTATAGACTAGTAATTGCCATTTCTTTAGCATTCTTTTGTCAGACATGGTCGCGAATATGACAAAATTAAAATAATTCTCTAAAATAGAAACGAATTTAATGTGCGTACACATAATGGGGTGATATGCATATAATGTGTATATAATGAATTATATGTTTTAGAAATAGAGTTATGTAAAAACAGCCTTGTGTGCCTTTAATGTCGAGACCATTAAAAGAGCATCATCAATTAACCACAATTCCATTAAATTAATAGCTGTTATATGAATCAGTTATTAACAATTGGCGGTCTGATGTAAAACACATTTTAATTGCTTAGATGTGTTATATCGATTCATATAAGATAATTATTTTTGTTAATATTGAAGTTATACTTATTTATCATAAAACTTAAGTTTTAAAGTGATCGTGGTAATTGTAGCAAGTTTTGCATAGTCAGCATGTAAAAATGCTATAATTGACTGTTTCGTTTAGTCTTGCAAATAGATATGAGTTTTTATTTATTGTTTCATTTTTTAATACGATATATTAGAGTGGTGTTTATTTATTATCAATATTAAAGTGAATAATGAAGTAGAATTATTTTTAGCTTTTGCTGCATTGCTATTTTCATGTCTTAAAGAGGCACACGGACATTTTTATAAATTTTCACAAAAATGGTATATCAACATGGTGCAAATATGAAATGAGAATAACCCAGTATATGTACAAATTCTTGATATTGCTGCACTTCAGGAAATAGAATAACTCATATGGTTCATTTAAATATATTTATTTTACATCGATAACGAAAAAATAATTACAACTTCCTGGGTTTAACCGTTATATGCGGAAAGAAGTGTCTTGCTCAAGAACACCACACATAGCCGTGGTGAAGGATCGAGCCATCGACCTTCCAATCATGGGTTCGGTGCTCTGCCCCTAGACCACGCGGGGATTGAACCAACGACCTTCCAATCATGGGTCCGTTTGCTTTGCCACTAGACCTCGTAGAGGATCGAACCAACGACCTTCCACTCATGGGTCCGTTGCTCTGCTACTAGACCAGTCGGAGGATCGAACCAATGACCTTCCAATCGTCGGTCAGTTGCTCTGCCACTAGACCACGCGGAGAATCGAATCAACAACCTTCCAATCGTAGGTTCGGTGCTCTGCAACTAGACCACGCGGATGATCGAACCAACGGCCTTCCACTCATGAGTCCGATGCTCTGCCACTAGACCACGCGGAGGATCGAACCAATGACCTTTGAATCATGGGTTCGTTGCTATGCTTTTAGACCACGCGGAGGATCGAACCAACGACCTTCCAATCATGGGTTCGGTGCTCTGCCTCTAGACCACGTGGAGGATCGAACCAACGACCTTCCAATCATGGGTTCGGTGCTCTGCCTCTAGACCACGCGGAGGATCGAACCAACGACCTTGCAATCGTCGGTCCGGTGCTCTGCCACTAGACCACGCGGAGGATCGAACCAACGACCTTCCAATCATGGGTTCGGTGCTCTGCCTCTAGACCACGTGGAGGATCGAACCAACGCCCTTCCAATCATGGGTTCGGTGCTCTGCCTCTAGACCACGCGGAGGATCGAACCAACGACCTTGCAATCGTCGGTCCGGTGCTCTGCCTCTAGACCACGCGGAGGATCGAACATCGACCTTCCAATCATGGGTTCGGTGCTCTGCCTCTAGACCACGCGGAGGATCGAACCAACGACCTTGCAATCATAGGTCCGATGCTCTGCCACTAGACTATGCGGAGGATTGAACATACGACCTTCCAATCATGGGTTCGGTTCTCTGCCTCTAGACCACGCGCTCTAATTATATGGTTGAGGGATATCAAAATTGGAATATGTGTTGTCACGTATGGCCGAACATGTAACACTTGTATTATATTCAGCAGTTTTTATTGGTACGGCTTAAACAAATACAAGGATTTATGAGTTTATATTTTATTTGAATTTGTGTAAGATAATGAGAATATTAGTTATATATTTGTATTAGAATTTGTATACGTTCATGAAAGAAAACATAGAAGGACATGTTAGTTTTTATTTGAATTTGTATACGTTCATGACAGAAAAAATAATATACAGTATTTGAAATTTTTATTTGAATGTGTATACGTTCATGAGTGAAAAAACAAAAGGACATGTTATTTTATATTTTTATTTATATGTGTATACGTTCATGACAGAAAGAAATAGAAGGGCATGTTGATATTTTTATTTGAATGTATATGCATTCATGACAGAAAAAATAGAAGGACATGTTATTTGATATATTTATTTGAATTGTATACATTCATGACAGAAAAAATAGAAGGACATGGTATTTAATATATCTATTTGAATGGTATACATTCATGATATAAAAAATAGGACATGTTATTTAATATATCTATTTGAATGGTATACATGTTATTTAATACATCTATTTGAATTGTATACATTCATGACAGAAAAAATAGAAGGACATGTTATTTAATATATCTATTTGAATGGTATACATTCATGATATAAAAAATAGGACATGTTATTTAATATATCTATTTGAATGGTATACATGTTATTTAATACATCTATTTGAATTGTTTACATTCATGACAGAAAAAATAAAAGGACATGTTATTTAATATATCTATTTGAATGGTATACATTCATGATAGAAAAAATAGGACATGTCATTTAATATATCTATTTGAATGGTATACATGTTATTTAATATATATATTTGAATTGTTTACATTCATGACAGAAAAAATAGGACATGTTATTTGATAATTTTATTTGAATGTAAAGATTGAGGCGATATGTGAAAACGAATAGATTAATTATGATATCGTCGTGCGTCCCTTTAACTCTATAATTGACGGACTATATATGAGGATTACTTGAAGTCTTATAAATAAATAAATATATGAGTTTTTATCAAATTTGATGTATACTGTCACTAAATTATATGGTGATTAATCATGGTGCACTGGGAGTGCATGTCTGTAGAATGACTAACCAGCGGAGTACAGCTATATGATTATCTCTTACACATGTTAAAGTATATTTTCTAATAAATAAAACCACACTTTAAACATGTTCAGTAGTTAATTGCACTTACGTTATTTCTCGGTGTTGTTTTACTAGTTAACTACAGGCTGCGTATTCAACATTTTATTACAAGTATGTTATAGCTTCGAGGGTGTTTATTACATCTCATTCAACCTTAAAGTGCCGCTGTTTTCGGCATGTGTGCATTGTAAACTTAATGCCTGTGTATTTCTATTTTAATGACAATATTAAAAATTGTTTAAGAAACGTGTTGTTAATTGATAATACGGCCTTTACTTCTTCATGAGTTCAGCATCAGCATATTACAATGTTATCCTGATATGTTGGGGTATTTTTGTTGGAACAAAATTATTTCTAAGCTGCGCTTACTTTTCTCATTGACATTTAGTTTAATTTTAGTTTAAGCTTATTTATTTTGATTCTTTCTGGGTGAAACCAGTACTAAGCATATGCGGAAAAGGTGTCTTGCTCAATTACACCGCACATAGTCGTGGCGGAGGATCGAACCAACGATCCTCCGATCATGGGTTCGGTGCTCTACCACTTGACCACGCGTTCCACAAAATTAGACAGGTATCTTAGTTGGGTTCGACGTATTTTTCTTCCTTAACGTCTTAGAACGTTCGATATTGCACAAATGGTATTAATATGTGATTTGTCTAAATTAGAATTAAAATGATTCCATTCTAAAATTCAAAATGGAGCATACGTATCCCAATAATTAAAGATTTGCTGTGATTTCAAATATATGTCTTCAATAAATACATAATAAGTTCAAATAATAATTTCGATAATTTGAGTTGAAGTAAATATTAGCTTAAGATATTTAGTGAAACTGGTCCCTATTAAATAAGCTTAATATCAAATCCGGTATCCAAACGGGTAATTTATGCTGTATATTACTGATTTTTCAATGGCAATTCAAATTGCGGTTATAGATGTTTACATGGATAATTCTACATCACATACTTATGAAAATAGTGTCCTATGTATTGAATTATAGTCACAGGTATTGACAACATTGATAAATGAGGAAGTATGTAAGATATATGACATCAAATCGATGCAATGTCAAATACACTTTATTAGGTACTCGACACAAAAGTAAACAACTTAAGAAAATTGAATTGCACATTAATGGTACTAGCATTAAGCCAATCACATACCAGGAAATATTTGACATAACTAAGAATTATAATCTGTAAGTGACGTTCCCGTTGATAACAATCGTTCCAATACAAGTGCATATAAATAATGATTCTTAGAAGAACATCCAATTGTCAACATTGAAAAAATAAATACTTTTCTAAAATGTATAATTACATGGCCCCGATTTTGTATTACTTTTAAGGGGCTCGTGCAACAAGACGTGCATTTCTAAAATACAGTCACACCTGTATTAAGCAGCCAGTCAATGGAAGGAACAAACGAGGCCTTTTAAGACAGGTTGTTGCTTAATATAGGTTAATTTGCTCCTAAAGCCTCGAAATGGGAAATAGCAAATATGGCTGCTTAAGACATATGGCTGCTTAATAGAGGTGACCGCTTACGCAGGTTTGACTGTATTACAAACTGTAGAAAGGAATATACTCGATACTCCATACAATCATCTTTATAATGAACTTAAGCTAAGGCGATTATATTCCAATGAAAATGCATAATTTAATGATGGAATACTTATACACAAGGCAGCAAATAAGTTGGCGCCTACTTTGAAGTAATTTTAATTGTTCTCTCTGGCAAATAAACCTAGTGTAAACTCACTACCGATTCTCCACTATGTCTCTCACACATGCAAACCGGCTCTCGTACTAAAATGCCGAGTTATGGTCCGGCTGGCTCGAAGAAAATGTCGACGCTATACGATGACTAACGGAAACTATGTTTATAATATTTATAGAATCTTTGAAATCCTGGCCCCTCGTATAGTGCAATTTTGCCAACTCGTTTAATAAATTCGATTATAAATGAGTACTTATGTAAGATTCTTTATACAATAATACAATCACATCTATAGAACCTTGGAAAACCTGCCCCCTCGCATAGTGCAATTTTGTCAACTCATTTAATAAATTCAATAATGAATCAGTACTCGTGTAAGATCCATTATACAATAATACAAACACATCTGTTATATAGTTCAACATGTTTATCTAGATTAAACATTCACTATAAACTTAATTGGGTTAATATTAGAATCATATCAACATCATTGGATAACCTGTTGGCTTGTTTTAAGATTATTTGCACGTTTATCCATGTATCAGATATGTTGAAGGAATAGATTTCACTTGTTAAATATTCATAAACTATGAAGGTACATGTACCACTAAACATCTCACACACCAATTAATTTTGAACTGTTCTACATATAGAGACATGCACTTCTGGAACACTAATTACATTACCAATGGTTCTAAAAGTGCCTTATTGCCATAGATAGTCCTCTGTTGGTTCCATTAAGCGAAAAACATGGGGTTGACCAGGTTGCTTTTTCACAATTTCGATGGTTTGATGACACCCCTTCATTTTTGACAATTCTGCCCATTTGTTGCAGTGTATCACTACGCATCTTTAAACTGTTATAGCATCATCAAACAGTTCCCAATGTCACCCCAACTTTGCAGAAATCATGAAAATGTTCCAATGTTCCGATATTCACAAAGAAATGTGACATGTTATGCATTTTAACAAAAAAAATGCCCAACCGCTTTACACAGCTCTAATTTCTTAGGCGTAACAATCTTGCTACCGTCATGTAAGGGAGGCAATTCTTCAGTGACGTTAAGGGGTTCATGTAAACTATGTCCGGTGCATCTAAGCTCATATCTCATCATTGTTCAACAAACGGATATAATTAATTATATATATATTATCATTTAAAACAAAGTTGAAGATGAATTCCATGTATGCAGGGAATGTTCCTATTATGAAGATTTACGCAGTGAATACCTTTCCAATATTTTGAATGTTACTAACATAAATTTAAATTCATTTTACAGATTAATGAGTATAACAGATGAACAAAAATTAAAAACACTATGTAAATTTATTTTTGAAGTATTAAATAAAAGATTTTTATTTTTCCAGTCACTTAACATGTAAACAAAATGCAAACCAATTGTTATCATCTATTGATATACGTTTTATATTTGTAACACTGTTGTTACTTTTCACTATATATGATATAA
Organism: Panopea generosa; assembly: GCA_029582155.1. Taxonomy (NCBI): domain Eukaryota; kingdom Metazoa; phylum Mollusca; class Bivalvia; order Adapedonta; family Hiatellidae; genus Panopea; species Panopea generosa. The sequence goes on from CM055900.1 coordinate 7,883,499, forward strand.
ATGTAATTATATATTATGGGTCGGAGGCCTAGATTGCTTAATAAAACATTTGTCATTGTCATTGTCATAAATGTACCTAGTCTATATCAGTATCTTATATTATGTTATCTTCAACTCTGCAGACCGCAGAGTTGTCTTGTGGTAGAGCGTCCGCCTCGCTCGTTGGTTCAATCCCGGTCGGGTCATACTAAATACTTGAATAATGGTACTAGAAGTTTTCTAGCTTGTAGCTCAGCATTAAGAGGATAGTTCTAGTCTGTTCGGTCTGGTGCCAGTATAATGTGGCTGAATGTGGTATCTTACCATGTGTCTGCGGTATGATACTCCAATGTGGCAACGCTCAGAATACTGCCTCAAGTAAATAGTCGCGATATGAATTTTTTTTGAAAAAACGGCGCTAAACACCAAACAGCAAGTTAAACTTTACTCATTCCGTTTTAACTTAACAGACATTCTGCATTATAAAGCCAAATAAAACTCACCCTTGTTTTATAATAGTTTGTATGCTGTCGTCTGCAGAATCAACGCCCATGTACCAGTCAGAAAACTTCGTTCGTATTGTCCAATAGTTTTCTAACAAATCTCGTGCCCCCAGTTGGCTGAACTTCCGAGCACGAAGAAACCCCAGTAGGTACTGAGCATCTGTAATGTTGAAACATACGATATTGTTCTACGTCACAAATATATTCTATAATGGCGTATGAAATTATGCGCTATTCCATGATGAATTGTATGCGAAAAACAAAAATATACTTCTAGCCATGTAAATGAAGCTGGTATGTTTAATGAGAGCCTCGTTTTCAGTGTTTGTTTCATTGTCCATGCTGTCCGGGTAAAAAATATTCTGTTGAAATGAGTTTACATCTAATTATAGGAGAACCGCCCCACCCCCACCACACACAAACGCGCCAAATGCGACACCCATTTCGGAATAAGTCTATTCATCTTCAAAAATACCCTTGATTCTGTGATTAGGCGCATTAGACGTTTTCCAGCTTTGGGCGGAACAAGTGGCACATGGTGATGTTAGTCTTGATCATCGGCGACGCTTGCTTTACTAAAATACAAAGTTTCGTTGCCTTTTAGAAAAGCAAACGTCGCCGAGTGCTACTCTGGTCGTCAAGTCAACAACCCATTATAAAAAACCGTTTCATCTTCATAAAATACCCTAGACATCTATGGTATAACGTATTCGACAACCATACGTCAATATAAATGAAGTTTATTTTAACGCCATTTTCAACACAGTTCATGTTATACATGGCATAACCATTTTAATTGTTGGAGAAAGAAAATAACTGGTAAACTTCCTCACATAAAGGCTTTGAAGCGAGCGAGACTCGACCTTGAGCGGTGAGAGGTAAGTCATGTTGAGACGACGCCTTCAACAAAGGTGGTTTATGTCTATATATAAAATTGGTTGTTTAATTTCAGAATACGTGGTATATAATAATTCCATATAAATATAATACTATTACTATTGTACTGTTTCCATTCTCACCAGATCTATATACATGTTGTCATATGTGTACGAGATCAATCCAATCAGGCGGCGCTTCTTTATTAACACGGTTTCGTTTTATGATGTGACGACGGGGAAGGGGGCAGAGCGAGGTTGGATGCACCAAAACTTGTTAAATTAATACAATTGGACAACTTTGACTTCAATAAAAGATGTTTCTAAAATGTGCTACAACTTACCTGTAGGTGTTTTCAGCCATTTTCTTTGGTGTATCCAGTCCCTCAATGTATTTACTGCACTGAGTCTTTCTTTTGGATCTTCGTGAAGTTCTCTCTTGGCTTTCTGTAAACTCTGCTCGTCAAGTGTACAACGATAACTTCCGTCATCCGCCATAACTGGATATGAAATTATATTAGTGTATTATCATTGCTTGTCAGAGTTAGGAGGGTTAGTCAGTGTAATTGGAACAGTCTGATATAGCACTAATCTAGAGTTACTACAACCGCTACTAGGACCATTTGTGGAGCTATTTCTTTAGCCTCATGTTCAGTTACTACGCTTGCTGTTTCTTCTTTTGAATACTGCTACAACCGCTGTAAATGCTATTGCTGCTACTGCAGTAGTATCAACATATAAAATAAAAAAAAATATAGATCTACTACTACTACTTCTACTACTACTACTACTACTACTACTACTTACTACACACGTGGTCAGACAGACTATAATTACAGTGCATAATACATACACACGTGGTCAAAGAGACTATAATTATAGTGCATAATTAATACACATGGTCAGACAGACTATAATTTTAGTGCATAATAGATACACACGTGGTCAGACAGACTATAATTATAGTGCATAATAAATACACACGTGGTCAGACAGACTATAATTATTGTGCATAATAAATATACACGTGGTAAGACAGACTATAATTATAGTGCATAATAAATACACATGGTCTGAAAGACTATAATTATAGTGCATAATAAATACACATGGTCTGAAAGACTATAATTATAGTGCATAATAAATACACATGGTCAGACAGATGATAATTATAGTGCATATTAAATACACATGGTCAGACAGATGATAATTATAGTGCATATTAAATACACATGGTCAGACAGATGATAATTATAGTGCATAATAAAAACACACATGGTCAAACAGACTAAAATTATAGTGCATAATTAATACACATGGTCAGACAGACTATAATTTTAGTGCATGATAAATACACGCGGTCAGACAGACTATAATTATAGTGCATAATAAATACACACGTGGTCAGACAGACTGTAATTATAGTGCATAATAAATACACGTGGTCAGACAGACTATAATTATAGTGCATAATAAATACACATGTGGTCAGACAGACTATAATTATAGTGCATAATAAATACACACGTGGTCAGACTATAATTATATTGCATACTAAATACACATGGTCAGACAGACTATAATTATAGTGCATAATAGATACACACGTGGTCAGACAAACTATAATTATAATGCATAATAAATACACACGTGGTCAGACAGATTATAATTAAAGTGCATAATAAATACACACGTGGTCAGACAGACTATAATTATAGTGCATAATAAATACACATGGTCAGACATATTATAATTTTAGTGCATAATAGATACACACGTGGTCAGACAGACTATAATTATAATGCATAATTAATACACATGGTCAGAAAGATTATAATTATAGTGCATAATAAATACACATGTGGTCAGACAGATTATAATTATAGTGCATAATAAATACACACATGGTCAGACAGACTATAATTATAGTGCAAAATAAATACACACGTGGTCAGACTATAATTATATTGCATACTAAATACACATGGTCAGACAGACTATTATTATAGTGCATAATAGATACACACGTGGTCAGACAAACTATAATTATAGTGCATAATAAATACACACGTGGTCAGACAGATTATAATTATAGTGCATAATAAATACACACGTGGTCAGACAGACAAGAATTATAGTGCATAATAAATACACATGGTCAGACATATTATAATTTTAGTGCATAATAATTACACACGTGGTCAGACAGACTATAATTATAGTGCATAATTAATACACATGGTCAGACAGATTATAATTATAGTGCATAATAAATACACACGTGGTCAGACAGATTATAATTATAGTGCATAATAAATACACACATGGTCAGACAGATTATAATTATAGTGCATAATAAATACACACATGGTCAGACAGATTATAATTATAGTGCATAATAAATACACACGTGGTCAGACAGACTATTACCCTTGTTCTTACAAACATACACATGTATAAACATCATTATTCCCATATAGATATAAAACACAGTTTAAAAACATAGCTGATGCATAACATAAACCCCAGCAGACACTACAATTGTGTCTCATCATCATTCGTCTCCCACCGCTGATTCAAGTGGGAAAGTTATCAAATTGTGTGTGTTCGAGTACTGGTTAAACTTACGGATCCCAGGAAACAGCGGTTAGGTTAACTAATGGTCTGTTAGTCCTCAATGGCATAAAAAATTACGTTAAATATTCAATTAATATACATTATACAGTATAATCAGTGGTGTTGACCTGTAACAACATGAGATGATTTGACACAATATAAGTTCTCTCTATCATGTTGTTGTTGTTATTGTTGTATGGTTTGTTATTGTTGTATGGTTTAACAATGTTTTTGGATATAAGGCGACGGTGTCTGTTTGAAGCAGTATTCTAAGCGCTGCCACACTGAAGTAGCTCTACGCAGGCATATGGTATGGTACCCTATCCAGTCACATTTTAATGATACCGGACCAATCAGGCCTAGAACTATCCTCTTAATGCTAAGCGCGCCAAGCGAGGAAGCTTCTTGTGCCATTTTTTTAGTTTTTTGTATGACTCTGCCGGGATCGGACTTACGACCTTCTCCATGCGAGGCTGACGCTTTACCCCTAGACCACCGCTGAGGTATCTATCAGGTTAACGTTTAATCGAGCAAAGTTCATATGCAAATTTATTTATATTCTCATATTAAAAATTAAAATAAAGTTTAAGACAACATCACTATTTCATTACTTTAGAACTGACTTCAAACATGATTTTTGATTTGATAACACGTACCTTTACATATTTTCACGACAAGATAACGCAGTTTAACCGGTGCATCCCCGGAGTTTATCGCTTAACAATTTGTCTCGATCTACGTATACTGTCACAATGACCAACGAGTACACATATACGGTATATTAGTTATTAAGAAAAGAAATCTTATCAGCTTTCAGTTACGTAAGGACAATACTGACAGCGATAACGTCAGCACATGCTTGTTATCGGTATTTTAATTAGAATAATTAAAAGTTACCTGAAACGTTGAAGCGCACTTTTAATATATGGGTCATTGCAATATCTTATTGGTAATAAAATATTTATAAAAAAAAAACATAACACAAACTTCTGATTCATTATAATATTGCAACTATGCAGAATTTTGAAACTCATACTTACTTGGATATATTATTAAATCTCATTATTACTTCAATTTGGGTAGATTGTTTAAGCTCATTATCACTTCAATTTGGGTAGATTGTTTAATACCATTACAATTTGGGTAGATGTTTAATTTCATTATCACTTCAATTTTGGTAGACTGTTTAATCTCATTATTACTTCAATTAGGGTAGATTGTTTAATCTCATTATCACTTGAATTTGGGTAGATTGTTTTATACCATTACAATTTTGGTAGATTGTTTAATCTCATTATCACTTCAATTTGGGTAGATTGTTTAATCTCATTATCACTTCAATTTGGGTAGATAGTTTAAGCTCATTATCACTTCAATTTGGGTAGATTGTTTAATACCATTACAATTTGGGTAAATTGTTTAATCTCATTTCTCATTATCACTTCAATTTGGGTAGATAGTTTAATACCATTACAATTTGGGTAGATGTTTAATTTCATTATCACTTCAATTTGGGTAGACTGTTTAATCTCATTATCACTTCAATTTGGGTAGATAGTTTAATACCATTACAATTTTGGTAAATTGTTTAATCTCATTATCACTTCAATTTGAGTAGATTGTTTAATCTCATTACCTGTTGGGTAGATTGTTTAATCTCAAAATCACTTGGATACATTGTTTAATCTCATTATTACTTGGGTATATTTTTAAACTTATAATAAATTGGATATATTGTTTAATCTCATTAATACTTTGGTATATTTTTAAACTCATTACCTGTTGGGTATATGATTAATCTCATAATCACTTGGATATATTTTAATCTCATTATCACTTGGATATATTGTTTAAACTCATTATTGGTTTGGTAGATTGTTCTAAACTCCCTATTAGATTGTTTAAATGAATACTATTTGTGTCTATTTGTATAACTGTGTAAGTTCAGCTATAAGTCATCTATCGATGTGTGAATAAAATTTCAAAAACTATTTACGACAACCTCTCAGACTAGATCTTCTTAATGACCAACGCAGTCTGCGAAATCTCAGACTTTTCAACTATTTTAATTCAAATTAAAACCTACTTCAGGTGAATTACTACATCTACTTGTAGACATAGGAAACCAGGAAACTCCAATAAATCATATCCATGTAATTAACGTGATTTTCGAATCCAGACCTACTGTTTGAGTGTGGGCCTAATTTTTAGACTCAAATATTCTATAAATTAGGCGCTCATAATGATAACGCGTTTTATTTAAGGTACAATCATACGCTGTATTGGGTACAATTGTACGCTGTATTGGGTACAATTGTACGCTGAATTGGTTTCACGGAAAACAAATCAGAATTACGTTTTATCTTATTTCCAAATTAAAATGTAAGCAAGATGCAATTTATATATCTTTCTTATTTAAATATCATCGTAAAGAGAATTTTATTTGCAATAAATGTATACGTTGTAATTGGTTGGCAAAGACACACAAATAAGGTTTACAATACCTTTAAAGTGGCCGAAAACGTGTGTTGAGTAATTTTATAAAGAACATATACGTGTATAATTTTATGATGTTATAACATTAAAAAAGGAAGCAAGAAGACGTAAAGTTATTTTAATTTTTATTTTATCATAAAAAAGGGTTAATTTTTAACTTAATGACTAGACGTTGTAATAGGTTGGCAATTTAATAATAAATCAGTTATAACGATAAAATTATATTTCTTCTATATGTTTCTATGTAAACCAAATATCACGGTTTAGCAAGAACCGTCGGCATCAAGGGGGATAACTTCTCTCGATAAGCCAGTGAACTGTCTAAAATAGTCTTAAATGATGAATAATCTCCAGCTTCAGCATTGAAAAGTTCACAACACTATAATCTTTCAGTAAATCGACCATAGCTCTATTAAATATTAGGTACTTCATGCTCTAAATTCGCCAAACGTTTGTATCTTGATCACAATTTAGTCTAAATGGCAGACTCAGTATAAATTGCAGACTCTGTCTTAATGACAAACTCAGTGTAAATGACAAACTCTGTCTAAATGACAAACTATATATGAAAGACAGACTCGGTCTTAATAACATAATCGATCTTAATGATAGACTCGGTCTAAATGACAGGCTCGATCTTAATGGTAGGTTTTGTGCAATAAAGACTCGGTCTAAACTACAGACCCGGCCCTAATGGCAGGCTCGGTCTTAATGACAGTTTCGGTCTTAATGGCAGGCTCATTCTAAATGACAGACTCAGTGTCAATGGCAGACTCTGTTTTAATGTCAGGCTTTGTCTAAATGACTGGCTCAGTCTAAATGACAGGCTCGGTCTTAATGACAGATTCGGACTAAATGACAGGCTCGGTCTTAATGACAATCTCAGTCTAAATGACAGATTCGGTCTAAATGACAGGCTCAGTCTAAATGACAGACTCACTCTAAATAATAGGCTCGGTCTAAATGACAGGCTCAGTCTAAATGGCAGACTCACTCTTAATAACAGGCTCGGTCTAAAAGACAGGCTCAGTCTGAATGACATTCTCAGTCTGAATGACAGGCTCAATCTAAATGACAGGCTCAGTCTGAATGACAGACTCGGTCTGAATGACAGGCTCGGTCTGAATGACAATCTCAGTCTGAATGACAGGCTCGGTCTGAATGGCAATCTCAGTCTAAATGACAGGCTCGGTCTAAAAGACAGGTTTGGTCTAAATGACAGACTCGGTCTGAATGACAATCTCAGTCTAAATGACAGGCTCGATCTGAATGACAGGCTCGGTCTGAATGACAGACTCGGTCTGAATGACAATCTCAGTCTAAATGACAGGCTCGGTCTAAAAGACAGGCTTGGTCTAAATGACAGACTCGGTCTGAATGACAATCTCAGTCTAAATGACAGGCTCGGTCTGAATGACAGGCTCGGTCTGAATGACAATCTCGGTCTAAATGACAGGCTCGGTCTGAATGACAGGCTCGGTCTGAATTAAAGGCTCGGTCTGAATGACAATCTCGGTCTAAATGACAGGCTCGGTCTTAATGACAGTCTCGGTCTTAATGGCAGGCTCATTCTAAATGACAGACTCAGTGTCAACGGCAGACTCTGTTTTAATGTCAGGCTTGGTCTAAATGACAGGCTCAGTCTAAATGACAGGCTCGGTCTGAATGACAGGCTCGGTCTGAATGACAGGCTCGGTCTGAATGACAATCTCAGTCTAAATGACAGACTCGGTCTGAATGACAGGCTCGGTCTGAATGACAATCTCAGTCTGAATGACAGGCTCGGTCTGAATGACAGGTTCGGTCTAAATGACAGGCTCGGTCTGAATGACAGGGTCGGTCTGAATGACAGGGACGGTCTGAATGACAGGCTCGGTCTGAATAATAGACCTGATCTCAATGAAAGACTTATATGTCTAAATTACAAATTAGGATTAAATGGCATAATTTGTCTAACAAAATACTCAGTCTAAGTGACAGGCTCTGTCTAAATTTCAAAATCTGTCTAAATATCCAACTCAGACTTTTTCCATTATGATTTCCCCTTTACCGGAAAAATATACGTATACTTGCCGACAATGGTAATTTATCATTGATATAAATAATATGCCCACCTTCTGTTCGTGTCTGTATCTATACATTTTATAAAATTATGCCCCGAAACAATGACAATGCTGTTTAATATTTGAAGACTTCTTTCCAACTCCAGTCTTGCTTACATGCAATAACCTAAATACCATTCCCTTATTATAACATTTATCATAATCCTTATTCAAAAGCACAAGTAAAATAGATCAATACGCATGTAAAAAGTGGTCGACATATGTTACGCCCTCAGCGATAAATACCGTGTAAGTTACACTGGAACAACGTAATCATTTATCATGCAAATGATATGATCAGCTTGTAATAGGGTAAGTATACAGTTACAGCCTCAAGTAGAGAAGAATCTATAGTTAATCTTGGAATGAATTATTATGCAATATTACTCTTAATATCGCTTGTCATGACCTTGCCTCTGATATTAAGCAATATTGAAAACATCTATTAAAATATATATAATATACCATAGTTTGATAATCTCCTATTTCATTCTTTAAATAAACGGCACACTTCAAACAGAATATTGTAATAATCTTCAAGTTGTATTGCGGTAAAGTTATATCTGAATGGATTTTAAAATACAACAGTGGACCTTAAACTAGACGAATGATTAAGTGTTTATTAACTTTTAGTTTGATAATATTCCAATGTTTAAGTATTCTCCTATACTGGTCTCGCGCTCCAGCCGAAAATGTTAAAACTATCGTCTCCCGAATTAAAGTATATTTTTTAAATTTTTATTTGTAACATTCATTTGTGGGTTATTTTTCTTTTAGTGGTATTATGATTACGTATATGTACCAAATGGGCAGAAAATAGTATAACACGCATTGTCGTTAAACTAACTTTAAGTTGAATATAAAAATAATATCCATGCCGCTCATTTAACATCGCAACTGACGAAAAGCGAACAATGTGTGTATGTATTATGTTTACAGCTGTTCTTTGTACATGTGTAATTTATATTGTACAATTACGTATATGTCCGGTAAAACATAATGTAATTATAGTTTATGCTAATATATTATTTTCATTAGAATCTATTCATTTCATGCTTATTGTTACTTTCAGTAAAATCATATATATGGTCATGATGGATATTGTATGCTTAAAATATTTCCAAAACAAATCATATATTTATACATATAGATAGTTTCAATAAAATGTATATAACCTGATGATTTATTGGAGTAACCCCACCAATGATTTTTGTTCTGTTTTCTATAGTATATTATAATCGTTTGAAGGCTTGTCATTCATAGAGAGACCCAAATGAAAGAAGTGAAACCTACATTTTACTGTTTGTCGACCTCTGCACTAACAAAATATGATGAAAAAGTAGGGGCCATGTTTCATATAAGAGTTTTTTTCTGCTCAGTGTGTACACTGACAAAGTGAAAGTAGACTTCCGAAATCATGTATTAAAACCCCAATTTCCAAGCATCATTTTTTTCTAAATTCACAATTCAAACATGGCAATGTTATCAAAATGATCAAAATACATCAATAATACCATTCAAATAAAAAAAAAATGAGCATTAAAATAAGGAAAATACATTTTTAAAGAAGAAGAAACGAGGATTATTTAAAACCGCCATTATGCGACTACCCCACGGAAGCACTTCCTTTCTCCAATGATGGAACTATGCCTATACAGTTCTCAGGAAAATGGCACTCTAGAAAGGGAAAGGAAGAAATAGCTGTGATACCACCAACTCTCAGCGCCGCAGTTTATTAGATTTGTGAAAGAATGACACATGAATCAGTGACTACAAAATATTGCGACGGGATGCAACAATAAGCAAGGTCACGGGGGAAGGAAGGACGGGCCAGCTCTGAGAGAAATCGAGCCAAGTACCCGGAGCTGTTTGAATCAGCATACGACTGAGAGAACGGATGGGGTTGTTACCGGGAGTGGAGAGGCCCGAAGCAGTCACTGAGCAGAAAAGGCGCCCAGTTGACACCAGCTCAGACGGAACGAGCACAACTGGCTTAGAGTGATAGAACACCAGTTGTTCTGCCATCTGGAGGGTGAATAGACGGGTAAGGGGCAAAACACCTAGTGAAAGATGGGCTCTCACCTGATGCTGTTCGCGGGAAGCTGTTCATCGTTACTATGATTAACTCTTATGAATATCTCCAGAATAACGTAATTAATTTATGCTTATCAATGCTAATACATGTAGACCTGTACTTTCAATAAAGAGTTGATATTATTATAATTCTTACAGGTACTTTCAATACAGCGTAGATATTATTATAATTCTTACAGGTATTCTCAGTACAACTTAAATATTATTATAATTCTTACAGATACTTTCAATATTACGTAGATATTATTATAATTCTTACAGGTACTCTCAGTGAAACTTAGATATTATTATAATTCTTACAGATACTTTCAATACAACGTAGATATTATTATAATTCTTACAGGTACTCTCAAAACAACGTAGATATTATTATAATTCTTACAGGTACTCTCAGTGAAACATAGATTGTATTATAATTCTTACAGGTACTCTCAGTGAAACGTAGATATTATTATAATTCTTACAGGTACTCTTAGTGAAATGTAGATATTTCAAATGCTTATAAATATTTCCAGTAAAATGAATTAATTTTATAATTATGATTATTTTCAATTCTACATAGATATTATTATGCTCAGTTTATTAACATTGGATGTGTATATGCTTAGAGAAATTTAGTATTATATGTTTATATTTCGTGCCTTATAGAAGGAAATATAAATGTTATTTTAATACATATAGTCATGAAACAAAACGTATATACTTTATGAAGTCAAACCTGTCTTAAGCAGCCAGTCAAAAAGGGAAGGAGCATAGTGACCTTATAAGACAGATGTTACTTAATACAGGTTAATTTGCTATGAAAGCATAGAAATGGAAATATTAATTATGTCCGCTGAAGATAAGTGGCTATTTAATAAAGGTGTCCGTTTAAACAGGTTTGACTGTATGTTCACTTTCAGTTAAACATAACTTTTATTATGTGCCTATGTGTTAAATACCGTGTCCCCCTAAATACATCGTTCTGTCTAAACTTAACCAAAATACACACGTTATAAATATATTAAATTACCTTTTGATGGGTGAAATTATCCAGTCAGATAGTGTAGTCCTGTAATCTTAATTGCCATATGATATTTTATGGGATTTGTGTTTACATTTAAGCGGTAACATTTTTGTTATGTAATGTTTGAGTATTGCTGTTTAAATGCATAATATTGCGCACGCATGCATTTTAACGGTGCTGTCACGACAAATACTCTTCAACGCCACGGCACTGCGACCTATGAGAACTGGTACCGTCTTAGATCAATGAGATCGCTATCTTGCAAAGGCTTGGCACTTCCTTGTTGTTTTTTTTGGAAGCTTATTATATAAACCGTTAGACATTTCCATTGTTTATTCACAATAAACTTCCGACCTTAGTGCAAATAAGTATTTACAATGTTATCAATATACGATATCTTCAGTCAATGTGATTTATTATTAAATATTCTGATTCTAAATATGATTTTCATGCCACATGCCAAATTGCTGCAATATAATGACCTATAAATAAACCGTGACACGCAATGGTAGTTTAATTAACGGCTGGAAAAAAAGCACGTCGTATACACGAAAAATAGACTGAATCCTGATAGTAATACTGCGTTTATTACGTGTTTATATTGGATTTTACATTGACATGATTGCTTAATATTGCATAGATACCGCGTATCATTTCAAAATTTGATAGCTGACACAATATGAACAAGGATATAAGTAAATTAAATAAGTTAAAATGTTACCGTCGTTGATCTCATGGTGTCATAAATATTATATAACCTGACTTTACACAATCTCACTATCACATGCACCTACATCTAAAACATATGACACAGGCAGATCCATACAGACTAACCCTGTACCTGTGAAAGGCCCTGTACCTGGACTTCCAGAATTAGTGGATTCTCTTGAGTTAAAAAGGTAAATAATCAAGTAAAAACAGTAAAAATCCATATACTTGAACTTCACAGTAATTAAAAAAGAAAGCAGATGTCTTACGGATGTGGAAGAACGCGGTGAATAGAGTTCTATTACTAAATTTCGAAATAACGGTAATACTTAATAATAACAGATTATCAAATTCCACTTAGTATACACTTTTAACCATAAAATACAAATGCAAGTAATAATTATTACATTACATTAATATTAGGTATGCACCATACTTTGAGGGTCTCATAGAAGACGGAATTTATTCAAATGAGTTCTCTCTCTATTATTATTATTATCATCAATATCATCATCATCATCATCATCATCATCATCATCATCATCATCATCATCATTATTATTATCATATTTATTATCATCATTATCATTATCATTATCATTATTTTATTATTATTATTATTATCATTAATAATAATATTATTATCATCATTATCATTATTATTATCATTATCATTAATAGTAATATTATTATCATCATTACTATTATCATTATCATGATTTACATAATCATTATTTTTTTATTATTATTATTAATATTATCACAGTTATCATTATTTTCATTATCATCATTTTCATTATCATTTCATTATTATTATTATCATTTAAAGGTTATCCCAACACACACACCCATTATTTCGAGATATCTGCTTGATCTAATCGCACCCTCACCGCGCCACTGACCGACCGGCCGGACGCATACGGACGGACGAACTTATAATATCAGGCATTGGCACTTGTGGTTCCTAATGCATACATTTAATATCTTTTTTCTTATAATTAGAACTGTCCTTGTGTTCATTTTTTCGTACAAAAACGCTCACTCACGAACTGACAAAACAAATTTATTGAACAACTTGATGCTGGCTATCGACTAGCTTATTATCTACCCACTATTAATTTTAATGAATAATATCGAATCCCTAACACCGTCATCAAACATCAAATATGATTACAGGAGTTAATCACGTATATCAGATATCACCAGTTATGGATTAACGTGTATGTGCCAAACATCACAATACTAATTATGGTATCCATATGAAACATACTCATGGAATTACTGGTGCACCTGATAACCTGGTTGAATATTCGCTTTACGTTTTTCCCGTGCACCCACTAACCTACAGATAAATGGTCAAATATTCTCTGTAGTTTGTGCCACCTAAATGTCAAATTATTACTAGCAATCGAATCCACAAAAATCGAAAAAATTGACCTTAGTACGGTATATCCAATTAGTGTAGCGGTTCACTAATTAGTTTACCATATACGGCTTGCTGTACAGGAGTGGCAACCCCTTAAAACCTAGATATAGACTCGCCAATATCACACTGTTATTTGAAATCTATCATTTAAAACACAGAAAAAAATGAATAATACGCCGGGATTTTCAGTTGTCTGTTTGTAAAATACATTCTCAACTCTCATTGGTGTTAAATCATGTAATATTATTCATATTTCGTTTGCTATGAAACCGATGTCCATAGCCGATTAAAACATTTTATTTAAACGTAACATTAATTAAGAATTCAGCATAATCACAAACTGTCCTGCCAGTCTCGGATTATGCTGACTCTTCACTTCTGTGCACAAGTGGACAAAACAACAACAGCAACAGCAACAGCAACAGAAACAGCAACAGCAACAGCAGCAGCAGCAGCAGCAGCAGCAACAACAACAACAGCGAACAATAAAAAACAGTCAATCTAAAAGTATGTACCCTACATGCTTTACCTAAAACATGAATTAATTTTCGTATATTATATTTGTACTTTTATTCAATATTTAGCCATTTAGATACCATACAAAACGAAAATTCTAATAGCATACACATAATTTAAACACGGGTGGGATAAACAGTGCATTCTATTCTATGAAGAGAGAAATTACGATCAAGTATATGTATTAATGTTCTAGTTTAGATGTGTTATAATGAATGAAGTACAATGCTACAACAGGAGCCATTTCAGTATGTAATTCTTGGTTTCAATATGTAATGTATCTATTCAACAAATTACTTTTCTGTCATTGCCTTTTTGTAAAGAAAAAAGTGCAATTATACAACATTTAGATAAATTTGTGTGCTAATTCTTGGTTTCAATTTAATGTACTGTTCTTTCATTTTTTTATTTTTTTTTGTAAAGTAAGACACAATGCTACAACCTCAATTATATATGTGTGCTAATTCTTCATTTCATTTTAAATTACTATTTTTTCCTTTTTTTGTAATGAAAGACATAATGCTATAACTTCAATTAAATATATGTTCTAATTCTTGGTTTCAATTTAAATTAATGTTTTTCCTTTTTTTGTAAAGTAATACACAATGCTACAACCTCAATTAAATATATGTGCTAATTCTTGGTTTCAATTTAAATTACTGTTTTTCCTTTTTTTGTAAAGTAATACACAATGCTACAACCTCAATTAAATACATGTTCTAATTCTTCGTTTCAATTTAAATTACTGTTCTTTCATTTTTTCCATAAAGCAAGAGCTAAAAATTAATAAATTATGTGTATGGTTATTCTTGGTTTCAATTTAAACGAATATTCTGTCCATTTTTTCTGAAATGAAAGCCATACTGCTTCACCAGTTGTTATTCTTAGTTTCAACATGTGACACATTGTTGAAACGAGTTCTCTGCTCTGTGTAAATCCCTTAAAGTATGTCAATATGTTTTTATCTATTAGATTCCATTGCGAGATATACTCTATTATGTTATATGACAGGGAAAAAAACTCATTGCGGTAATTTTCCATGAATATTATAATTGAAATTCATTTTTTCTAACCTGGTATAAACCAAGATCAAAATGCTAATAACTAGATTATCTCGTATCTTCTTAATGTTAAATTATTTAGATAAAGTGTTAAACATAAAATGTGTCCTTCGACCAAAGCAGAAAAATCCAAGCGTTTTGCTAATGCATTGAATCCAGTATATCGTTTTTAAATGACTTGAATAACGCACATTATGAATAAGATATTACTTTTATCAGTTTATGAGTTTTATATATAAAAAAAAAATTAAAAATATGTGCAACACTGAATATTATAAATTTGACATCTAGGTCGCAGTTGGATTTCTACTATTATTACTGCTACTGTAATTTTCACTAATATGTTACCACTGCTGCTGCTGCTACTATTGCTTCTATTACAATTACTGCCCCTGCTGTTGCTGCAGTTACTAAATTTACTGCTATGACAACTACTACTACTTCCACCACTCCTACAGCTGTTACTGCTACCGGGTCCTGCTGCCATTGCTACTGATAAAAAGTGTTACTGCCACTAGTGTTACTTCTACTGGTACTGCCCCTGCTGTTGTCGATGCTACTACTACTGCAACTCCTACTGCTACTATTGCTAAAACTACTTCTTCTAATCCTTCTACTACTGCTGCCACTGCCCGTGCTGCTCTCAAAGCTACTTCCACTGCAGCTTCTACTACTACTAGTATTACTTTTACTCCTACTGCTTTTATTCCTACTGCTACCATTTCCAATGCTGCTATTGTCACTGGTTCTATTACTTCTACAAACACTACCAAATGAATTCGAATTATCAAACAAAACCAACAGAACAAGTTCATCGACGATGATGATAATATGTACATGGCACACAGAAAAATCAAATTAGCCCTATGCTAGAGAATGAATTGTTTTTGTAAAGGTGATATCTGACTATCTTAACTTTCTTTTAAAATGTAATTAGCTCCAGTAATACGTCCGAATTAGTCTTTATGCCTTACGCTAAAAGTATTCCAAATGTCTTGCGTTAAATAAATTAGTCCTTATGCCTTAAATAAGAAAATGCAGTTGCCATGGCATCTTCAAAATATATCTTTAAAAATGTTTCAAGATAAAAAGAAATACGTGACGTACTTAAATCTGAAGGTCGATTCGGTATACAGTACTCACTGACCTCCCTGAACGCTTTTTATAATCAATTTTTACCCGTATAACCTTATTTAAGTGCAGATGACCGTTTGCGCCCGTGTTTATTTAGAGATAAAGCAGACGAGATAACAGCAATTAAAGCTAACCTGTTACGCTATTATCTGATAGCATTACCATATTTGTAGTTTTTCGACTTATTGTCAGATGTCAGAATAAGTTTATAACTTTTTGGGTAAAACCTTCGGTAAATAATCTTATATACAAATCATGTGTATCGTAACGATGCTTATACGAAGAAGGGTAGATGGGGTTTAACGCCATTTTAGAACATTACACTTCACATTGGAAGATGGGTGGATGGGGTTTAACGCCATTTTAAAACGGTACACTTCACATTGGAAGATGGGTGGATGGGGTTTAACGCCTTTTCTAAACGGTACAATTCTCATTGGAAGATGGGTGGATAGGGTTTAACGCCATTTCTTAACGGTACACTTCACATTGGAAGATGGGTGGATGGGGTTTAATGCAATTTCTTAACAGTACACTTCACATTGGAAGATGGGTGGATGGGGTTTAACGCCATTTCTTAACGGTACACTTCACATTGGAAGATGGGTGGATGGGGTTTAACGCCATTTCCAAACAGTACACTTCACATTGGAAGATGGGTGGATGGGGTTTAACGCCATTTCTTAACGGTACACTTCACATTGGAAGATGGGTGGATGGGGTTTAACGCCATTTCTAAACGGTACACTTCACATTGTAAGATGGGTGGATGGGGTTTAACGTCATTTCTTAACGGTATACTTCACATTGGAAGATGGGTGGATGGGGTTAAACACCATTTCTAGATAGTACACTTCTCATTGGAAGATGGGTGGATGGGGTTTAACATCATTTCTTAACGGTACACTTCTCATTGGAAGATGGGTGGATGGGGTTTAACGCCATTTCTAAACGGTACACTTCACATTGGAAGATGGGTGGATGTCGTTTAACACCATTTCTAGACAGTACACTTCTCACTGAAAGATGGGTGGATGGGGTTTAACATCATTTCTTAACGGTACACTTCACATTGGATGATGGGTTGATGGGGTTTAACGCCATTTCTAAACGGTACACTTCACATTGGAAGATGGGTGGATGGGGTTTAACGCCATTTCTAAACGGTATTATTCTCATTAAAAGATGGGTGGATGGGGTTTAACTACATTTCCAAACAGTACACTTCACATTGGAAGATGGGTGGATGGGGTTTAACGCCATTTCTAAACAGTACACTTCACATTGGAAGATGGGTGGATGGGGTTTAACATCATTTCTTAACGGTACACTTCACATTGGAAGATGGGTGGATGGGGTTTAACGCCATTTCCAAACGGTACACTTCACATTGGAAGATGGGTGGATTGGGTTTAACGCCATTTCTTAACGGTACACTTCACATTGGAAGATGGGTGGATTGGGTTTAACGCCATTTCAAAACGGTACACTTCACATTGGAAGATTGGTGGATGGGGTTTAACGCCATTTCTAAACGGTATAATTCTCATTGGAAGATGGGTGGATGGGGTTTAACTACATTTCCAAACAGTACACTTCACATTGGAAGATGGGTGGATGGGGTTTAACATCATTTCTTAACGGTACACTTCACATTGGAAGATGGGTGGATGGGGTTTAACGCCATTTCTAAACGGTACACTTCACATTGGAAGATGGGTGGATGGGGTGTAACGCCATTTCTAAACGGTACACTTCACATTGGAAGATGGGTGGATGGGGTTTAACGCCATTTCTAAACGGTATACTTCACATTGCAAAATGGGTTGATGGGGTTTAACACCATTTCTAGACAGTACACTTCTCATTGGAAGATGGGTGGATGGGGTTTAACACCATTTTTAGACAGTACACTTCTCATTGGAAGATAGATGGATGGGGTTTAACGCCATTTCTAGACAGTACACTTCACATTGGAAGATGGATGGATGGGGTTTAACGCCATTTCTAAACAGTACACTTCACATTGGAAGATGGGTGGATGGGGTTTAACATCATTTCTTAACGGTACACTTCACATTGGAATATGGGTGGATGG
Organism: Panopea generosa; assembly: GCA_029582155.1. Classification (NCBI taxonomy): domain Eukaryota; kingdom Metazoa; phylum Mollusca; class Bivalvia; order Adapedonta; family Hiatellidae; genus Panopea; species Panopea generosa. The sequence goes on from CM055900.1 coordinate 7,902,113, forward strand.
GGTTTAACGCCATTTCCAAACGGTACACTTCACATTGGAAGATGGGTGGATGGGGTTTAACGCCGTTTCTTAACAGTACACTTCACACTGGAAGATGGGTGGATTGGGTTTAACGCCATTTCAAAACGGTACACTTCACATTGGAAGATGGGTGGATGGGGTTTAACGCCATTTCTAAACGGTATAATTCTCATTGGAAGATGGGTGGATGGGGTTTAACTACATTTCCAAACAGTACACTTCACATTGGAAGATGGGTGGATGGGGTTTAACATCATTTTTTAACGGTACACTTCACATTGGAAGATGGGTGGATGGGGTTTAACGCCATTTCTAAACGGTACACTTCACATTGGAAGATGGGTGGATGGGGTGTAACGCCATTTCTAAACGGTACACTTCACATTGGAAGATGGGTGGATGGGGTTTAACGCCATTTCTAAACGGTATACTTCACATTGCAAAATGGGTGGATGGGGTTTAACACCATTTCTAGACAGTACACTTCTCATTGGAAGATGGGTGGATGCGGTTTAACACCATTTCTTAACGGTACACTATTCATTGGAAGATGGGTGGATGGGGTTTAACACCATTTCTAGACAGTACACTTCTCATTGGAAGATATATGGATGGGGTTTAACGCCATTTCTAAACGGTACACTTCACATTGGAAGATGGGTGGATGGGGTTAAACGCCATTTCTAAACAGTACACTTCACATTGGAAGATGGGTGGATTGGGTTTAACGCCATTTCTAACTAGTACACTTCACATTTGAAGATGGATGAATTTGGGGTTTTACACAATTTCTAGACATTATAGTTCTCAACTAAGGCAATTGGGTTCGCATGAATTATTTCTATCGCCATTTTAACACAACCACACACAAGGCACGACAGAAGAGGGAGAGAGAAGGTTGTTCGGGATACGGCATACTAACACTTAAATGTTATATAATGCCAACTTAATGCAGCAAGGCAATTGTGTAGCCTGAAACGACATGCATGGGCTACAGTGCACCTATTCTTGCCATCAAGTGACCCCGGTACCCCCTACAAGGAATGTTGCTGTAAAACATAACCATACTTTAAACAAGTCGAAACGTCTTGCTTAGTATCGGTATCATGTTCCCATCCTATTGTTTATACGGTAACGTTATCTCTGACGAGGAAGTTCAGGGTCATTGTATTGTTTAATCATTCCGACGTCATAAAACAATAAACGTTACAATATTTATTGGTCTCTTGGTTTGAAAAGAAACATTTTTGAGCAAACCACTTGAACACAAAATTATGACGGAACTCCCCTGAGAGTTAAATTAGTTGTACCAAAAACTTTACCCCACGCGACTGCGTGATTCTTTTATGATGATAAATGCGATGGTAAATTGGGCGGGTGCACCAAAGCCATGCGTTGTGTAAAGAATTAAAATAATTGATGAACCAGTAATGGTGTTCACGTCACATCGGCACACAAGTAGATCACACCGTACGTGCAAAAATCAGCAGAGCTGGTGAAATTAATATAGACCAGTAACAATAAAACTTGTTTGACTTTTCTAAACAGGCTCTCCACATTAAAAACTTCGAGCGTGATTTGTATCGGTTCGCAAACGAAGTAAAATTAATAGGTTTAAACTAAGCGTTATTTGTGTCATAAACAGCCTAAAGGTTCTTATTACGTTGAATGGAATTATAGGATATACATGTGTGCTGACATTAACTAATACTAATGACATGAGATGAAGCAAAAGAAGTGACATTGGCCTGGTAGTTAGTGATATCAAAATGATAATACGTTCCTTAATCTCTACATGAAAGGATACACGGCAATGTGAGCTTAGCACGTACGAGGGGTCATCCAGAAATAACCGGACTGTCCGTGTATCTTTTTTAATTTTACGGATTTCTAACATGAAAATTTCGTTTACATGGCTTTTAAGTTCACTGCTAACGTGGACATTAGCTATTATATTAACAGAGTAAGCAGTAACAGCAACGATTATTAAAAAATTAATCGAACATATTTTTGCGCTCAAATATCAAAAGTGAATTTAAAAAAAAGCAATATCCATGTTTTAATGTCGTGTTATTTTCTATCACATATTCACAGTGTTTTTTTTTTTATAATAATTTCCCGAAGATGACATTTACATTTTAGCTCTGTCGAAACTCGACGAAAGAAGGACCGCCGATTTTTTTGAACGCCGCGTCAGTCAACATCACAAAGGGGTGAATAATACCATACCAGTCCAAATGATTAAGTGCGATGTCATCATATTAACAAACGACCTAACAATGTTAGTACACACTCTCAAGAGCTCCTACGCTGAAATCACTGCTAGGAATAAAAACGTGCACTTACCGGATAACTTGATTAAACCTTCCTAATTCGGTTCAATAGTGCATTCTTTCTCGTATGGCATGTCTATCAATCACGCATTGTGCATTCTGTGACAGTGTGACAGAAGGTTTAAAGGATATGCCAAACACCATCCACTTTTTAAATCGAACCTTTTATTAATGAAGTGTTTATTCTCATATATATGTATATATACGATACGATACGACCTTGCACCTGTGTGTATATTCCAAATCTAACTGACTTGTAATTCAAAATATTAACTTCATTTTGTATTGGCTTGAAAAAAAGATTGGGTAAGAGTTAAAAAGACGTGTCCTCGTTAAAAGGACTTCGTTATAAAAGCAGTCTTGTTTAAAGATGTAATCTTTTTGTTTCGCCATACATTTCAATTACCACCGCGGCGTACACATCAGGCGAAGTTTGCGCTCGTAAACAACCTTAAAGAACGCCTGCCTTTTGATTTACAAGGCATGTAACTAAATATGATTAATCAATGAAGGATTTTCGTTGATAAAAATCAAAGCCATTAAAAGGAGCTATGTATCACGGAACGAACTGAATAGTGTTGAGTTTCCAAAAATGTCGTACCAGCCTTCGGGTAAATGTAGTTTTGAAAGAAATGAAACACAGCCTGGGTCTAGACGCGGGTACAAGGAGGGTGGGTGTTAAAATACTGAGATTAATTTATTATATTTTACCAAAATCTGCTAATTTTATGATTTAAAAAGACAGTCGAGTCTGTTTAATCGTGCTGCGTCTAAGTTATTTATGCTGACATTTTATGTGAATGAGTACTCCACCAAACATTGTAATCGTTTTTAAAAATTGAAATATCTGAAGAAAAAGTATTTGTTGTAGGTGAACATGTGCGAGTAAGTATACAGTTTAGTGGATATCCGTTTGAGGGCCTCTTGGAAGATATATTTTATTCTTAATGACGCACCATCATAAAAGTCGCCCCATAATCATCAGTTTTATCAAGATACGAGTATATTTATAGTAAAACAATATAAAGCACATTTTGGTATGATTATAAAATGCATTAAAAAATTACCATTCATGTATATGTTATATAAATTATATTTATCATCAATATATAAAATATTTAAAATTGATATGCAATGTATAAGTATTTACATAAAACATCAATTCGTTAACCAAACATACTAATTTACCTTATCTGACTTGTGAGATCGTCTCTGTTTCTATACTTATATTGCATATGTCTATATGTAGGGAGTTTCAGATATACCAACCAGTATTTTTTTAATTGATTAATTTAATTCATCCCCGTTTCGCATTTTTCAAAACATACACATTAACATCAAGTGTGAAAACATAATGATAACCATTTCATCAATAATTGCAACGAGTTTAAAAACAAGGGATGACATACCTGTTATTGCGCTATGCTATGCTATACCGTGCTATGTTATGCCGTGTTTTGCTATGCCATGCTATGCTATGCTATGCCGTGCTATGCTATGCCATGGCCATGTCATGCTATGCTGATTTTCACCATATAATTACATTTCACGCCACGCCACCATTTCATTACATTACACATTACGTTACGTTACGTTACGTTACGTTACGTTACGTTACGTTACGTTACATATCATATCATATCATATCATATCATATCATATCATATCATATCATGATGTTTGGGTGTTTTTGATTATAATATAGAAGAGAGGGAAAAATTCGACGTTATGGTCCAACTGTTATGATGGCTTTACGAGCGATGGTCTGTGACATATACATGGTCATTGTAACATGTAGGCAACACTAAATAAGCAAAATGTATAAATCAGAAGCAATATAACTTTATAGACAGAAAAAATACAAGTTTTTGTCATAACATGTATATATTTCGTTTGATCATTCGTACGGAAATCACATTTGGCGAGCCCCTTTATCAATGTATGTTACGTTTATTGGTGTGCGCGAGTGACTTGTGGTTATTTTTGTATTTTACGTACTCTGTCTCTGACAATTGTCAGTTTGCGTACAAGGACAAATTGACGTTTATGTGGGCACCGGAGGACGTACACTGACTTATTACTGCGGCGTGCAGAGGTAATTGCGAATATTAGACGTGTCAATCAATGAATTACACCATGACATAATTAAATATTGTTGATTGTATGAAATGCTATACTTGTTCTCTAAAATTAACTTAAGAACTAGCCGGTATGCTATATGCGGTTATATAAAACAATTTGAAACATTTAGCAAGTCGATTGACACATGAGCAATAACACGATATATGACGTGAGCTTAAATGTCAAACGTCACCTATCTATCATACCTATCTCCAACTACATGTGCCGCTCGCTACTGTTGGTGTCTGTACATAAGACTGTTCAAAAATGCCAAACGTACACATGGTGCGTATATACATGCATTAGTGTTGCTGTTACTTCCATATTGGACCATGCAGAAAATGCAACACGTATACACGATGCGTATGTACATGTAACAGTATTGATGCGTATCTACATGTAACAGTATGAACGCGTATCTACATGTAACATTTTTATGCGTATCTACATGTAACAACATTGATGCTATCTACATGTAACAGTATGGACGCGTATCTACATGTAACATTTTGATGCGTATCTATATGTAACAACATTGATGCGTATCTACATGTAATATTATTGATGCGTATCTACATGTAACAGTATTAATGCGTATCTACATATAACAGTATTGCTGATACTTCCATATAGGTCATACAGAAAGTGGCACACGTATACAAGGGACATGATGCGTATCTGCATGCATAAGTACTGCAAAATTCATCATGCGTATGTATATGTATTGTTACTTCTTTGCTTGTCTTTGTACATGGGGCTGTACAAAAATGGCACATACATACAAGAACTGATAGATTTATATGGGTAGGATCCAGTTAAGGATTCACAACTTCTCACATGTTGTATAAAGGACAGACATAGAAACCCGTTGGATATTGAAGATACAGAGAAATCATATGTATATTTTTCATAAAGGGAGATAACTGAAATCACACAATTAACGACATATCATACGAAGCATGCTGGTAAGAAGACATGGAATTTTGTATAGAGATAATTCATCGTTTAATGTGGTCCTAAATGAAAGTTATACATTTAGTAACTTATATAAAAGAAATACGAAATACAATATAGAGTAATCTCACCTGAAGTATAAAATAATAACATTTGATATAAAATAAAATGCTGTGTGTGCGTGCATGTGTGTCTTTGCATTGTTCTCTGTTTTGTTTAGTTATTTCAATAAGGAGGGCGCATTAATGTTTATGAATTTACTGATATACAGCTGTTATAGTCACGCTGTTGGTGTCATCTAATATTATTTACAGTGCGTGTGGTTGACAGTGAGTGCGTGGACATGATTTGTGTTCTTTTATACGTCAATATAAGATTTTGATTACTATTATGTGACCTAGTTTGTATGGCAGTTTGATTTATATATCTGTAACTCGCCATAATGATTACCTTTACGTTTGTGTATGTTATGTTTCATTTTAGTTTAGCCCGTGTGGTTCCGGCAAAGAATAGAATCACTGCCGATCTCTTCAGAGGGGAGAATCCTCTGAATTGATGTCATGTTCATTTTATCATTTTTTGTCATGTTCACTATTGTGGTTATATTATCAACCCCTGTGTGGTTTCAGGGGGCCATATGAGTGATGGCAAGAATAGGACTACTGTGGCCCATGCATGTCGTAAGAAGCAGCAATTTGAGTAATACAAAAAAAGTTGCTGAAACTCTGCAGTTCTGCAGGTATCAAGGTTCTAGGTTCATTCTGCATATTCATTTGTTGGTTTATTTTTTTAACTGTATGTTAATTTGTTGTTTTTGTACATGTAGAGTGAACCTGGAATCTTCCTTCCTGTTGGCGTCGAATAACCTATAATGCGTTGGTACGCCGTAAAACCCTAATCATTCATTCATTCATTCATTTTAGTTTGTACTTAAATGAACCGCTCTCGATTCCGCTTCTTAGATAAAACTAGTGCTGAGTTGTTTTTTCGAGGCATCGGGTCGAGATGAGGATCGAACTCGCGATCTCTGGTGTGAGCGACCAGCACCTCGTCCACTACACTACCGCCCCCGCTTTATTGTTTCATTTTATGTTTCATTTTATATAAACTTACTGAACATTTAAAGATTTAATGAATTATGTGTTTCTTATGAAATCTAATACATGGGTGGAGTGTATTTTTTGTAAGCGTAATTACTTTTTAATGGCTCATAAAATATTTCTTCTACTACTACTACTACTACTACTCCATATCAAATAAAACATGTAAACAAACATGAGCTCATTTTTATGTTTTACATCACACACATGTTTGAGAAAATAGTGAGACGGAAGGAGTATTTTCATTTTCATTAGCATGTTTAATGATGTGACGACAGGGAAAGAGGGATGTTGGTTGTACCCACTGACCAGGTTTTAATCTCTCTGGTGCTGGTTTTGCTACTGACCGTAAGGTTGTCATCCACACACCACCCAACATATATACAGTAGAGAGAATTACCATTTTATAGTGTTAAAACTTATAACCAGGTGTCCTTAGCTAACTTTCGACTTTACGCCTTCATCAGAGGAGGACAAAAAAAACACAAAAAAAACAACAAAACAACAACATAAGAATAAACAATTTGCTATATATAAAATACTGCAGACAGACTGAGAAACCTACTGTAAAATATTATTACAAACTAAAACTTTTAACTATATACACTACAAATGCGCGCGACCACGCGCCCATATAACGGTAGTATCCTATTTATTTGTTGTTTTTAGAAAAGGTAGAAGCATATATTACCAACAAGTAGTTAAAAGTATTGTGACCTATATAACACAGAGGTAACGTTTGCAGGCATGAGTCTTGTTACAGAATCGCAGAGCGGTTAAAAATAGAAACGCAGACAATTACGTGTAGACGGTTTTGTACGCCGACATTTATTATAAAGTGAATATTAGATCAAAACTGTATATAAATGGAATAAATTGCTATATATTATGTAACTATGAACACTATTAATATAAAATACTAAAGCAGTTTCCTTATCAGTTTGTCGTTTCATAAACGGTATGAACAATAACTGACAACACCTATTTAATATTGCTGTACTCCACATTACATAGAGTCATTTGTGCTTGCAGATTCACAGAGCGGTTAAAATAGCGTCGGTAGAATCGAATAGTAGAACAATTCCAAACTTCTATTGTGTGTAATATACATGTATACACCGAAATTAATTATAAACTGAATACTAAACCAAATTTATATTGATGGAATAAAGCAAAAAATGTTTGTTAAGACCTATTCGTGAACGCCGACATTTAGTCATAGCATCATATTGAACAAAACATATGTTAGTAAGTTGAGTAGAACTGTGTGAATGAGATTTAAACTATTGCATATATGTATTGGTAGATGCACTGGCAAAGTACATTATTTGTGTATAGCAACACGTACATCGTCCCCTTTGTTAAGGCCAAAATGGTGAATAATATTTAATCTGCGGATCCAGTACGATTCTCGTTTTTGCACTTCTCGTCTGACCAAATAGGATATCTCCGAGAAAACATGTCCCGTGGAACATTTTAAGACAGGGTGTTGCTTAATAAAGATTAATTTGCTATGAAAGCATAGCAACGGGAAATAACAAATGTTGCTGCTTAACACATGGGGCTGCTTAATAGGTAGAGGTGATCGCATACACACGATTGACCGTGTATATATTCTTATATCTATCATAGGGATTTCATTTTTGTAAATACATAGTTCAGCATAACGTTCAACAACACAACTATCGCCAAAAAATAGCTAAATAACAAAAAATGTCACATTGCCATTACAGTGTTTTTTTCCATCGTTTTTACACAGTTGTAAGTAGATGTACATGGGGCCTTTTAAATGACGACCTGACAACAGACTGCATGTTCAGGAGTGAAATGTATAAAAGTCACTAATGAAAAATGAATAAATGTCAAACATCTGAAGGAACATGCACGGTGTGAGTTGAAACATTAGTGTATTGTTTTTTCCCCGTATAATTAGCTTATGGATCAGGCTACCACCTCTTACAGCACATATATTAATATGATATATCCAATTTCATAGTTTAATATATGTCGATATACACAGTCAAACTTGTGTAAGCGATCACCTCTATTAAGCAGCCACTTGTCTTAAGTAGTCACATTTTATTTCCCTCCTATATGCTTTCAGAGTAAATTAACCTGCATTAAACAACAACCTCTCTGAAAGGCCACTTATTCTCTTTACTGGCCGCTTAAGATAGGTTGGATTGTATATGTTAATTTGCATGATAATGGATAAAACATAGAGATTAATATTTATTTATACGTGGCTCTACATGCGGGGTAGAGCTACCCACGTATAATTCCCCAATAATTACTTACTCAAGTATTCATTCCGCATGATTTAAAGCTTTGCGTACTAAATTAGCTAAGCTAAATATTGTGAAACTCGATCAAGGGTAATATATAGGTGGCGGCACGAATATGACCAGTGTGGCTCTTGTGTCCAGTCATAGGCTCCAAATTTGAGTCTTAACTATAATATTTACTGACCACTGGCAGTTCATTAGTTATCAGGCCCCAGGTCTTTTGTGTATATTTATTGTTTTAATGTTGTTCTACTCATTCTGTATGCATGGTTGTTGTTGTTGTTGTTGTTGTTGTTGTTGTTGTTGTTGTTGTTGTTGTTGTTGTTGTTGTTGTTGTTGTTGTTGTTGTTGTTGTTGTTGTTGTTGTTGTTGTTGTTGTTGTTGTTGTTGTTTATTTGAAATATACGGACACCGTGAAGCTCGTGGTCCAGTGATAAAGCATCGGTAAATGTCGGTGACCCTTTACCCTAAATCCTATTAATTATTACCTATCTTAATGAAATTTGCGCAGAAACTGATGCATATCAAAGGAGTGACCAACAGAGAATAACTTTTATCTGACCATAAACATTTTGTTCAAACGGTGCGAGTGTCACAGAATATATTCCATTCATTCAATGTGTTAACGTCCATATTATAATAAACAACAAAAAATGGATTTATATGCCTTGTTTATGTTAAAGCGACATGTAATGCTTTCCTTGCACGTCAATCTTAGTGTCATGTTGGTGCTAAATGCATCTTACAGGAAGTTGAACTGAGATGAATATCAATTTAATTGCCAACTAGATATATCTAATTACAATTATGTAAGCAGTAGAACATTTTTATACTAATTTAAATACTAGAAATCCGCGTATTACTGTTTCTAATGAGAAATTTAAGATAGATCGTTTGTGTCGATAAACAAAATAAAATCAAGATTTTTCGTGCTAAAATGGCTGCTGAAATTATTGTTTAACCCTAAATCCATGAACACATTCAACTCTTTGTCATAATAAAGTGCGATATAATCAATGTGTTTCCCCAGGTGGGCTGCTTTAACAGAAATATGCTCATAACTTGTCATTTATTTAACAATTCAAAAAAATATAAATTGATAAATTTCAGGTAAATATTTTGAATAAAGATATACATATCTAAATATTGTATAGTTGATGAAATTTAACAAACAAACATATGAACCTGGCCCTGAACCGTTTTCGTACCGGAAATTATGTAAGAGATGGAAGTATTTTACAAATTCTTTAAAACATTTAAACTTCCAACTTTTAGGGTAGTTAGTATGTTTAAGAGGAGACTATCAAAATACAACCCTACACTAGGCTATTTGCTGATGGCGAATTAGCAGAGATCCATGTGTGCATCTTCCTCGAATTTCAAATTTTTGGCCGTTGGAGTTATAACTTTTATTCAAACTGCATATAACAAACACTTTTTGGAAATTATCTTCTTGCCAATTAATTGTATTAACAATACTCTAGTAGTTTGCAACATCATAGCAAAAACCATGCATTGATGACTGTGCCATTTTGAAAATTTGTTCTCTGATTTGAATCATACAGTACTAAATTATATAAAGCTTGCCCCAGAGGCGTATTGCGGCTTTTATATGGCAGTTGGGGGAGTAAATTGGATGTTTGAAAGCTGTTCCAGAGAAAAAAAACACTTCATTGTGATATTCATGATATTGTTAATGTAAAATAGTTCTAATGACAACAAATTCCCAGAATCCATGTGGTGGGACAAAGGTCAGTGCGTAAGCGCTATTTCGTGGTTACACAATGTCGATATAATGCGCGTGTATGTTGCCCACGCGAAGTATCTGTCATTGCGGATTATAGACGTTGTTCCATGACTAAATAAAAACGCATTCACCTAACCTGATGTATTAATTGTTTGTGTATCAAAAGTGACTTTCCAACTACCAGAGAAGTATCTAGCTAATGTTATGTAAGTTCGAGACTCTGTACCAGGTAAAGTTTTCATTTATTGTGTACCAAGGAAAAAGTTTAGCTCATGTAATGCTACTTCAGGACTCTATACCGGGTGAAGTTTTTTCGCATACATTCAGGGAAGATACTAGCAAATGTAATGTTAGTTCGAGACTTTATACCGGGTGATGTTTTTTTCTCGTTAACATTCAGGATTCTAGCTTATGTAATGTTAGTTCGAGACTCTAAACCGGGTGATGTTTTTTGCTCGTTTACATTCAGGGAAGATTCTAGCTTATGTAGTGTTACTTCTAGACTCTATACCGGGTGAAGTTTTTTTCGTATACATTCAGGGAAGATACTAGCAAATGTAATGTTAGTTCGAGACTTTATACCGGGTGATGTTTTTTTCTCGTTTACATTCAGGGAAGATTTTAGCTAATGTAATGTTACTTCTAGACTCTATACCGGGTGAAGTTTTTTTCGTATACATTCAGGGAAGATACTAGCAAAAGTAATGTTAGTTCGAGACTCTATACCGGGTGAGGACTTTCTCGTTTACATTCAGGGAAGATTCTAGCTAATGTAATGCTACTTTGAGACTCTATACCGGGTGAAGTTTTACCCGTATACATTCAGGGAAGATTCTAGCTAATGTAATGTTACTTTGAGACTCTATACCGGGTGAAGTTTTACCCGTATACATTCAGGGAAGATTCTAGCTAATGTAATGTTACTTTGAGACTCTATACCGGATGAAGTTTTACTCGTATACATTCAGGGAAGATTCTGGCTAGTGCTATATCGTCTTCTCCAGCAAAAGACGAAGAACAGGCTATTTTCATTGTTGATTTCTGACATTGAATTCCTGGCCAGCTGGTATCATATGTATATGAAAAGTAATATCAAATTATTCCAGTTTCCTTTCTGAATTATTATAAATTATTTGACACGAGTTATTCAATATTCCAACATCTTTACAGTTAATACATGTTTTCGGTTCGCGGTAATTAAGTGATAAGTAACTTAAATAATTGATACAGATCACGTAATAGTTTAATTTGGATTTAAACATATTGTGTTATAGTTTATCATCACAAATAGTGAGATGTTTACAATTGTTTTATGTAAAGTTTATTATCACAAACAACAGCAAATTAATTATTGTTTCATGCATAGTTTGTTAACACCAATAATAGCATGTTAACTATTTTTTAATAAATAGCTTGTATCACAAAAAAAAGACATTAATTAATTAATGTTTCATGCATAGATTATTATCACAAATAAAAGCATATAATTTATTGTTTTATGCATAGCTTATTATAACAACAATAATATGAGTTTTTGTTATCATTTCATAATAATGTGAGTCTGTATATGTTTGTATTAAATGTTAAATGCTGAACAAAATGTTTAATTGAATTGAATTGATAAAAAGTAGGATACTAATTTTTGTTTCATGCATAGCTTATTTTCGCAAACAATAGCATATTAATGATACTGAAGCTTAATGTCGTTGTTAGCACCTAATGCTGAACCTTAATGTTGTAACTGACACATGCTGCTGAACCTTAATGTTGTAACTGACACATGCTGCTGAACCTTAATGTTGTAACTGACACATGCTGCTGAACCTTAATGTTGTAATTGACACATGATGTTTAACCTTGGTGTTGTAATTGACAGGTAATGCTTACCTTAGTGTTATAATTGACGCGTGATGCTGAACCTTAATGTTGTAATTGGCACATGATATTGAACCTTAATGTTGTAATTGGCAAATGATGCTGAACCTTAATGGTGTAATTGGCACATGGTGCTGAACATTAATGCTGAAATTGGCACATGATGCTGAACATTAATGCTGAAATTGGCACATGATGCTGAATAATAATGTTGTAATTGACACATGATGCTGAACCTAAATGTTGTAATTGACACATGATACCGATCTTTAATTTTGTTACTGGCACATGATGCTGAACCTTAATGTTGTAATTGGCACATGATGCTGAACCTTAATGTTGTAACTGACACATGATGCTGAACCGTAATGTTGTAATTTGCACATGATGCTGAACCTTAATGTTGTAATTGACACATGATGCTGAACATTAATGTTGAAATTGGCACATGATGCTGAACCTTACTGTTGTAATTGACTCATGATGCCGATCTTTAATGTTGTAATCGGCACATCATGCTGAACCTTAATGTTGTAATTGGCACATCATGCTGAACCTTAATGTTGAAATTGGCACATGATGCTGAACCTTAATGTTGCAATTGGGACATGATGCTGAACTTTAATGTTGCAATTGGCACATGATGTTGAACCTTAATGTTGTAATTGGCACATGATGCTGAACATTAATGGTGTAATTGGCACATGATGCTGAATATTAATGTTGAAATTGGCACATGATGCTGAACCTTAATGGTGTAATTGGCACATGATGCTGAACCTTAATGTTGTAACTGGCACATGATACTGAACATTAATGTTGAAATTGGCACATGATGCTGAACCTTAAGGTTGTAATTGACACGTAATGCTGAACCTTAATGTTGCAATTGGCACATAATGCTGAAACGTAATGTTGTAACTGACACATGATGCCGAACCTTAATGTTTTAATTGACACATGATGCCGAACCATTATTTTGTAATTAACACATACTGCTTAACCTTAATGTTGCCATTGGCACATGATGCTGAACCTTAATGTTGTAATTGACATGTGATGCTTAACCTTAATGTTGTAATTGACACATGATGCCGAACATTAATGTTGTAATTGACACATGATGCCAAACCGTAATATTTTAATTGATACATATTGCCGAACCGTTATGTTGTAATTAACACATGATGCCGAACCTTAATGTTGTAACTGACACATACTGCTAAACCTTAATGTTGCAATTGACACATAATGCCGAACCTTACTGTTGTAATAGACACGTGACGCTTAACCTTAATGTTGTAATTGACAGGTAACGCTAAACCTTTATGTTGTACTTGGCACATGATTCTTAACCTAAATGTTGTTATTGACATGTGATGCTGAACCTTAATGTTGTAATTGACACATAATGCTGAACCTTAATGGTGTAATTGACACATGATGCCGAACCTTAATGTTGTCATTGGCACATGATGCCGAACCTTAATGTTGTCATTGGCACATAATGCCGCACCGTAATGTTGTAATTGGCACATGATGCCGAACCTTAATGTTGTCATTGACACATGATGCCGAACCTTAATGGTGTCATTGTCACATCATGCTGAACCTTAATGTTGTAATTGGGACATGATGCCGAACATTAATGTTGTCATTGGCATATAATGCTGAACCTTAATGTTGTAATTGGCACATGATGCTGAACCTTAATGTTGTCATTGGGACATGATGCCGAACCTTAATGTTGTCATTGGCACATAATGCTGAACCTTAATGTTGTAATTGACATATGGTGTTTAATATTTATATAGCAATTGACAGTTGATTCGAAAGCCAAATGTTTTAAAATATTGTTTACATTTGATAGTATTACTATATTATAATATGTGAAATGCCTTAAGAATAAGTATTATATAAAACACATGATATCATAATATGCAATAATTGTTTTTAATATATTTAATATTAATTATTCTACAAATCAATATATATTTTTTGTAGTTTTTATCTTAGAATAGTTTATGAACGATAGCTTATTTATAATTAATTTACATTTTCAAACAAGAGTTGTCGCGTATTTCTTGGGTCTATACAAATCATACAATAATAATTTGAAAATTCAGAATGTTAAAAAAATGAAAAATGAAATTGTCTTGCAACTTACATCTACGCTAATATAAGTTAATGTCGAGTTAAACGCCTTCGTATACGGACATCAGTATCATTAATTCGTAGATTAGGGGATAGGCAATACAAATCAAATGCACTTAAGTATTGATATTTTAACCCACACACAGACGCACATGTCAAATGATAAAATGAGTTCAGCGCACAGTGGAGTGAGATTACGTGACCAATGACATTATTCCTCGATCATAACAATTTATCAAATTAATAACAATCAACATAACATCATTTGTAATGCACTCAACGAACTTTATTAAAAAGCATCTTAAATACAAATCTCAGTGAGTATATGATAATAGGATGTGTGCAACATGTGCAATTAATAGATTTTCAAAATAAATTATAATATTTTGTTTCCAGACAAAATGTTTGTAACATGAACTCAGGCTGACCCCGATTTCGCTAAACATGACAACTTGAGAGTTTCCTTAACTCGAAATTGTCATGTTGCTCTGTACCAATGAGTACGTCAGATTTGTTCCGACCTAAATTTTATGCTAAATGAGTTCAAGTAATAATATAGAGAAATTAAAAAACTTTGGTTGAGAAAAATCTCAGTTTGTGAATTTCAGTGAATCCACCTCCTGACTGACAATTATTTTAGAGACAAGTTTGACAAGTTTATTTCGATTATTCCGAGGTCTGAGACCCATGTGGACTAGTCATATATATAATATTCAGTAGAACTCCGTTGACTCGAACACGGATGGCTGGACCACCACATATAGTTCGAACCAATTATCTTGTCCAGGCCGAATTCCTATTTCGATGTATACACATGTATACGTATGGTATGATGCTGAACAATACTTGGCTCGAACAACCCTTAACTCGAACTATTTTGTCCGGTCCCATCGGGTTCGAGCCATCGAGGTTCTATTGTATTACAAATATGTCGACACAACATCACATAACATAATTATTTGCTATATCATAAGGCACTTAATTTTATTATAATTAATTTAAACAATTATCTACAGTTAATCGTTATATGATAATATTATATTTATAATCAATATAAAATATAATGTTTTAGAAATTAGTCAAATGACATAGCCACACTTATAAAACAATTTTTTTTTTATATTTACAAACTTGATTAACTGATTTGAAAAGAAGAAAATAAAGGAAATTAATTTTAAAATATAATCATGAAAGTAACACAGTAGGAAGAGAAGTTGACTTACCTTTTTTAATTAAATGTATTCGGATAACAAATAAATAAAGCCTTGATACTCCGGTTGAATCAATTCACTAAAACTCTCGTCACATGCGCAATAAACAGTTAAAGAAACCGATTAATATTTAACAAGTTTACAAATTACGAATTCGAATTTTACATCATGCAAAAATGCAAGGTAGCATGCATTAAGACACTAGCACGAGCGTCCCCATAACGTTACAACAGTGTGTCCCGGTACATGCTTGTATCGGGATATCTTTATACTGAACGCTACGTACAGGGTCAACAGGTGTACATACTTCCCTGTGTGTGTATGGTATGTTTGTATATACTTCGTGCACCAGCGATATCGATCAAGTGCCCCATATTTTAAGCCAGATCACATGGCTAATTTCTGATTTGCCGGTTTCAAAAAGTAGCACCTTTGAGTGTACCCATTTAAGTACACTTCTATTGTTTTACCCTCAAATAACCGTAAGCAAAATTATTTAAAGTCCCTGACCGGAGTTGGCGTACTGAAGCAATAGTTTCGTATCTTCGCCTAGGAGATTTTGTCAACTCATCGCATTGAAGAGTCAAGCGTCAACATGGTAGATAACTAGCAGATATTATCATTTGATTTGTTTTAATAATTTTATCATAGTTGATTATTTAATGTTATTCAATAAGTGTTTTCAACTTGCATGTATATACGTATACATTATACTTGTTTATCTACATTTTATATAAACTTTGCTTTGTTTAGCTACTGTAAGGTTTGGTGTTTTGCTGGCGGTTTCAACGATATTCGTCTTGTGGGCCAATAGTGGGGACAGACGTTATGGGTCAGTCCCTCTACTCCTACCCCCATCCCAGCCCCTTTCCTAACCTCCATCTCACACACCGTCGGTAAATGTACAGTTTCGGCCTTTTTTAAAAGTTGTCTTTATTGGATCGACAAACAGAATGAATCAATGGTACATTACGGCACGTCAACAGATAAATAGGTAGTTTTATGCGCGCATCTGCAAACAGCGATGCATTCCACTTCTTACAACTGTTCTTGCAACTGCTCCATTTCTTCCTGGGAACAAACAGTACTGAGCATATGCGGATAAAGTGACTTACACAAGGACACCACACATAGCCGCGGCGGAGGATCGAACTCACGAACCTCCGATCCTGGGTTCGACTCCCTACCACTGGACCTCGCACTTCATCCTATTTTTAGAATTCGCGAGTGAGTTACTACATATTTACACTGAAACCAACAGTTCCATTTTTATGTTGATGAAAAAAGTGTGGGAAAAACAAAACAGTAGCTCAGTATTGTTAACAATGATATTGGTATAGATTATTTCCTGAGAAATCTCTAAACTTTAATAGAACTCTCAAAATCTTTAAAGTGTATCTAAAATCGTTTTTAGGTAAAGCATGGCTATTTTAATGATAGACTGCATCGAATATACTGGAGGTTGCGGTGTCATACGCGAGGTGTTGTGGTCTCACACACGAAGGCTGTGGTCTTGTATGTACGTCATGCGGGAGGTTGCGGTATCACACGAGAGGTTGTGTGGTTTCACATACGAAGGCTGTGGTCTTGTATGAACATCATGCGGGAGGTTGTGATATCACACGTGAGGTGGTGTTGTGGTCTCACACACGAAGGCTGTGGTCTTGTATGTACATCATGCGGGAGGTTGCGGTATATCACGTGAGTTTGTGTTGTGGTCTCACACACGAAGGCTGTGGTCTTGTATGTACGTCATGCGGGAGGTTGCGGTATCACACGAGGGGTTGTGTGGTCTCACACACGAAGGCTGTGGTCTTGTATGTACATCATGCGAGAGGTTGTCATATCACACGCGAGGTGGTGTTGTGGTCTCACACACGAAGGCTGTGGTCTTGTATGTACATCATGCGGGAGGTTGCGGTATATCACGTGAGTTTGTGTTGTTGTCTCACACACGAAGGCTGTGGACTTGTATGTACATCATGCAGAAGGTTGCGGTATCACACGCGAGGTGTTGTGGTTTCACACACGAAGGCTGTGGTCTTGTATGTACATCATGCGGGAGGTTGCGGTATCACACGCGAGATTGTGTGGTCTCACACACGAAGGCTGTGGTCTTGTATGTACATCATGCGGGAGGTTGCGGTTTCACACGCGATTTTGTGTTGTGGTCTCACACACGAAGGCTGTGGTCTTGTATGTACATCATGCGGGAGGTTGCGGTATCACACGCGAGATTGTGTGGTCTTACACACGAAGGCTGTGGTCTTGTATGTTCATCATGTGGGAGGTTGTAGTATCACACGCGAAGTTGTGTGGTCTCACACACGAAGGCTGTGGTCTTGTATGTACATCATACGGGAGGTTGCGGTATCATACGCGAGGTTGTGTGGTCTCACAAACGAAAGCTGTGGTCTTGAATGTACATCATGCGGAATGTTGCGGTATCACATGCGAAGTTGTGTGGTTTCATGCACGAAAGCTGTGGTCTTGTGTACATCGCACGGAAGGTTGCGGTATCATACGCGAGGTTGTGTGGTCTCACATACGAAAGCTGTGGTCTTGTATGTACATCATGCGGAATGTTGCGGTATCACATGCGAAGTTGTGTGGTCTCACACACGAAAGCTGTGGTCTTGTGTGTACATCATGCGGAATGTTGCGGTATCACATGCGAGGTTGTGTGGTCTCATACATGAAGGCTGTGTTCTTGTATGTACACCATGCGGGAGGTTGCGGTAACACACGCGAAGTTGTGTGGTTGTGTGGTCTCACATACGAAAGCTGTGGTCTTGTATGTACATCATGCGGAAGGTTGCAGTATCACACGCGAGGTTGTGTGGTCTCACACACGAAGCCTGTGGTCTTGTATGTACATTTTGCGGAATGTTGCGGTATCACATGCGAAGATGTTTGGTCTCACACACGAAGGCTGTGGGCTTGTATGTACATCATGCGGAATGTTGCAGTCTCACATGCGAAAGCTGTGGTCTTGTATGTACATCATGCGGAATGTTGCGGTATCACATGTGAGGTTGTGTGGTCTCACACATGAAGGCTGTGGTCTTGTATGTACATCATGCGGGAGGTTGCGGTATCACACGCGAAGTTGTGTGGTCTCACACAGGAAGGCTGTGGTCTTGTATGAACATCATGCGGGAGGTTGCGGTATCACATGCGAGGTTGTGTGGTCTCACACAGGAAGGCTGTGGTCTTGTATGTACATCATGCGGAAGGTTGCGGTATCATACGCGAGGTTGTGTGGTCTCACATACGAAAGCTGTGGTCTTGTATGTACATCATGCGGAATGTTGCGGTATCACATGCGAGGTTGTGTGGTCTCACATACGAAAGCTGTGGTCTTGTATGTACATCATGCGGAAGGTTGCATTATCACACGCGAGGTTGTGTCGTCTAACACACGAAGGCTGTGGTCTTGTATGCGGAAGGTTGCTGTATCACACGCGAGGTTCTGTGGTGTCACACACGAAGGCTGTGGTCTTGTATGTACATCATGTGGAAGGTTGCAGTATCATACGCGAGGTTGTGTGGTCTGAAACACAAAGGCTGTGGTCTTGTATGTGCATCATGCGGGAGGTTGCGGTATCATTTACGAGGTTGTGTGGTCTCACACACGAAGGCTGTGATATTGTATGTACATCATGCGGAAGGTTGCGGTATTACATGCGAAGTTATGTGGTCTCACTCAGAAAGGCTGTGGTCTTGTATGTACACGTAGTATGCTAGGGTTCAATCAGCCGGTTGTTGGTGGTGGTGATGGGGTGGGGGTGGTTGAGGGTGTGTAGGGGCATCATGTCTTGGGTCTCCATAACGGTACGTTTGTTTAACAGTTCATTTAATGTACACAAATCTTACTCATGAGTCTGCATAAAACCAATATTGACACCTATAAACTTATAGCCATATGAGTCTCTAAGCTTCATGTTCAGGAAATTATTAACATATCTTTTATTGTTTTGAAAACAGAGAGAGAGAGAGAGAAAGAGAGAGGAGAGAGAGGGGGGGGGGGGAAGTAGTAATATAGTAGTAGTAGTAGTAGTAGTAGTAGTAGTAGTAGTAGTAGTAGTAGTAGGGTAGTAGTAATGGTAGTTTTTTAGTAGTAGTAGCAGAAGCAGCAGCGGCAGCAGCTGTAGCAATAGCAGTAGCAGTAGAAGTAGTAGCAGTAGTAGTAGTAGTAGTAGTAGTAGTAGATGTGGTAGTGGTGGTGGTGGTAGTGGTAGTAGTAGCAGTAGCAGTAGCAGCCTCAGCAGCAGCAGCGGCTGTAGCAGTAACAGTAGCAGTAGCAGCAGCTGCAGCAGTAGCAACAGTAGTAGTAATAGATCCAGCAGCTTTTTTGCACTAAGTGACCACGAAGATGCAGAATATTCTATAATTACATATTTTATTAGTCATTTCTTCGACAAACAGGAGCCAGCAAGATCCTAAAAACATCCGACATAGCGCCATCACACGTGGTTCAGGTTTTATGATGGATGTTGGTCTACTACAGTTATATGCAGCACATTGTTTATTAATATGCACCTTTGAATACAGTTGGAGGAATGTTTTTTACTGTTTTAAAAACAAACAGAAAGTTGTATGATTGTTAGTCATATTTTGTTTTTTGTTTATTTTTGGCAGATGATAATGAGATGACACAAGAGTTAAAGGGACACAAGGCAATGCTTTTGGGGGCGGGGGGTTAACGCCATTTTCATCACATTTCAGGTTATATATAGCATGTTGAGTTTTATTGGTAAAGGAAGACCTCAGACTGGGTCTGAGTAAAATCATGTACTGTCCTTCCGCAAGTAACTGGCACACTTTCTCACAGGTTTTGAAGTGAGTGGGACTCGAACCTACGGTGAGAGGTAAAGGATCTTGAGACGGGGCCTTGAACCGCCCAGCCACGTTATACTTACGAATCAAATCAATATTAACTTCTATGGACGTATAATTATATGGAAATATACGTATAACCATATGGAAATATAAGTGTAATCATATGGAAATATAAGTGTAATCGTATGGGAATATACGTATAATCATATGGAAATGTACGTGTAATTATATTGAAATATACCTATAATCTTATGGAAATAAACATGTTACCATATGGAAATGTACGTATAACCATATGGAAATATAAGTGTAACCGTATGGATATATACGTGTAACCATATGGAAATATTAGTGTAACCATATGGAAATATACGTAAAACAACATGGAAATAAAGGTGTAATCATATGGAAATATACGTTTAATCATATGGAAATATAAGTTTTATCATATGGAAATATACGTTTAATCATATGGAAATGTAAATTTGACCATATGGAAATATAAGTGTAATCTAATGGAAATATACGTGTAATCATATGGAAATGTACTTGTAATCTTATAAAAATATACGTATAATCATATGGAAATATAAGTGTAACCATATGGAAATAAAAGTGTAACCATATGGAAATATAAGTGTAATCTTATGGAAATATACGTGTAATCATATGGAAATGTACTTGTAATCTTATAAAAATATACGTATAATCATATGGAAATATAAGTGTAACCATATGGAAATACAAGTGTAATTTTATGGAAATATACGTGTAATCATATGGAAATGTACTTGTAATCTTATAAAAATATACGTATAATCATATGGAAATATAAGTGTAACCATATGGAAATATATATGTATAACCATATGGAAATATACGTATAACCATATGGAAATATACGTATAACCATATGGATATATAAGTATAATCATATGGAAATATACGTATAATCATATTGAAATATACGTGTAAACGTATGTAAATATATGTATGACCATATGAAAATATAAGTATAAAAACCATATGGAAATATACGTGTAACAATGTGGAAATATAAGTATAACCATATGTAAATATACGTGTAACCGTATGGAAATATATGTTTAACCACATGGAAATATACGTATAACTATATGGGAATATGCATATAACAATATGGGAATATATGTATAACCATATGGATATATCCGTATAATCATATGGAAATATACGTATAACAATATGGAAATATGAGTATAACCATATGGATATATACGTATAACCATATGGGTGTATCCGTATAATCATATGGAAATATACGTATAATCATATGGAAATATATGCATAACCATATGGCAATATACGTATAATCATATGGATATATCCATATAATCATATGGAAATATACATATAACCATATGGGAATATACATATAACCATATGGGAATATACGTATAACAGTATGGATATATCCGTATAATAATATGGAAATATATACGTATAACCATATGTTTATATCCGTGAATTTTTATCTGATAGTTTATAAATTTGTATTTAAGAAAGTATTAAACCTTTTTTTTATCTAAAACTAGTGGCTAGTCTTGAATCTTATTAAAATACAAATAATTATTCTCTTTAATATATTTTTTACGATTTTTTTCTTTCGATCTTTCCCTACTAATCCAATAAACATTGTAAGCATTAGGTTACATTTGTTTCACTTAATTTGTTTGTATCTATACTAAATGTGTTCTAAGTCGGAACTAAGTGTGTTCTATAATATTAAGTGTGTTCTATAATATTAAGTAGTGTGTTCTAAAATATCAAGTGTGTTCTATAATAATAAATGTGTTCTATACTTTTAAGTATGTTCTAAAATATAAAATGTGTTAAGTAACAATAATAATGTGGTCTATAATATTATGTGTGTTCTACAATATTAAATGTGTTCTATAATATTAAGTGTGTTCTATAATATTAAGTGTGTTCTATAATATTAAGTTTGTTCTAGTATGTTAAGTGTGTTCTGTAATATTAAATGTGTTAAGTAACAATAATAATGTATTCTATGATATGAAGTGTGTTTTATAATATTAATTGTGTTCTATAATTTTAAGTGTGGTCTATAATATTAAGTGTATTCTAAAATATTAAGTGTGTTCTATAATATTAAGTGTGTTCTATAATATTAAGTTTCTTCTAAAATAATAAGTGTGTTCTATAATATTAAGTGTGTTCTATACTATTTAGTGTGATCTATATTATTAAGTGTATCCTAAAATATTAAGTGTGTTCTATAATATTAAGTGTGTCCTAAAATATTAAGTGTGTTCTTTAATATTAATTGTTTTCTATAATATTAAGTGTGTTCTTTAATATTAAGTGTATCTTAAAATATTAAGTTTGTTCTATAATATTGAGTGTGTACTATAATATTTAGTGTATTCTAAAATATTAAGTGTGTTCTATAATATTAAGTGTGTTCTATAATATTAAGTGTTTTCTATAATATTAAGTGTGTTTTATAATATTAAGTGTATCCTAAACTATTAAGTGTGTTCTATAATATTATGTGTGTCCTAAAATGTTAAGTGTGTTCTTTAATATTAAATTTTTTTTTTAATATTCAGTTTGTTCTATAATATTAAGCGTGTTCTATAATTATTTTTATTATTACTATTATTATTATTATTATTATTATCATCATCATTATATTTTTTGTTATTATTATTATCATCATCATCATCATCGTCATCATCATCATCACCACCACCACCATCATAATTATCAACACCACCACACTCATCATCATCATCATCATCATCATCATCATCATCATCATCATCATCATCAGTAGTAGTAGTAGTAGTAGTAGTAGTAGTTGTAGTAGTAGTAGTAGTAGTAGTAATAGTAATAGTAGTATAAGTAGTAGTAGAAGTAGTAGAGGCTCAATATGAACATACGTCCAATGAATGGTCTTGTGTTTCGTTTTTGTCAAGATCATTCTTTTTCTGTTTGATTATTAAAAATATGATAAATATTAAATGAAAATATAAAATGTTTCCAGTATAAACCTTGTTTTCGTTTTCGTACAAGGTTAAACGAATCGGTAATAATATAATTTGTTATATACATTTCAGGGAATGTATATGTTTATTTGTATATGTCTGTTTTTGATAAGTATTCAAACTGGACAGTTTTGTGCAAGGTTAAACTATTTAAATATACATATATATCAATTACAATTGTTATTTATGTGCGTGTATGGATGTATATGTATGCATAAAGTATATGAGTGACATGTATTACATTTGAAACAATCATAAATTACGTAAATTGTATGCTATCCATTATTGTGTAGCGTATTGATTTATGCTTGCCGTCATGTATATGTAAAATATGTCCTTATGGGTCTAAGACCTTCTGGAAATATGAAGGAAAAAAACTTGTAAAATTGCAAACTTTTACACTTGTTTATAAAAAAGAAAAAGAAAAAGAAAAAAGAAGGACAATTATAATCAAGTGTAACAGTTTCTCATCCTGTAAAATGTATACATATAATTTAAGTGATTGTGGAGTCTATTAAAAAAGGTGTGTTGAGTTTTTGTATGGATCGTTTAGTTATTACATACTGATATAAACAAAGATATAATGATGGACACAAGGAACCCATAATCCTTCAGCAATTATCGAAATTTCGATCGATATTTAAAAAAAACTTGAATTTAAAGAATATGAATTGAGTTAAAATAGAAAATAATATTTTTGTTTAATCATCGGTGAATGTCATTAAGGCACCGTTGCGTGTATATTTCATCTTCTGAAATTCACCACTGGCAGGGAAAGAAAGAAAACGAAACAAAAGCTATCGTTTTATTAAGCATTTTTCATTTAGCAACAAAACCCATAGTAAATGGATAGCGTTTCCTTCCTTGCTGTCCAATTTTCTAACGTGATACATGAAGTGGACACTGGAGTAACTTATCAGTGCAACTTAAGAGATCCTGACGATGTACTTGAAATTATGGATGATCTAAGTGACTTTTACGATTTAAATAGCAAAGTATTCCAATTGTTTAGAGTGTGTTCAAATGTCTTAAATTAAGTAATAAGTAACGTGAATGGCGTTACGAGATCGTTTTCTCTTAAAGTATTTACTGAATGTTTAATCAACACATACAATACACGTTTTGGTAGCTGTAACTTTTGAAACAGGTCACCGGCATCCGTGCACGAAAGGTGTAAATTCCCACAAAAATATAACTATCAATATTCATGTATTAATGTCGTTTTATCATTTTGGTAGATTGATATACCAAACCATTCGGATTTTATCTATTTATGATAATGAGATGCTATTTATCCATTTTAAAACTAATTATAGATTTAAGACATTTATGGCGATCCAACCCCCACCCCCTGATCTTTAAGTTATCCATGCATGGAATGTGCATAGTCTATTAGTTGTATAAAAAAAACTAACAAAAAATAAATATATAAATTTATGCATACATTACAGATAATTGTTAATGTGAAACATGCCTGTGTGTGTATAATGTCTCTATGGTTGTGTAGCTATTTATCCATAATTGTTCCAAGTATCTTTGTTACGGCATTTGCCATTGGTCATGTTTTGGTTACACCCCAACCCCCTCCCATCCCCAACCCACCCCACCCCCACCCGACCCTTATTATTTATTGATTCCTTTCTCACTATTGCTGCATTTATATATACACGAAACTGCATTCTAGACGAATATATCATTCTCTCACTTTATCGCCGTCTTGTTTCATAATTCAAAGACGGGGGAAGAAGGAGATTACATCAATCATAAACCAAGGTTGAGCTAGCCAGCTGCTGTTTTATAAGGCGGCGAATAATGTTGACACTTCTTCTGTATCCGTGTATTGTACTTTTATTATTATTATTTTTATGGATTGCGTTTGTACTGTATTTTTAGGTGACTTGACCGTTTCAATGTTGCATTCCCTGATTTATAGTTTCAAATTTCATGTAAACCCCAGATTGTAAAATATGTTTTGTTCGATCCTCTTCTGTTCGTTCTAAAATTCATGCAACCAACATTTCTATATATGTGTTTGGAAAATTGTCGTCTGCTCTGTCTCCCTGTCGCATATGTTTGGATAACTATCGGCTGCCGCCAAACAGGTTATCATAAAGCATCTTATTGTAGACACGTTTCGTCACGTTGCATAAAGTATGATTGAGTGCTACAAGAACTTTGAAACGAAAATTAAATACAAATGCTGAATATTCGTTGATTTTTTTTTCATGTCTGTATTTTTTTCTTCTTCACGAAAGTCTGTTTACTGATCTTCCGCATGATCTACAACACGGGACGTATGCGATCAATTATCGCCATTCGACAGTGAACAGGTTTCTTCGTTGAAAAAAAAGAAAGAAAAAAACATATACAGAGACACGTGTTCCTCCGTCATCAGCACATTGTGTATTCTAATGAAGGTTGCATTAATTATGGAACATATGGTTGTCTTAACAATACGCTGACGCGGGGTCAAATACTTCGTCTGCCATTTGATGTCTTGGATAAAGAGGTATGCCGGATTTATAAATGTTTATTTAAACGTATCGCCATCGGGACACTATCAATAATTCAGTTTTGATCGCTTTAGGACAGATTTGTTAAGTCATTCAGCTGAAGGCGGAATGTGCGTTTAGAATTCTATAAAAGCAGTTGTTGATGACACACAGCTATTGCGGATTTTAAGACTGGGCCTAAATATAAATCTTATATTTATTTAGGAACGTCTGGCACGGAAGCACGAGCTCAGTTTAGCACAAAAATATCTAATTGCTAAAAAAGCTGTTGTGATATGATTTTTTTAAATCTACTGATATTTTTTCTTAGTTCGATTGCTTTCATCTTATATGAACCGCTCTCGAGTCCGCTTCCTAGGTAGAACCAGTGCTGAGTGTTGTTTTATGAGAAGCATCGACTCGAGCTGGGGATCGAACTCGCAACCCCTGGGTTGAGCGGTCAACACTCTATCCATTACACTACCGCCCACTCTTAATATTTATTTTTGGAAGTAGAAAAAACAAAGTACATGTATGTTAATCTTCTAAAACCCTTCTGTTAATCGGTTTTATTAATAACGAAGGTAACATTTGGATTAATTCTTAATACATTTTACCATTATTTTTATACGTTTGTGTTTTCTTTACAATTACATTATGATTTCCATTGTTTTCTTATCATGAATTGAAATAGGAAGTTGATTGTCCATTCATTCACCCGGCGGTAATAGGTACAGTGGTGTATGGGTCAGTCATTCCTGAATGCACGATATTTCAATATGTGCATATAACAGTTATGATATACGATCGTATGTACATGTATAAAAAAAATAAAAAAAACATCCCATTACTGTTACTGCGATATTTGTAAGAAAATAAAGTTTTTCATATCAAAAATGTCTTATTTCTTATTCTACATGGTATATTAATGAAAATAAAACATTTTTCAAAATAAATATGACGGATATGTATCCCAGTGATATATGCATGGAACATTATAAAACGATAGGCTAAAGTTATAGTCTTATTTATATTACAATGTTATATGCATGGAAATATAAACATTCCAAATTGGCAAAGTCTTATTTATATTACAATGTTATATGCATGGAAATAAAAACATTTCAAATTGGCAAAGTCTTATTTATATTACAATGGTTTATGCATGGAAATAAAAAAAATTCAAAATGAAAAAATCTAATTTGAGTTCCAATGATATATTCATAGAAATAAACATTTCAGTTTGATAAAGCCTTGTTTATATTTCAATGGCATATGCATGGAAATATAAAAAATGATACAGTCTTGTTTATGTTCAATAGTATATGCATGGAATTACATGTAAATATTTTAAATATAAAATCTTGTTAATATTCCTAATGTAGTTTCAATAAGATCCATGATTAAATAGTACAGAAATCTTCAATACATAAAACGGAATTTTGCGAAAGCCTTTTGTTCAAAACGGATTAAGGTTAATGTTTTTTTTGGTTGCAAAAAAGATTAAAGGTTTCAACTCGATAACCTAAATGTTTTTTTAAATAGTTTTCTGAATTAAAAGGAAGCTTTAGACATTTTTAATAAAATCACACCAAATCAAATGTTATTGCTACAAAAAATAGCGAACTACTGGTTTTGCTAAATGAAATAAGTTTCCTTAAGGATATTTAACACAGGTGTGTGAAATTTATCTTCCTGCTTCGCATTTTTTTTTTGCTTTAACACGTTTTGTTAATAAAACAGAAAAGTATGTAAATGTAAGTCCTTAGAACTCTTTTTTGAGAGGGAATAAGACATTTTCAACACATTCCATGTTACATATTCAACTTCACTGATGGGAAAAGACTTCAGATTAAATCTGAGTAGAACCAACGTCCTTCTGTGATAACTGACATAATTTCTGACATAAATATTTTAGACCGAGTGGGACTCGAATCTATGGCCCCAGCGGATAACTGATCTTAAGACGGTGCCTTAGACAATTCAAACACAGAGTACCATAAGTCCATAGAGTAAAATGACCAACAGAGTTAACAACATTGTTTTAATACTGCTTTGTGCGTGCGTGCGTGCGTACGTGCGCGCGTGCGTGCGTGCGTGCGTGCGTGCGTGCGTGCGTATATGTGTGTACGTGCGTTTTTTGTGTATGCATTGATGGGATAACTAAATAATTACATGAAAAATCGAATGAATGAATGTTGTTTTACGTGTAATTAATGTAATTCGTTGAATATTCGTGAGATATGAACTTACCAATAATTTATGTAATTCGTTGAATATTCATGAGATGTGAATTTATCTGTAATTGATGTAATTCGCTGTATATTCATGAGATATGCACTTATCTATAACTAGCAAAGTTTAGGTGGACCCATTCGTCGTTCTTTTACTTCGCATGTGTTTCATAGTTCATATTCTTTAAGTAAACAATCATCTATAATATGAATGCGTCGATCAAAACAGAGATGTAACTTAAGACATAAATAAACTCCGATCAATCCTCTATTTATAATACCGACCGAATGTTTCTTCTATCCAGCTACATGCTTGCGCGCACGCACGTTTAGCGTGTTATTGCGGATCACTGTCAGAGTGAAAATTTGTTCAACAACGAGAGCTGGATAATTTTTGAATGTGGTTCAACGGCATTTTTTTATACATTTCAAGTTATATAATGGCATATCCAGTTAAATTGGTGGATTCATACCTCAGAATGAATATATATAGAACTACCGTCCTTCGGCAAGTAACTGGCAAATTTTATTACAAAAACGTTTTTGGAGCGAGCGGGACTCGAACCTTCAACCTTAGCAGTGAGAGGTAAGTGATCTTGAGACGGCACCCTAGACGACTCGGCCACGGAGGACTTCATAAAAGTAGCGTTTTCGCAACTGATAAAAAAAAAGTGCAGACTTGGTTTTATTGAGTCCTTCCTCGTGGAGTATTATCACATGTGAATGTAACAGCACCCACGAGCCCTGACACTAGTTTCAGCGGTATTCTATATCCGGGAAACATTGATTGAGCTCAGTGGCCCAAAATGAGGACCAGAAATAATAACACAAGGAGTCACTTCGATACATATTTTATCCTGTAAAGAAGACATTTGTGCCAGTGCAAACCATACATAGACATCTTTAATTGTACCTACTTTGTAGTTTGCACTTATGAGTTTATACAAATTAAATATTGGAGTATGCAATTACCAATTTGTTTATTTATCAAATACAGCTTTACAACATCAATAATAATGATAATAATAATAATGATGATAATAATAATATTAATAATAAAAATAATAATGATAATAATAATAATAATAATAATAATAATAATAATAATAATAATAATAATGATAATAATAATAATGAAAATAGTAAAAATGATAATAATAATAATGATGATAATAATGATAAAAATAAAAATAATGGTAAAAATAATAAAAATAAAAAATACTTTTATAAACGAAAGAACTCATTTGAATGAATTCAATCTTTCATGAGGCCCTCAACATATTAATAATGTACAATATAAATTCAACACTTAAACACAAGAATAAACAAACAAGAATACATGTGTGCGCGTATATATATGATTATCAATATTGATGATGCAGTCCATGGTTTGGGACCTGGCACTTGTCATTCCTTCTGTATGTGTGTCTGTTGTATGGATTGTGTTTGTTCTGTTGTGATGGATCTGACCTTGAAATGGAACGTATCCTGTTGGACATATCTTTTGCTATTTCTGATCTAGACTACGCATACAAGGGTTGTTGCAGTATGGGTAAAATTTATCAAATCAATCATATCATTCATTCACTATTCAGTTATTCATTTGATAATAATACAATCACTTATTCATTCATTCATTCATTCATTCATTCATTCATTCATTCATTCATTCATTCATTCATTCATTAATTCATTAATTCATTAATTCATTTAATAATTCAATAATTAATTCATTTATGTATTCATTCATTCATTCGTTCTTCGTTTGTTCGTTCGTTCGATCGTTCATTCATCCATTCTTCCATCCGTCCATCCGTCCATCCATTCAGTCATTCGTCCATCCATCCATTCATTCATTCATTCCTTCATTCATTCATTCATTCATTCATTCATTCATTCATTCATTCATTCATTCATTCATTTAATAATTCAATAATTCATTTATTTATGTATTCATCGTTCGTTCGTTCTTTCGTTCATTCGTTTGTTCATTAAATCAAAAATTCATCCGTCCATCCATCCATCCATCCATCCATCCATCCATCCATCCATCCATCCATCCATCCATTCATTCATTCATTCATTCATTCATTCATTCATTCATCCATCCATTTATCCGTCGATTCATTGAATCATTCATTTATTTGTTCATTCGTTCGTCTTTTCGATCAGTGATTTGATTATACTACTCCATTTATTCATTAATTCATTTATTCGTAAACGCTTCTTCTGTCTTGTTATATAATACAAGTGTCAACTTTTTTTAATTGTTTTTTAATTGTGGTCTGTACTTCCAAGGAATCCTATTCGTCAATTAGTTGTACCTACCGAAGAATCGGACTTGTCTACAGTTTGTTAAAAAACAACATTGAGTAAATAATAAGATGCGTAAATCACTAGTCTGTTGTTCTCTTCTTTACGGTCCAGTGGTAAAGCATCAGACCCGGGGATCGGAGGGCCGTCGGTTTGATCTTATGCCACGTCTGTGTGTGCTGTCATTGTACAAGACACTCTTATTGTACATTGCAATGATGTTTAGAAAAACAATGGCGACCTCCATGTGGCGAATGCCGTGTTTTTAACAAGTGATCGTTATGTTCAATATGGCAGCGCCCAGAGTCATTTTTTTAAACTGGCCCTTATATAGGGTTCGGTCGCTCATGCGACCTAACCAAAAATGGATCTGCCATTGATACAGGTCTGTGCGTAGTAATTTTTTTAATCTCAGAAAAAAGACAGAATGACGCCAAACAGTGGTTAAGTGCTGTCTTTTTTAAGAATTGGATTTTCGTTTCAAGTTCACCACTCAAATTAAAATATCGTATATTTTGTAAGGTTTCAGAGGAAAAACATTCAGATTTTATTTATTACTGATAATGTGATGCTTTTAATCCATTTTAATTATTATTTTATTTTTAAGACATTTATAGCGTTTTTTTTTCTGATATATTCCCTTTAAACTAAATTTAAATTATCGTATTTCTATTCTTATTAGTGGAAATTTCTTCAGCGGTTGACTAGTATGGAAATAGTTTTAGACTCCGCTCGTTTGTGTATTAAAGGCATAGTACAACCAATGGAAAAAGGAAGTGCTTCCGTGGGCAAGTCACATGATGGCCGTTACAAATAATCCTCATTTCTTCTTCTTTAAAAATGCATTTTCCTTATTTTAATGCTCATTTTTTTATTTGAATAGCATTTTTATGTATATTGACATTTTGAAAGCATTGTCATGTTTAAATTGTGAATTTAGATACAAAAAAAAATGATGCTTGGAATTTGGAGTATGAATGCATGATTTCGGAAGTCTACTTTCACTTTGTCGACAGTGTACACACTGAGCAGAAAAAATCTTTTATATGATACATGACCCCTACTTCTCTTATCATATTTTGATAGTGCAGAGGTTGACAAACAGTAAAATGTAAGTTTCACTTGTTTCATTGGGTCTCTCTATGAGTGACAAGCTTTCAAACTTTTATTACTTACTACAGAATAAAGAACAAAAATCAATGGTGGGATTACACCTTAAATGATAGAGACGAAACTGCATATGTGCTAAAGAGCATGGTCAAGCAACAGCTCTGTATACAGTATGTGTAAAATGTAGCCCGAAAAATGATAAAAAACATACTGATGGAGCGTGATTTAGTGGATGTTTCAATGTACAAACCGTTGTTTGCTGTATGGGTCACCAACTAGTGGTCCTCCGTGACCAAATGGTCTAAGGCGCCGTCTCAAAATCACTTATCACTTACCTCTAATTTTGTAGGTTCGAGTCCCGCTCGCTCCAACAACTTTATATGGGAAAGTTTCCAGTTACTTGCGGAAGGTCGATGGTTTTACTCAGTCTGGACCAATGTGAGGTCATCCCCCACCAGTAAAACTGGATATGGCATATATAACCTGAAATGTGTTGAAAATGGCGTTAAACCCCATTAAAAAAAAACAAAAAAACTTAAACTTTTTATTTAAAATAATAAAAATAAATATTATATAACAAAACATCAAATAATATTTCACGTTTCAGTCTCCAATGTGATAGATATTTGTATATATTTCAAATAAAGTTTAACCTTAAAGTTAAATGCTATAGGTTTACATAAAATTCAATCTCCAAGTTTACATGCGTATACATAAAAAATCCCCAAGATAATCTAAAGAAAAAAATAAACCTTTAAATTGCATTATATATATTTTAAAAGAAAGTCTTCAAATTCAATTAAATGTTGGAAAAATCTTCTCAAAAGTTATATTATGTATTCCAAAGTAAAAAAACGGCGTTCTCCAAGATGTTCTAGAAGTACAAATTTAAAAAAAAGAAGAAAAAAAGTTAAATCTCTTAGTTGAATTATATATTTCAAAGACGAATGTTCAATCAATCACCCAGATGGTCAAGATATATTATGTTTTCTCCATGCTGACGTATACATTTTAAATGAATATCCAAGGTGAATTATATATTTTAAAGAAAGTTAAGTCTCTAAGATGACATATATTCAAAAGAAGTTCAATCCCCAAAATAAATTATGTATTTCAAATATTCAAGAAAGTCCAATTTTCTGCATACTACCCAGTGTCAATATATACACCCAAGGTATTAGAGAGACTTAATCAATTAAATTTAATGTTTACGGGATCGATAGTCAGAATGAAGATAGAAAGAATGAATTAAGTGTACAAAACAAATATACAAGGAATGAAGCAGGGGAAAAAAACAAAGATAACCAGAATGAGTTAAGTATGAAGCAAAGCTAATCAAGTAAGTATGGAAAGAAAATCAGATGACAAGAATTAAGTATGTCAAGAAATATAACAAGATCGAAGTATGAATGGAAAGAAACAAAGATAAAAAGAACCATGTAAGAAGTATGAAAAGAAATAGATTACAAGAATGAAGTATGAAATAACTATGAAAAGAAAAACAAGATTTAAGTATAAGTCAACATTAAAAGAATGATTGATTAATTGATTGAATGTTTAGCGTCATTTTTATGCCATCGAGGGCTAACAGACGATCAGTTAACCTAGCCACTGTTTTCTGGGATCCTGGAAGGCAAACCAGTACTCAAGCAAACCCAATTTTCGCAAGTAACTGATAAATAAGCGGTGAGAGACGAATGATAATGTCGTATATCATCAAACATCACGGAAATTGTGGCCGAGCGGGGATTCGAATTCATGACCCCTGGATTGACAATCAGACACGCTAACGGCTGAGCTAATCGGGCCCGGCAACATGGAAAGAAGCTCAGACATCGAGGTTGAAGCAAGTATGGAAAGAACAGTGGTAGACAACAAGAACCATAGTATGAGTATTGCAAGCCATGAAAGTTGAAGAAAAAGCACACACACATAACGAGTAGATAAGTTAAAGAAATCTGTAAGAAAATAGTAAAGGCGCCTAATCGTTCATGACCGGTGATTAAGTAATTGTAAGAGTACAGGCATGGGTTGGTTGGCCTCATGAAGGAGGATTTAAAATCAAGTGCTATTCACCTAACTGGTAAACCGCTGGCAATATAAAATAACGACCAACGACAATATTTACCTATTTTATAAGTCGATGATACAAACATACATAACATAACTATGAAGTTATAAAAATGATTGACTTATGTCAGTATATCAATGAATAAAAGTTTTATCTTCTTATATTTTTATCTTTCGCTTGTTTGTGAGGTTAGCAAATTACAAGGAGTGTCTATTACATGTTTGTATAGACCAGCTACTTGTATGTATGTGATGTGAGATGGGTATTTTACTAATCATTAGTAAAACTATCTCCAAGAAAAAGTTCAACCATTACCACTGAGCTGATGTATATATTTAAAATACAAAATTGAAATGCCAAGTTAAACTATAACATATTTTACAGAACGTTGATTTCCAAATGACATATTTAAAAAGTTGAATTAGGTATTTCAAAGAAAGCACATCGGTAGCTCAGAGTCAATATCAAACCAATCTTGTTTTGTATTCTAACCTATTTTATAGGAGAGTCATTTGTGGAGTTATGTAAAAAAAAAGTATTGCTAGTGAAAACAGTGCTGCCTGCAGGGTTCGAGCCCGGGTCGCCCTGGCGACAATTGGCGGATGTGTCCATTACATGCATATTAAATAAATGAATACGAAAAGAATAAGTAGTTAATCAAATGTACAATAACAAAATTAGAAAGTACCGAAAATTGTTTCAGGGTAGCTGGTCTTTATCTCCAAATTGTATTAGAATAATCGGCAATTTAATTAGGAACCGAACTGTGGCACTTTTTCAGGACGTCCTTCGGTTTTTGAAAGTTGTTACTATTTATAGAACATCTGTCATACGAAGTTTCAAAACGAGACTAGCAAACCTAGGCAAACGTGTCCAGTTAAAAAAATCACAAACTTTTCTAGTTGCTATAACGAACTTTTCCATGCATATCAAATTAAACTATGACAATTTTTTACAATTAGTCTGTAACAACATTTGGTATTAAACATCTTGATTTAAACGCTTCCGACAGGTATTTATATAATTATTTGTAAATTTCATTTGGAAATATATACGCAGCTTTTATATTTTTGACACTCAGACACGCCGTCATTATTTCGCAGTGTCACTCGTACAATAACAAGTTGTTGATTTCCACAATGTACCTATCCAATGTTTTCTTTACTATCAAACTGCTAGCTTTATGACTTCCCTTTCGTTCGTTTTTTAATCAAGTCAACTTGTGCAAGTCTATTTTTCATCTATTAATATTGTTTATGTATATACCAGGATACCGGTATTTGCTTTCTTTATTGGCATTGTGCCGCCCACGATATTTGTATGAATATCTCACCGGCTGTGCATATTCTGTGCCGGGATGGGCTTTTTCTGATATCATACGAACTTGTTGTCCAGTCCTTTCGTATAAATATATTGACAACATGTTTAGATTATTACTATATTACAGGTTTGGTTAAGGTTTACCACTCTGTTAGTAAAACTACAGCAGTATGTTACAGTGGTACTTAACCTGTCATGAGAGGAGCGTATGTAAACAGTCCGGTTAGCTCAGTCGGTAGAGCTCTGTAAACGAAAGGTCCCGGGTTTGAGTCCCGGACTGACTGCATATTTTTCTCGTCCTGTCACGACTATACTACATAATATAAGATACATATTTGAAAACATAAGTAACGATATATACCGAGATTGTCATATATAAAATTCATTTTAAATGTTAAATGTAATGAACATGCACATGAC
Organism: Panopea generosa; assembly: GCA_029582155.1. Classification (NCBI taxonomy): domain Eukaryota; kingdom Metazoa; phylum Mollusca; class Bivalvia; order Adapedonta; family Hiatellidae; genus Panopea; species Panopea generosa. The sequence continues at coordinate 7,937,766 of CM055900.1, forward strand.
TGTTTTAATGTCACATGGGCAATAGTCTATAAATAAAACGTTTACCAACACATTAAATTATCATACTTAATGAGTTCACAGTGATAAGATCAGTCTTGAAGTGCGTTTAAAAATACGATAAAAATCGCCGAAAACGTAAACCAACAATGATTCATCAATATTTAAATATCAATCCAAATAAACCAAAAGTTGGCTCAAATCATGCAGAAAATGATACAATCTCTGGTAAAATAATCATTTTAAACGCCGATCAAACTTTGAACATACAACAAAGAAATTGTCAAATTTATTTACGGCGATTTTTCTTTTGGTGAAACGCATACGGAAGGTTGAGTCAGTAAAGGTAGTTGGCAGTTGGTAGTTGGATATTCGAATATCAGACTGCCAACCAGTTGCCATTTGGGGATTCACAACTCGTTATCATATCAAGATTTAATTTGCCTATATTTTACTCATGTTTATATGTTTTATAATAAAATCAATTTAAAACTGATATATCTTCTTAGAAATCAGAACCCCCAACCGGCAGCTTGTTGGTAGTTGGGGATGCAGCTTTGAATCGACTTCTGGTCAGTATACTGTATTGAAGGAACAATGTACCACTGTTTTTTTATTGTGATAAACTGTTTTTCAATTGAACTTATTTGTTAATAAAATAAAACAGTGAATTAAAAAAAAATCGAATTTTCAACAGGGAAATTGTTGATAGTTGGGGTTTCGGCTGAATCTCCAACTGGAAGTTTTGAATCGCCTTCTGGTTAGTGCAAGCAGAAGAAACAATGCGGCACTGTTTTATTAAAGTGTAACAATTTTTTTTTTTCACAAAATAAATCAGCGATTGATAATAAAATTAAAGCTGTGCATCTTTTGACAATGTAAGGGCGACAACTCAGACAACACTTGAAAATAAAATCATATCGATTATCTACCATTACTTCGGATGAGATGATCTGTTACATGATGACGGACTTCTATTGTGCTACCGAAACAGTCACTAAACACATTTTAAGACACGAAAGTGATTTAAAAGGTACTGTATCAACTGACATATCAAGGAAATGGTGCTATGCTTTGGTCATGCTATATGTGGATATACTGTTTATATACTGCTCAGTTTGCTAAGCATAGATCCAAGTATATGTGTTACGTTATAGTTGCAACATTGTTATGAAAAGTGTTTGTATTTCCATTTACTATTCTTTTTTAAGATGTTGGCGATCATGTTAGAATTTGTTTGTGTTTTACGTTTGTATATATTATATGTTACTGCACTTGTATATAATGTTACTGTATACAACTAATACATATTTATATATTCTATGTTACTGTATATAACTGTGATACATATTCATATATTCTATGTTACTTTATACAGCTAATACATATTTATATATTCTATGTTACTGTATACAACTAATACATATTTATATATTCTGTGTTACTGTATACAACTAATACATATTTATATATTCTATGTTACTGTATACAACTAATACATATTTATATATTCTGTGTTACTGTATACAACTGATACATATTTATATATTCTATGTTACTGTATATAACTGATACATATTTATATATTCTATGTTACTGTATACAGCTGCTACATTTGTATACAATCTATGTTACTTTATATAACTAATGCAATTGTATTCAATCTATGTTACTGTATATAACTGATGCAATTGTATACAATCTATGTTACTGTATATAACTGATGCAATTGTATATAATCTATGTTACTGTATAAAACTGATGCAATTGTATACAATCTATGTTACTGTATATAACTGATGCAATTGTATACAATCTATGTTACTGTATAAAACTGATGCAATTGTATACAATCTATGTTACTGTATATAACTGATGTAATTGTATATAATCTATGTTACCGTATATAACTAATGCAATTGTATACAATCTATGTTACTGTATATACAATCTATGTTACTGTATATAACTAATGCAATTGTATATAATCTTTGTTACTGTATATAACTGATATATTTGTATATGTTCTATGTTATTGTATATAACTTAAATTCATAGTTTCAATCATTTATGCACATTGCATAAACCACTGGTGGAATTAGCGTTGAGGGTTAACGGGGCATATATTTAAATACATACACCCCCATGTGTCAACTCTTAGTGTAACAAAATCATTTTTTGTTAAACTAGGGATCGTAACCACAACCCTTAGTGTAACAAACATATTTTGTCACACCAAGAGGCAATATGTTACATATTGTTGCAATATGTAACAAATTGAAGACCCCTTTTTCAAAATCTTGAATCCACCTATGTATATAATTTGTTACTGAGTACTGGCCCTCGTTTAGCACGGTTAAACATGTTTACTTTGTTTATAAACGCAAATAGTGAGCTAAAGAACGAAAAGTAAACGGAAATCGGTCAACTCGGCGTTGTCCCTCCTGTTCCCATTTAGTCACGTGATTAAACACAAGCAAACAGCTTGATGGGGTGTTTAATATGTTAGCAAACGATTAAAGCAAACACATTAAACGTGAACTAAACGTAGCCCCAAAAATGACCTCCATGTGTTGTAACACTACATCGCGATGTCGTCAGAAAATGCTTGAGTATAGGACGATATTTCTGTACTGCAATTGATTTTTATACCAGCTGTATCGCGATATCGTCAGGGTATTGGTGAGTACTATATATATATATATATATATATATATATATATAGGGCGATATTTCTGTACTGTAATTGATTTGTATATCGGCTGTACGGATATATATGTATTTTGAATTAGTGATTAAATCGTACGCATCAGTTATTGTAAACTATACTACACACACGATTTGGCGGAATACTGATACATAGCGGTGAGTGTTTCCTTTTTTATTTTTTCTATTATTTATTAAAGCAACACATCCACGTTTAAACTTTTTTAAAAAGTTTTTCAATTGAGTTGTGAGCACATTTCCCATACATAAATATATGGTCAGTGAACTGTATATGTGCTAACAAACACTATCCAGAACGCTTTAGAATTATAAAAAGATGTCCAAATTATAAAGCGTGACAAACGCTTTATAAATTATTTTTAAATTGATGAGGATTCCAACTTGGCTTCAAATTGAATTATGCGAGTCGTATTAAAAAAACTTCACGTTTTAGTGCGTAGTGTACTTTACCTGCCTTGAAAGTCATTTTGACAATTTTTTTTGACTCGGGTGAGTTACACGCTTGTTTTATAAAGTGTTAGTCACGCATTATAATTTGGGCATCATTTTGTACGGGATTGTGTTTATATGCTCATATACAGTTAATTGATCATATGTTTGTATGGGAAATGTGCTCATAACTCAATTAATTTTTTTTTAAAAGTTCAAACGTGGATGTGTTGCTTTAAATTCAGTATATGTATTTAAAACTGTGGCGTGTATCTTCGTTATTGAATCCCGATATTATCTTAACTAACATGTTGACTCATTTACTAGCACTCTTGTTACATATTCATGAAACTTAACGCATATGTCATCTTTGGCAGTTGATAACTCTGTTTTGAATACGAGCAAGCCCGTGTGGTTTCGGCTAAGAATAGAATAACTGCCGATCTCTGCAGAGGGTTAGGAATCCTCCGAATGGGTATCATGTTCATTTTATCATTTTTTGTCATGTTCACTGTTGTGGTTAAATTATGAACCCCTTTGTGGTTCAGGGAGCCATATAAGTGATGGCAAGAATAGGACCACTGTGGTTCATGCATGTCGTAAGAAGCGACAATTTGAGTAATACGATAGAATTTGCTGAAACTCTGCAGTTCTGCAGGTATGAAGGTTCTAGGTTCATTCTGCATATTCATTTGTTGATGTATTTTTGTTTAATCTGTATGTTAATTTGTTGTTTTTGTACATGTAGAGTGAATCTGGAATCTTTCTTTCTGTTGGCGTCGAATAACCTATAATGTGTTGGTACGCCGTAAAGCCCTATTCATTCATTCATTCATTCATTCATTCATTCATTGAATACGAGCAGAAGCTGTAGATACTGTCCATTGCAGTTCCGTGTGTACTAAGTGCAGTACAGAAATTATATAGACATGTCTCTAATACCAGTCTTTTTGGAATCTTAGTTTGTGCAGTAGACTAGGATCATTGTTTGTTGCTGTTTAAGATATAGTCTGAACACGACTGATTGATGGTTTCATGTAATTATTTCCCTATTCAGCAAAATTCCACAGGTCATAATATAGAACAACTAAAGAGTCGCTCAATAGCGGATTCAGGACGAACAGAACATTCGGGGCTCGTGCCTTAAAATATATCAAGTATTGTTAAATTGATTGAAAATTCTGTGCTAGTACATAGCACGCTCCCTTAAATTGAATATTCTCTCCCTAAAATCACGACTTACAGGCCCGCCCAGATACACACCCGTGTTGGAACTATGATATCATGAATGCACCACAGCTGCTTACATAACCATCGACATAAGCGTAGGAGAGGAGGTGGGCCCATTTCCAGCTTACCAAAACAATTTTAAGGTTTATAGTTTACAAAAAGCATGTCACTGTGTGATTTTTAACGTGATTCCTGAATCCAGGCCTGTATCATATTGTATATACTGTACTATTTAAACAAAAACAAGGGGCCACTGTAATTGTTTTGTTGTTGTTTTTTTGCTATATTTATTGAGGCCTGCCTTGTACCCAGCCTTATAAAATAAATTCACGTTATAGATTTACCAAAATCGTTTGTGTAGTGCAGATCTCCTTAAATAGGTCTTCAAACGTTTAAAAGTCAGAATATACAAAAATAGTAAATAACTGCGCTATATTATGATATCCTAAAGGTTCACTGGAATTCAGCATGTGGTGTCTCAAATATCAAAATGCTCCAACCCCGCCCCAGCTTTTAGAGACATCGCGTAACGGAAGTAATACAATTAATTTCTATACCACCCACTCATCCCACCACAAGTTTTAATGTCCAAGTTTCAAATTCTAAGTTCCAAATTATGACTTTCTTAGTTTTACATTATTTCGTGAAATTAAGATGATGAAATGAGTAATTTGCACATTTTATACACACTTACGAACGAAGGTGACATTTAAATGAATGCAATTTGTAAATCAGAAATTGTAATATAAAAATTACACACATGGAAGTAAGAAATTTGCATTGGAATAAATGTAATTCTTAATTATCCAGTTGCAACATACAATTTATACACATGGAAGTTAAAAATAGTATTTCAAATGAATGTAATGTGTAATAACCAAGTTTAAAGATACAATAAAGCAATCTGAACTATGGCGGATAATCTGGATTTACGGCGGATAATACCCTCCATGTTATTTTACCCCTCACTTCATACGCACCTGTATTATTCTTGTGTTACCTATTCACCCGTGAACTTATACACATACCTTATTAGGCATATACAATGAGTGTGTACTATGTGGTCAGATGTTAGCAGTGGTCAGTTGAAGTAATTAGACAACTTAGAGAGATAGTCATAAGAATATTAAAGAGAATCAGAAGGTGAGATAATGTGAGTAATTTACTTATTTAGTTTAATTGTCTGAAATGCTGAAGTGTTTTTTTTCTTTGAAATGCTGAAGTAATATTATTTTAAAGTATGTATACTGAATGTTCATTTAGTAAAAAGTGTTTTGTTTAATTGTAGGTGGTTTATGGGTGATTGGAATTGATCAGTTTTTGAGATGATAGCCTATGCAACCTTAGCGATATTTGCAAGTCGTCTATATATGTGATTCAACTATTACGTGATGATTTGTATATAGCGAGTGATGACCGTAACCTGAGTGGTCACAATACAGCTAAATGAGACGTTGTTCTATGTGGTAATATAATACGTCCTACGTCCTAGGTGGAATACGTGTTATGTGATGTTGTTAATTGTGGTACATGTATAACAACTACTAGTATTAGACATGACAGAGACCTGTGTGGTTATTGTAACACGACGTTGTCATTTGTGGAGAGATAAAATAACCTATGTGGTACTTTAAATTATGTGACGTCGATAGTATTGCAGATACATATACATTTCACCTATGTGAATATATGTAGAGGGTATTCATCTAGAAATATATTAACAACTGAGATATATAAAGACGAGAAGACGCCAGGAAGTTTTGTGATGAGTTATAGAGAACGTGTTATATGTTACTGGTGCCAGTGACCATTTTAGTTTGTTTAATTTGTTTACTACTATGATAACAGTGTGTATCGTTCCGTAATTAGAACAGTTTTATCGTTCCGTCATTAAGAAGTTTATCGTTCCGTCATTAGAACTGCATTAATTATTCATTATGTTTTGAAACAGAGAGCGTATTTTGAACATTCCATTATTATAGCTATGTGTAATAAAATATATCGATATTAGTAACCTGGCTGAAGCTTCATTTCGTTATACAAAAGGTCAACAATTTTGCAATAGGAATCTGACTCGCACCATTGTGTGACACTATTTTTAAATTGTGTTTTGTATTAATGTATCAATTATCAGTAGGCCCAATACTCTGGCCCCGTTTTACGTTTGTTGGCACTTGCCCGTGCACTTCCCACATCACCCCAGTTTTTTTAAAAATATGTTTGGTATCTAAATGAATACTCAGCCTTTTTTTTAACTTACGTACACCAGAGCTCCATCCACCGCATTCTCTTTTATTTATTATATTTTGTATTAAAAGTCAATTACCGTTCAGTGGGTCTAATATTTCGTCTCATTGCAACTGAAGTACTTTTCCCAAAACAATGCCTTTTAATTGATTTGATGTCCCACTCTTTGCAAAAATCGTGAGACACTTCTTTGGTTCTGTCCGTCCGTCACAATTTCGTTTCCGTGCAATAACTTAATAATGCCATAATCACATTTTTTTAAAACTCTAATACAATGTTTTTAATGAAAAAAACATAGGCTAAGTTCGATTTTCGGGGTTGTGACATTTGGCGTTGAAGAGTTTGCCCCTTTAATTTATGAAAAATCATCACACTTTGGTTACCGTGCAATAACTTAAAAATGGCTAAATCAAATATTTTGAAATTCTAATATAATGTTTATAATAACAAAACACAGGTTTAGTTTGATATTGAGGGTTATGATTCTTGGCGTTGTCGAGTTATGCCCCTTTAATTTGTGAAGCATTGTAATTTACGTCCGTCTGCCACACGTTTTGGTGGTTCCATGCTATTACTTAAGATCGTCTAAATCAAATCATCATTTGAAATTTTAATGCAATGTTCATATTGACAAGACATAGGATAAGTTCAATTTTAGGGATTGTGGTCTTTGCTTTGTACAGTTATGCCCCTTTAATTTGTGAAAAATCGTATTGTTTAGGGTTTCCGTGTAATAAACTAAATGCCTAAATCAAATGTGTGGAATGGTATAACAATGTTTGTAATGATAAAACACAGGTTAAGTTCGATTTTCGAGTTTGTAGTTGGAGAGTAGTGCCTCTTTAAGTTGTGAAAATCGTATTTTTTAGTGTTTCCGTACATTAGCTTATGAATGCCAGAATCAAATCTTTCAAATTTTAATACGTTTATAATTGCAAAACTTTAATTTGTGAAAAACAAATTTGGGGGTTTCCTTTCCATAACAAAATTTGCCTGTTAACCATATCTTTTGAAATGTTAGGACAATGTTATTAATGATGGAATACAGGTCAAGTTTTTTTTGTGTTTTTTTTGGAATGCAGTTGCATTTCAGAAACTCTCTGGTTAAGCGATCTTTGCATACAATAAATATGCGATCCGTGCATACAATGTATATTTATATTTGAAAGAGAGGGACCTGAATTCAAAGAATTTGCTTGTGTGTTTTTAATCTGTTTTGCATTAAAATAAATACTATGCTTTTTCAACTATGATACTTGCCCGAGCTCCATCCCTCTCTGTTCTTTGTTGTTATTAAACTATGATACTTGCCCGAGCTCCATCCCTCTCTGTTCTTTGTTGTTATTAAACTATGATACCTGCCCGAGCTCCCTCCCTCTCTGTTCTTTGTTGTTATTAAACTATGATACCTGCCCGAGCTCCCTCCCTCTCTGTTCTTTGTTGTTATTAAACTATGATACCTGCCCGAGCTCCCTCCCTCTCTGTTCTTTGTTGTTATTAAACTATGATACCTGCCCGAGCTCCATCCCTCTCTGTTCTTTGTTGTTATTCAACTATGATACTTGCCCGAGCTCCCTCCCTCTCTGTTCTTTGTTGTTATTAAACTATGATACTTGCCCGAGCTCCATCCCTCTCTGTTCTTTGTTGTTATTAAACTATGATACTTGCCCGAGCTCCCTCCCTCTCTGTTCTTTGTTGTTATTAAACTATGATACTTGCCCGAACTCCATCCCTCTCTGTTCTTTGTTGTTATTCAACTATGATACTTGCCCGAGCTCCATCCCTCTCTGTTCTTTGTTGTTATTAAACTATGATACTTGCCCGAGCTCCCTCCCTCTCTGTTCTTTGTTATTATTAAACTATGATACCTGCCCGAGCTCCATCACTCTCTGTTCTTTGTTGTTATTAAACTATGATACTTGCCCGAGCTCCCTCCCTCTCTGTTCTTTGTTGTTATTCAACTATGATACTTGCCCGAGCTCCATCCCTCTCTGTTCTTTGTTGTTATTAAACTATGATACTTGCCCGAGCTCCATCCCTCTCTGTTCTTTGTTGTTATTCAACTATAATACTTGCCCGAGCTCCATCCCTCTCTGTTCTTTGTTGTTATTAAACTATGATACTTGCCCGAGCTCCATCCCTCTCTGTTCTTTGTTGTTATTAAACTATGATACTTGCCCGAGCTCCCTCCCTCTCTGTTCTTTGTTGTTATTAAACTATGATACCTGCCCGAGCTCCCTCCCTCTCTGTTCTTTGTTGTTATTCAACTATGATACTTGCCCGAACTCCATCCCTCTCTGTTCTTTGTTGTTATTCAACTATAATACTTGCCCGAGCTCCATCCCGCTCTGTTCTTTGTTGTTATTCAACTATGAAGCTTGCTCGAGCTCCCTCCCTCTCTGTTCTTTGTTGTTATTCAACTATGATACTTGCCCGAGCTCCATCCCTCTCTGTTCTTTGTTGTTATTCAACTATGATACTTGCCCGAGCTCCCTCCCTCTCTGTTCTTTGTTGTTATTAAACTATGATACTTGCCCGAGCTCCATCCCTCTCTGTTCTTTGTTGTTATTAAACTATGATACCTGCCCGAGCTCCATCACTCTCTGTTCTTTGTTGTTATTCAACTATGATACTTGCCCGAACTCCATCCCTCTCTGTTCTTTGTTGTTATTCAACTATAATACTTGCCCGAGCTCCATCCCTCTCTGTTCTTTGTTGTTATTAAACTATGATACTTGCCCGAGCTCCATCCGTCTATGTTCTTTGTTGTTATTCAACTATGATACTTGCCCGAACTCCATCCCTCTCTGTTCTTTGTTGTTATTCAACTATGATACTTGCCCGAGCTCCCTCTCTCTCTGTTCTTTGTTGTTATTAAACTATGATACCTGCCCGAGCTCCATCCCTCTCTGTTCTTTGTTGTTATTCAACTATGATACTTGCCCGAGCTCCCTCCCTCTCTGTTCTTTGTTGTTATTAAACTATGATACCTGCCCGAGCTCCATCCCTCTCTGTTCTTTGTTGTTATTAAACTATGATACCTGCCCGAGCTCCATCCCTCTCTGTTCTTTGTTGTTATTCAACTATGATACTTGCCCGAGCTCCCTCCCTCTCTGTTCTTTGTTGTTATTAAACTATGATACTTGCCCGAGCTCCATCCCTCTCTGTTCTTTGTTGTTATTAAACTATGATACCTGCCCGAGCTCCATCACTCTCTGTTCTTTGTTGTTATTCAACTATGATACTTGCCCGAACTCCATCCCTCTCTGTTCTTTGTTGTTATTCAACTATAATACTTGCCCGAGCTCCATCCCTCTCTGTTCTTTGTTGTTATTAAACTATGATACTTGCCCGAGCTCCATCCCTCTATGTTCTTTGTTGTTATTCAACTATGATACTTGCCCGAACTCCATCCCTCTCTGTTCTTTGTTGTTATTCAACTATGATACTTGCCCGAGCTCCCTCTCTCTCTGTTCTTTGTTGTTATTAAACTATGATACCTGCCCGAGCTCCCTCCCTCTCTGTTCTTTGTTGTTATTCAACTATGATACTTGCCCGAGCTCCCTCTCTCTCTGTTCTTTGTTGTTATTAAACTATGATACCTGCCCGAGCTCCATCCCTCTCTGTTCTTTGTTGTTATTCAACTATGATACCTGCCCGAGCTCCATCCCTCTCTGTTCTTTGTTGTTATTAAACTATGATACCTGCCCGAGCTCCATCCCTCTCTGTTCTTTGTTGTTATTCAACTATGATACTTGCCCGAACTCCATCCCTCTCTGTTCTTTGTTGTTATTCAACTATAATACTTGCCCGAGCTCCATCCCTCTCTGTTCTTTGTTGTTATTAAACTATGATACTTGCCCGAGCTCCATCCCTCTATGTTCTTTGTTGTTATTCAACTATGATACTTGCCCGAACTCCATCCCTCTCTGTTCTTTGTTGTTATTCAACTATGATACTTGCCCGAGCTCCCTCTCTCTCTGTTCTTTGTTGTTATTAAACTATGATACCTGCCCGAGCTCCATCCCTCTCTGTTCTTTGTTGTTATTCAACTATGATACTTGCCCGAGCTCCCTCCCTCTCTGTTCTTTGTTGTTATTAAACTATGATACCTGCCCGAGCTCCCTCCCTCTCTGTTCTTTGTTGTTATTCAACTATGAAACTAGCCGAGCTCCATCCCTCTCTGTTCTTTGTTGTTATTAAACTATGATACCTGCCCGAGCTCCATCCCTCTCTGTTCTTTGTTGTTATTAAACTATGATACCTGCCCGAGCTCCATCCCTCTCTGTTCTTTGTTGTTATTCAACTATGATACTTGCCCGAGCTCCCTCCCTCTCTGTTCTTTGTTGTTATTAAACTATGATACTTGCCCGAGCTCCATCCCTCTCTGTTCTTTGTTGTTATTAAACTATGATACCTGCCCGAGCTCCATCACTCTCTGTTCTTTGTTGTTATTCAACTATGATACTTGCCCGAACTCCATCCCTCTCTGTTCTTTGTTGTTATTCAACTATAATACTTGCCCGAACTCCATCCCTCTCTGTTCTTTGTTGTTATTAAACTATGATACTTGCCCGAGCTCCATCCCTCTATGTTCTTTGTTGTTATTCAACTATGATACTTGCCCGAACTCCATCCCTCTCTGTTCTTTGTTGTTATTCAACTATGATACTTGCCCGAGCTCCCTCTCTCTCTGTTCTTTGTTGTTATTAAACTATGATACCTGCCCGAGCTCCCTCCCTCTCTGTTCTTTGTTGTTATTCAACTATGATACTTGCCCGAGCTCCCTCTCTCTCTGTTCTTTGTTGTTATTAAACTATGATACCTGCCCGAGCTCCCTCCCTCTCTGTTCTTTGTTGTTATTCAACTATGATACCTCCCCCGAACTCCATCCCTCTCTGTTCTTTGTTGTTATTCAACTATGATACTTGCCCGAGCTCCCTCTCTCTCTGTTCTTTGTTGTTATTAAACTATGATACCTGCCCGAGCTCCCTCCCTCTCTGTTCTTTGTTGTTATTCAACTATGATACTTGCCCGAGCTCCCTCCCTCTCTGTTCTTTGTTGTTATTAAACTATGATACCTGCCCGAGCTCCATCACTCTCTGTTCTTTGTTGTTATTCAACTATGATACTTGCCCGAACTCCATCCCTCTCTGTTCTTTGTTGTTATTCAACTATAATACTTGCCCGAGCTCCATCCCTCTCTGTTCTTTGTTGTTATTAAACTATGATACTTGCCCGAGCTCCATCCCTCTATGTTCTTTGTTGTTATTCAACTATGATACTTGCCCGAACTCCATCCCTCTCTGTTCTTTGTTGTTATTCAACTATGATACTTGCCCGAGCTCCCTCTCTCTCTGTTCTTTGTTGTTATTAAACTATGATACCTGCCCGAGCTCCCTCCCTCTCTGTTCTTTGTTGTTATTAAACTATGATACCTGCTCGAGCTCCCTCCCTCTCTGTTCTTTGTTGTTATTCAACTATGATACCTGCCCGAGCTCCACCCCTCTCTGTTCTTTGTTGTTATTCAACTATGATACCTGTCCGAGCTCCATCCCTCTCTGTTCTTTGTTGTTATTCAACTATGATACCTGCCCGAGCTCCATCCCTCTCTGTTCTTTGTTGTTATTCAACTATGATACCTGCCCGAGCTCCATCCCTCTCTGTTCTTTGTTGTTATTCAACTATGATACTTGCCCGAGCTCCCTCTCTCTCTGTTCTTTGTTGTTGATATTATTTTCAGATATGGGAGACTCATGACTCAACGTTTATTACCAATTACAGAGACTAGTCGGTTAGGGATTCGAACTCACAACCCCTGGATTGACCGCCAGACTTACTACCAAATGAGCTAGCAGACATAGAAATTCATCAAGTGTATATTCTTCCTTAATATTCCTACTTGCACATCAATGTTTCTACTATTTTACTAATTTTAAAGATGGTTTGATTGATAGAGGTCATGCCTATTTCTCTTGGTATCCTACATTTTATTACGCAGCTCTGCTCACTTATGAATATTAAACACTGTACTGTGACACTGCTAGTTAACACTGTTTTTCTACATCATCTTGTTTATAATTTTTTTTATAATAAAAGCTAAGCATCGTAAGCACGAGGATCAGCGGTAGAGCACCAGACCAAGGATCGGGGGTTGTGGGTAGGATATTCTGCAAACGCTATGTGAAGGGCCATTGAACAAGACATTTTATCAAGAACCATACGAGCTAAATTTGTCTAAGTTGAAAGAACTTGCTTCACATGTTTATATAGAGATGGCTTAATGCTGGATATTTTTTGACAACTCTAGTTTATATATATATTATATTTTCAGAAGTCTACACGATCTGCACAACATAGTTGTTATCTATAAGTTATTGTGCCAATCTGGATGCTGGTTCTATGTTTTGCATTAAAGCTGTGTCATCAAACAATATTGTGGCTGATTCCCACTTGGCGACTGTGTTCTCAAACTGCTATTTTGACTGGTTTCCACTTGTTACTGAAGCAGATTTACGCATTTTACCGAGACTGATACTTCTCTGAAGATCTCGTGATAGTCCCCTTCACAGACGACACACAAGCATCAACATAATAATACCATGGATATTTTTGGTATAACACTGACCGTGGGAAATGTCATTTTGGCTCTAATTGCCATTACATTGACATCAGTTATGTAAGTATTTTTCTTATATTTCATCTCTTGCAGGTAGCTTTAACAACAATATGTAATTGCAAGTATTTTATGGAATCTTAACATAGTCTGTAGGGCCTAGTTCTCATTAACCGCAAGTGAAAAAGCAGGGAATTCTTTGCCTGTCCCACAATTCATAGCAATGAGTCAGTTCTACAGACTAGCTTAATTTACCACGTACAAAGTAATGGAACCCTACAAGGGTTCACGTAAACTTTGCAAGTTTTCTCTAAATTCGTACCTCTTTAATGTTCATTTCTTATATTTATATTTATTATATTTATATATTTATTACTCAAAGACTACACCAACATGTCATAGATTTATCAATTATCCAGCAATTCATGCCGATAAATAATTATTGTATACATATGTTTAAGTCGGGCTCTGGAACAGCAAAAGTCACGTCTGCATCCTGTTCCCGCATGGTGTTTCATTACGATAATTGCTATGGGAATGGGAATCAAATTCGTTCTTGCATGCATCAGTAACACTTTACTGTCTGATCGCCTGGAGTCCGTCGGTAGATTGAAACAACGTCTTCTCTTTCACTTCACTCATTTTTGTTTGAAGTATTTTTACACGAAGCTCTCTGAAGTTCGTTTAAGTCATGACCCTGGCGTCAAATTTGACTCCGCTCCAGGTTTTTTTTTTTTACATGTAATTGGGTTTGTTTCTCCGAAACTACAACGCCTGAAACATTGATATTGTGCATGCAGTATCACCTTGTCTCAGAGTTACAGGACGAATCATGGTAGCTCTGTTGCGATCTAACCTGTCCTATCCAGATTGATTGCAGATTGATTGATTGAGGCAGATTAACCTGTGTGATTGTCAGTACCATCTGTAAACAAGTATTCTGCTTTATCCACAGAGTTGCACTGGATCAGTAACTCGGTGGTAACATATGAAGCAAAACACCTTACGTGTTACATATCTGACTATGTGAAGTTAATGCAACATAGTTTATGGACTGACTGTGTTTTGTTTCTGTGATAAAAAAAGAGGACAGCTCTAGTAATGACCTAGTCATACAATTTGACAAGTTCAAGTCAAAAGAATGACTAAATTTGTGCAAAATGTGCTTTGTCAAGATGATAGAAAGTAGCATGACACCATCAGCTTTTTGAAACTTGAAAATTGAAATTTCAGATAAAAACACTTGTGGTCAAAGATTATTTTGATGTGTGAACATATATTAAATTGTTATTGACTTTCTTTATTCATATATATAGTTATATAGAGTTTTTAATAATAAAACAGATATAATTGGCTGATGATGTTGGCATGGAAACGGAAGTTCAAACTTGTTGGGGAGATGCCACTTCCTTTTTTCGGTAACATGCTTACTGTCATGAGAAAGGTATGTAGACACGGTCATCCTGAAAAAAAAGTTTTTCATATAAGTAGGTAGTGGGCGATTTCTGGTTGTTCAGTTTAGATTTCTAGTGTTATTTTGAACAAAAAAATAGTCAGACATCATGAAAAAAAGCGGCGCTTTGAAGTCAATAAAAACGGTAGTCGCAATTTAAGTGGGCAGCTATGACGACGGTTAACAAACATTCTAATAATAAACGGTTCAATAAAAGCATATTGCTTCATTTATCAGTCCTAATTTGTAGGTAAATGTCAATACTAGATTATGAAATAAAATGCCCTAATTCTGATGTAAATGTCAATATAAGAAGTTAAAGTTAAAAGTCACGATTCTAAGGTCAATGTCAACAGTCGATGTTAAATTTTAAAAAAGTTCCGATTCCAATGTCACGGCCAATACTAGATGATAAGGTTAATAAGGTTCTGAATCTGAGGTCAAGGTCAATATTTGATATTGAAGTTAAAAAAGTCCTGATTTAAACAAGTGTTATCTATTTATAGTATGTATTGAATTTATTTTGAATTTTACTTCGTTACAGCCTATAGACAAGGTTGAAGCTGAGAACTTTGTTCAGTATGGACCAGTCACAGCGTAAGTATGATTTGATGAGAGCACCATAAGAAATGGGTTTTTTTAACTCGCCGGGACGAATGTCCAGGAGAGCTATTACAAAGACCCCGGCATCGTCGGCGTCGTCTGTAGTCACCCAGGTTGCATTTTACAGGCTTGCATTTTGGCAAAGTTATGGTCCTTTTGGACTCAATTTTTCGTTTGTAGACACCCAAGTTAAATTTTTGCGTTTAGATGCGTTTAAGTTTAAGATATCTATGCAACCACTCATTGGTTATGAATGCAACTTCGCATGTGAGTTCACAATCACCTACGGAACACACAGAGACAAGAACCATAACTCTGGATTGCATTTTGGAGAGAAATGGCCCTTTTTGGACTTAATTTTTCAGGTTAAAGTTTTTTATCAGGTAAGATATATATGCAACCACTGATTGGATATGAATTAAATTTCACATGTGTGTTCAACATTATCGATGGAACACACAGATATAAGAACCATAACTTGGGGTTACATTTTGGCAAAGTTATGGCCATTGTGGACTTTCGGTATTTTAAATCCATCAAATTGTGACAAAACCATATTCTAATTAGGGTTGATTTGAAAAGAAATCTCCATTCAAAATTAGACAGCACCTGAATACTGCTTGACGACTTTCTCATCGGTATTCGGACTCTATCGAACAAATCTAGTATGAAACAAATTCTAAAATATGTAAATTAGTATGATGCATCAAATCGAAATCAAAATGAAATCACATGACTCAATTAAAACATTGAAATTTTAAGTGGACAATCGATTTTAGTCTTACGTTGGTGTGATGATCAAGTTAACAAAATCCCTCTTCAATAAAGTGTTTAAATTTAAGTGTTAAGAAAGATCCTGATATTCTTCCTTTAATATCGATTACTGTCAATTTTAACCCTTACCCCACCCATGGTCATGGAAATTATTTTCTTTATTTAAACTTAACACTGATTTAAACATTGTAGAATATAAAATGTGTGTTAGTGACCATAGTTCTTTGATAATATATGCGTCTTGTTACGATCTCGTGTACATCTTATTTAACTGGTACTGTACACATTTTGTATAAGAAATATATTTTTAACATAGAACATTTTTTGCTAATGTGAGAAATTCAATTGTGCAAGATTGGTGGTCCTAGGATGAATGGAATCTGAGATAATTGAAAACAAGTTTACGCGAGATTTTGCGTGAATACACACGCTTTCATAAAATGCTAATGAGTGGTTAACCTTTTTTTATATTTGTTTTCAGGAGTTTTACGGGAGCCATAAAGACAATACATGTTGCTGACATTAACCTGTTGAAAAAGATTTTAATCAAGGACCACGTGAAATTCCAGAATAGATTTGTAAGTTACAGAAGCATTTGTTATATAGGTAGTCAATATCATAGATTTGTAAGTCACAGAAGCATCTGTTATATAGGTAGTCAATATCATACTGCTACTTGCCTCATACAATTTACTCCTTCATGACAGATTTAATTCAGAGTTATCTATCTATCTATCCTTCCATTCGCCGATACTACACGTCCTCTAGACTATCCATTTACATCAGCAGCCTTGGTTTTGTTTGAAAGTGTAAGAGTTTTCATGTTGCACATATCCGTGGGTTCGATCCTCCGCCACGGTTAAGTGTTATGTCCTTGAACAAGACGCTAGTACTCTATCTGCATATACTTATTACTGGTTCTACCTGGAAATACTTCGAGTTTGATTTGTGTAATAACTTTGTAATTGTTCAAGGTAACTTACAAAACTGTGTACACATGACAGCATATTGGTGTCGTTTCAATATATTCTATGTTACCACGAAAACAAATAGCCAAAATTTTAAAATTCCAAAACATTCAAACGTGTTCAAGATACTTTCATAGGTCAACCTTGTGGTCAAATTATGCCTTTAGCTATGAGAGAGTTGTCATATTTCATTTTCAATATGTTTTCTGTTGCAATGGAACCGAATGGCAGATATAATAAAATTCTCCGAAAGCGTTCAAGATTACTATTATACAAAATTTCTAGTCGTTTAGAGCCTTTAGTTACGATAGAGTTTTCATTTTCAATATGTGTTTTGTTACCATGGAAACAATTTACATAAAATAAGAAAGTCTCCCTTTCAGGAGTACAAATCCGAAGCTAAGTGGTCTAGCTGTTTCATTTGCCATGAAGGATATTTTTTTTCAAGATTCAGAACTAAGAACATCTAAACAAAATACCTCATTTCGGGGGGGGATACACACGACTACGTTATTATGTGTGCATTGTTTCCTTTTCAGACCATCGATGGGTTTGACCCTTCTCCCCTTAATGAGGGGCTGTTGAGTCTGAAGGATGGGCATTGGAAAAGGGTCAGAAACACTATCACCCCCGTGTACAGTCCTGCGAAATTAAAAATGGTATGTTGTTTGTTGTCTAATTATTGAAACTATTAAACATAGTTGCATTTTGAACTCTGTAATTATCTATTTTACAGATGACAGTGGATTTTTGTTAGGTGATTATCGTGACGGTCGTTTTCAACAATTTTTTAGTCATATCGCGACCTAGTCTACTTGAGACAGTATTCTAAGCGCTGTCACACTGGAGTATCATGCCACAGACACATGGTATGATAACCCACCCGGTCACATTATACTGACACCGGGTCAACTAGAATAGACCTATCCTCTAAATCTCAAGCGAGGAAGCTTCTAGTACCATTTTGTATTTGATAACAATAGATATTATCACTGTAATCTGTTCAATAAATGCAAACGTACTTTAATATCAATTCTTACAGTCTTAAAGATGGCAGCAAAGTGATCTGGCTATTCTACTCTGACAGGTGTTTTACAGATGATGGTAGAAATGAATTCTATAATAATATATTTTACAGGTGACAGTACAGAATACTATCTCTTTAGCATGTTTCAGTGACAGCAAAATGATTTGTATGTTATGTCTTACAGGTCACAGAGCATGATTCTATCTCTATAGTCTGTTTTAGTGGTAGCAAAATGACTTGTATATTCTGTGTTACAGATGACAGCGGAGATAAACTTTTGTGCAGAGACTCTAACAAAAGGACTTATAGCTAAAGCAAAAGCTGGAGAATCTGTTGATAGTGTAAAGTAAGTGTGATATAGTATTTTAAATCTGGCTGCTGACATCTCCCTAGTCTATACCAGTCCTAGTCAATATATGATTCCTGACATCTCACTAGTCTATACCAGTCCTAGCCAATATATGATTCCTGACATCTCCCTAGTCTATACAATTCCTAGACTATATATGATCCATGACATCTCCCTAATCTATACAAATCTCTGATATCTCCCTAGTTTATGCCAGTCCCTGACATCTCCATAGTCTATACCGATCCTAGTCAATATATGATTCCTGATATCTCCCTAGTCTATACCATTCCCGGACATCTGCCTAGTCTATATCAGCTCTGACAACTCCCTAGTTTATAACAGTCCCTGCCATCTCCTTAGTCAATACCAGTCCTTGATATCGTCCTAGTCTTTACCAATCCCTGCGATTTCTCTAGCCCACACTAGTCTCTGACATCTTCAAAGTATATACCTGTCCCCGTGGTGTCTCTAGCCATGCCAGTCCATGGCATCTTCCTAGTCTATATTTGGTCCCTGACATCTCCCTAGTCTATACGAGTCCTAGACCTAATATGGTCCCTGATATCTGTCTAGTCTGTTCAAATATCTGACATCTCCTTAGTCTATACCATTCCCTGACATATTCCTAGTCTATACCAGTCCCTGAGATTTCTCTAGCCCAAACTAGTCTCTGACATCTTGCAAGTCTATACCAGTCCCCTTGATCTCCCTAGCAATGCCAGTCCATGTCATCTTCCTAGTCTATATATGTTCCCTGACATCTCCCTAGTATATACCAGTTCATTAAATCTCTCCATAATATGCCATTCCCTAACATCTGTCTAGTCCATACCAGTCTTTAGCATCTCCCTTGTCTAAAGCATTCACCGACAAAGTCCTAGTCTAAACCAGTCCATGTCATCTCCCTAGTCTAAACCAGTCTCTGACATAGCCCCAGTCTATACAGTCTCTGACATCGTTGTAGTCTGTTGCAGTCCCTGATATCTCCCAAGTATATAGCAGTCCTTACATCTTCCTAGTCTATACCAGTCCCTGACATAGTCCTAGTCTATACTAGTACATGTCATCTTCCTAGTCTAAACCAGCCAATGACATATCCCCAGTCTATACCAATCTCTGACATCTACTTAGTCTATAGCAGTCCCTGACATCACCCTAGTCTATGCCAGTCCCTGATATATCCCTAGTCTATACCAGTCATTGACATCTCCCTAGTCTATACCTGTCATTGATATCGTTCTAGCCTATACCAGTAGCTGACATAGTCTTAGTCTATACCAGTCCCTGATATCTTCCTAGTCTATACCTGTATATGTCATTTCCCTAGTCTAAACCAGTCTCTGACATATCCCCAGTCTATACAGTCTCTGACATCTTCGTAGTGTATTGCAGTCCCTGATATCTCCCTGGTTTATATCAGTCCCTTACATCTTCCAAGTCTATACCAGTCCCTGGCATAATCCTAGTCTATTTTCCTAGTCTAAACCAGTCAATGACATATCCCTAGTCTATACCAATCTCTGACATCTTCTTAGTTTATAGCAGTCCCTGACATCACCCTAGTCTATGCCAGTCCCTGACATCTTCTTAGTCTATACCTGTATATGTCATCTCCCTAGTCTAAACCAGTCTCTGGCATATCCCCAGTCTATACAGTCTCTGACATCTTCGTAGTTTGTTGCAGTCCCGGATATCTCCCTAGTTTATAGCAGTCCCTGACATCTTTCTATTCTATACCAGTCCCTAGCATAATCCTAGTCTATACCGGTATACGTCATATTCCTAGTATAAACCAGTCAATGACATATCCCCAGTCTATACCAATCTCCGACATCTTCTTAGTCTATAGCAGTCCCTGACATCACCCTAGTTTATGCCAGTTCTTGATATTTCCCTAGTCTTTACAAGTCCTTGATATCTCCCTAGTCTATACCTGTCACTGATATGGTTCTAGTCTATACCAGTAGCTGACAAAGTCTGAGTCTATACCAGTTCTTGACATCTTCTTAGTCTATACCAGTATATGTCATCTCCCTAGTCTAAACCAGTCTCTGACATATCCCCAGTCTATACCAATCTCTTATATCTTCTTAGTCTAAAGCAGTCCCTGACATCATTTTAGTCTATACTAGTCCCTGACATCTCTCTAGTCTATACCAGTCTCTGACATCTCCCTAGTCTATACTAGTCCCTGATATCTCTCTAGTCTATACCAGTCTCTGACATCTCCCTAGTATAAACCTGTCCCTGATAGTACGCTAGTTTATGCCAGTTCTTGATATTTCCCTAGTCTTTACAAGTCCTTGATATCTCCCTAGTCTATACCTGTCACTGATATGGTTCTAGTCTATACCAGTAGCTGACAAAGTCTGAGTCTATACCAGTTCTTGACATCTTCCTAGTCTATACCAGTATATGTCATCTCCCTAGTCTAAACCAGTCTCTGACATATCCCCAGTCTATACCAATCTCTTATATCTTCTTAGTCTAAAGCAGTCCCTGACATCATTTTAGTCTATACTAGTCCCTGACATCTCTCTAGTCTATACCAGTCTCTGACATCTCCCTAGTCTATACTAGTCCCTGATATCTCTCTAGTCTATACCAGTCTCTGACATCTCCCTAGTATAAACCTGTCCCTGATAGTACGCTAGTTTTTACCAGTCCCTGGTATCTAACTAGTCTATACTTGTCACTGGCATCTCCATAGTCTCTATCAGCCCTGATATATCCCTAGTCTATACTAGTCACGGATATTTCCCTAGTCTTTTTACCAGTCCCTGACGTCTTCCTAGTCTATATTAGTCACTGCATTTCCCTTGTCTCTACCAGTCCTTGACATTTCCCTAGTATTTACCAGTCCCTGACGTCTCCCTAGTCTCTACCAGTCACTAACATCTACCTTGTCTCTATCAGTCCTTGATATCTCCCTAGTCTCAACCAGTCCATACTGTTTCAGGTATGTTATACTCTAATATAAAAGCATGAACTGAGTTAATTATAAATGTGATTACCAAATTGTGCATGTTTCTCATTTTGCTGAAGCAAATGACCAATTAGCATCTCCATATGTAATTACTATATAATTGTCCCTTGTGGACAGAGCCATGACTGGTTTTACAGTAAGGATTGGTTTAGAGTCATCTTCATATAATGAATTTAATCTCATTTATATTTGCGTGTTTACATATTCACCAATAGTTCAAGATGGTATTTTTTTTTATCAATCTTTCCTTTAATTATATTTTGGTAGTGTGCTCTAGGGGCACACACAGTATTATAAGCACCGCGGCATGAAGCCTCGTGCAATGCACTCATTCTATGACGCCCTGCCGCCTAGTCACATTACATGACACCGACCCAATCATTCCTTGAACTATCATGTATGTGAGAAAATATCTTTATCATAAGTTTAGCAAATGTGTTGCAGTGTTATGCATATTCAGGTGTATGTCCTTGGTAGAGTTGACTTTTCTTAACTTGTCAATATTTGTTCATCCGTCCGACAATTTGTGTCAGGTTCATAACCTTGTCATACATGGAGGGATTTTAAAATAACATGACATAAATGATCACCATGACATGAAGACTTGTCACGTGCAAGACCCATGTCCGTAGGTCAAATGCCAATGTCATATTTAGAGATTAAACTAACTTGCGCGAAAAGAATCTTATTCAATTTTTAAACCTTAATTGAAACCAGTCACATGTAGTTAGATTGCCAATAATCACAGGTTTGACTTTAATTTGTTTCCTTTTCAGACATTTTGGATGTTACTCCATGGATGTAATAGCTAGTTCGGCATTCGGTATTCGCACAGACTCGTATAACAATCCAGATGACCCCTTTGTCAATTACGCAAAGAATGTTTTCGGACAAGATGTTATTAAAAATCCAATTGTTTTATTTGCATGTAAGTACATAATGAGATTTAACACCATATATGTTCAATTTAACAACACAAATAAAAGTGCTATACAATATTTTAACGTTTGGCCTGCCATATTTAACAACAAGAATGTATGTCTGTTGTATGTTTTTCTAGTATGTAACTTTGTTATACACGGATGGATTTTAAAAAATACAAGAGATCAACATGTCATGATGATGTGTTGCCGGCATTACCTGTAGAAATACCCAGACCTATACATTAAATGTCATGCTCAAGGTTATACAAAGGTCAAGGTCTGCTACTACAACATCAATCTATAACAGACAATATCTTAAATTTATTTCATTAACATTCATTTTGTTAGCCATAAATTACAAGTATAGCTTGCTCATTGTGTCTTACTTGGCCAATTCAGTGATTGGCACATGTATGGACATGATGCCATGCTCAATGACACAAAGCTAGTACTCGGTTCTGGTTCGTTCGCTCTTACTACAACATATCCTCTATATAGGACAATGTATAAGGTATTCACATGACATGTAAGAGAATGTTTACAAAATAAAATACTGGAGGAGTTACTCCAGTTATATGAATAGAAGGGGGTGGGGGGATATTGCAAAATCGGATAAAAAAACTTTAATTGTGTCATTTTTATTCAGTTTTCTTTCCAACTGCTGCCAAATACCTGACACAGTATTTTGGAGTCAGTTTCTTCTATCCGCTGAACTCGTTGGCTTTCTTCACTGATGTTATCAAGAAAATCATCGAGGAGAGAAAAGCAGCAGGTGATGTAAGTAGACAAGTAGATCAATCACTTGACATTTTGCTCCTTTACCTTTCCTGTTCTGAAGTTTGCTCAGTGTGATCTCTCGAGTTAGATTATAGGCTCGAGCTTTGACTTTGTAGAAATATTTTGAGTGAGCATATTTGCCAGATTCTAAATTCAGCATTTAGAGATATCCTCATAAAATAAATAAAGCTAAATTGGCATCAATATAAGAATTATCTATAATCATCAAGAAGATTATGAATTAGCCAACATAAAAAATTGAGGACATTATGAACTGCAATTTGGTCAATACAACTTCTTCCAGTTATAAATAGATGTTGATTAATATATTTGCCAACATTAAAGTGATTTCACGTTGGACCAATGAATGTTTTCCAGACAGGCAACTTTTTCTTTCAATATTTTCTTTCAATACAAAGGTTAAAGACTGCATCTCCTTACCTCTCCCTCAGTCTTAAGCATCTGGTGGGTGCCACCTTCTTTTTGCTGCTGATGTCATCTGCAAATAGCATGCTTGTTTCTGTCTTAATTCTGCTTAATATTTGTGTGTGTACGTATGATTTTGGACATTTCATTTTCATTATTAAGAGTGGTTGGTTATGACAAACTTCAGATTGTTTTTATTGTTTAATGACTCTAAAGGTGCGACAATAATTGCATGTAATACTTGTGCTTAGCATGTATTTATTTGAAAGCGAAACATATAAGTACATTGTTTCGCCATATAGAATTGATAAAGTATTTATTGTCAGTTACTTTGATAGGCAATATCACATTTCCCAAATTGATTTAATAATAATTTAAGTTTATTAAACTATCTTGTTCATACTAAAAATGTAATTTTGATTTTAGACTGGTCGCATTGACTTACTGCAGGAGATGTTAAATGTAAATGCAGAATTTGATGCGGGAAATAAAACTGATAAAGATGATGACAACCATTCTGGCAAGAGTAAGTAACATTTGTTTTGGACACAGACCTTTGTAATCTGAGAGATAGTGTAAAAGATAAAGTATTTGACGCTCGCACCAGAAATTACAGGTTCGATCCCCAGTTAAGGCAACAACATTGTCCTTTTTATGTCTGTGTGAATTCTTTTTTCGTCATTAAAGCTCAGGTAGCCAAAGTTAATTTATTCTGTTGTGAACTCATGAATACCTATGCATGTCAGAATTAAGCCCAATGTTCCTTCTCGTTAGAATGGAGCCATGTTTTCTGGCATTTCATCACTGACACAATGTCGTGTTTTAATTTCAGAACTAAGCACCAATGAGCTACTTGCCCAAGGTTTTCTGGTGTTTATAGCGGGCTATGAAACAACCGCAAATCTGCTAACATCGTTGTCTTATGCGCTGGCAACCAATCCTGAAGTGCAGGATAAGTTGATAGAAGAAATAGACGATGCTGTAAAGGTGAGTAATATCAGGGCAAATACATATTATCAGATAATAGAAGGTACTTGTCTAAATATCGGGTGGCACATTTGGCGGAACTACTCCTGAACCAATCAACATTATATTTTTGTGATTTTTGTTTTAAATGAAAAGGTTCGATTGTAATTTTGGTTGTAAATATTTCTTTTTTAAATTTAAAGAAACGATGATTTTAGCTTTAGAGCCAATTTCTAAAATATGAAATAAACATTTTTTGGATATTGATATGAAATTTCTTCGCCAACCATACATAATATATCATTCTTTTTTCTACTTTGCAGTTAGTAAGTTTTTGCTTAAACTAGTAACACTACAGTTTTTGTTACATTTCATAACAGTTCCAACATTTTTCGTTTTCAAAAGAAAGAAAAGTAAAAAAAATCAAAATTTTTATCGGCTTAATTTTGGTATCTCAATTATCAAAATCAGACAAAGGTTTATAGATTATTACAGAAATATTAAAAGTGCCACTCAAAATTTCCGCCGTGTATGTTCATACCTATGTCTTTAATTAAGTCACTGATCAAGGACAGGCTGACGAAATCCGTGTTTTAAAAGAGTCTAGATATCATGTTGATACATCAAGATTCGTAAAAGTGTATAACTCTGAATACTGAATAAAACGTATAAATATGATATACTAATATATCTGAAATCACCGACTCAATTTTGATAAATCTTAATGTATTTTGGGTGGTGCCAGTTCGGAATCGTGTCTTTTCTTGACATATGTCTCCAGATATGCATTGCCAGGGTACCCGCCCAGTTTTGAATTTTGAAACACCAGCCTCTCTGAAAACCATCGAAACATTTATTTTAAAAATGATCAAAGACGGGTTCCAGTGGTGTTCTTGCAATTACGCAGTGTCTGTCTGCGCGTCTTGAAGTCCATCCGCAAAATTTGTTTGTGATATATGTTCCTATAACTAAACTAGGCGTTGGCTTTTCATTAAACGTATCGTTTCTACTCAATAATAGTGTAGTTTCCGTTAAGATATCGGGGTAAAATTTCATTTGTATACTGGGTTTACCAAAATGAAGCTCGGGATTACTTTTTTTAGATTTATGACATCAATAAGGTCAAGGTCACTGTAACTAAATATAGAATAAAACATGATTCTATTTCTAAAGTGATATTTAAAGTAAATTTCTTTTGAGCCAATGACCCTTTTGTTAATTCTATCTGACAATCAAAACCAGTAAATATGTCAGATGAGCGCATCCGTATCATGGATCTCTTGGTTTTCTTTTCAGTGTGATAGTGATGTTAAATATGACGTTGTCATGGAAATGTCATACCTGGATCAAGTCATCTGTGAAACATTACGCATGTATCCACCAGTTCTTAGGTAGGTTGTTTGTGTAGCATGTGTATGGTGAAAAAAAAGCAGATTGAAAAATTCTATTATCTATGTTTAATACCACTGTGTGGGGCTATCGCAGCATATTTATTAAATTAAGTAAAGTCGAAACAACGAAACTGTAATGGTGAAAATTCAAACAAACGATTGTCAAAAATGGTGGAAACTACCATGGTAAAATCGTCGTAGTTTCGTTTGTTCACCACCGTAGTTTCGTTGTTTCGACTTTCTATCATGGAAGTTTCGACTTTCCATCATCGTAGTTTCGACTTTCCATCATACTTTCCATCATCGTAGTTTCGACTTTCCATCATCGTAGTTTCGACTTTCCATCATACTTTCCATCATCAAAGTTTCGACTTTTCATCATCGTAGTTTCGACTTTCCGTCATCGTAGTTTCGACTTTACTCCAACGTAGCTTTGACTTTATTTAACCCATCATTGTTTCGATTTTTTCACAATCGTAGTTTGGTTTTTCGTTGTTTTGACTTCACTTTATTTAATAAATATGCCGCGATGGCCCCAACGGGACACCATAATACCACTGTGATATTCAGGAAGCTTGTTTTATAGACAATTTTCATAGCAATGTATAATATAAAAAACTTTGTTTTGTAACATAATGTTGTCTATTTTTTTCCAAGTGCATCTCCTCATCGATATTTGGTTTAGTTTAGATCATTAAATTTAGATAAATACAGCCTGATTTGAAACTAAACTTTTCCATGAATGGAAACGGTTATATGATTTTTAGTTGCCGATGGGTCATATTGACTGCTTTTCACTTACTTTCTTCCACCCCCCACTCCTACATACATAGTTCATATATATATATTCTTCTGGTGGATTTAAAGGGAAGGAAAGGGGGCCTACAGCCCACACACACCACCACTCAAACACACACCACCACTCAAACACACACACACACACACACACACACACACACACACACACACATCTTCCATCAGAATTCTTGAATATTAAAAAACAGTTCTTGTTTTCACTGAAAATGGTGAGAATATAACTGAACGCATCCTACAATTTGGGTATCCCTCCGAGATGTACAAAATTCACATTGAAACCAACCCCCTTGAAATTCCTGGATCCGCTTATGTCTTTATCTGCGCCATCGTACTTCATTTACATCAATGACAAAACGTTGATTACCTTTTATTTTTAAGTTGATAAAGTGTATTTCAGTGTACGTTTACTTGTTTTGTTAAAGGATGAACAGAACGACATCCAGCAACCAAGATGTGGAGGTAGACGGCTACTGGTTCCCAAGGGACACTGTGATTAACTACTCAATCTGGCAGATTCATCATGAACTTGGCTTTTATCCGGAACCAGAACTTTTTAAACCTGAAAGGTATGTGGGGTCTCACAAATTGCGAATTATTTAACTTGATATTTGGTTGGTCAGTATGTGTATTAACCTGTACACAATAGATCTAGTACACTCGAAATAATGGGAAAGAATATTCGAATCAGTCAAATGGGCAAATGTTCACCCGTAATCATAAAATAGTTACAAGACATGAAAATATATACAAATGTAGTTGTTGCATTGTTATACTATATATATTCTCTTTCGGAAAGTATAGTAATATAGGGTCTCACAAATTGCGAATTATTTAACTTGATATTTGGTTGGCCAGTATATATAATTAATTACCTGTACATTATATGCTTGACAAATAGACCGAGTACAATCGAAATAATGGAAAAGGAAATTCGAATCAGCCCAATGAGCAAATAGTTATCTGAAATTATAGAATAGTTACAAGACATGAATATATATACAAATGTAATTGCATTGTTATACTTATATATTCTATTTCGGCAAGTATAATTATATAGCTTAAGTTTAATAACGAATTCATATTATGATAAAAGATAAAATGTTTCTCTTTCGAATTTGTATCATTTGTGACCATAGCAACCTTCAATGTCGCACTCCACAGTTGACATATAAATGTACGTCAATGACATATCTCACTACAAATTAAAATTGTTTTATAGCCCCAAAAAAAGCAGCAAAGTCTTTAAGTGGCACAACAAAATTCTTATCTTTTTATATTTTATCGGAAAGGTCAGATTCCAAATTCCTTCAGGTTGTGTATTTTATTGTGTAAGAGCTTCATACTTCAGTGTAATATTATTGTTCTTTTTGATAAGAGCATGTGTAGATTTGTAAGTGTCAGCTTTAACAATAAGAGCATGTGTAGATTTGTAAGTGTCAGCTATAACAATAAGAGCATGTGTAGATTTGTAAGTGTCAGCTATAACAATAAGAGCATGCGTAGATTTGTAAGTGTCAGCTATAACAATAAGAGCATGCGTAGATTTGTAAGTGTCAGCTATATCAATAAGATAACAATAAGAGCATGCGTAGATTTGTAAGTGTCAGCTATATCAATAAGAGCATGCGTAGATTTGTAAGTGTCAGCTATATCAATCAGAAAAGATTTCTTACTAAATTAAAAACGTAACATGTATATAAATATGGACGAGCTCTGGGAGCTAGATTCATACAAGCTAATTAGCTTTTTTCTATATCCCAATTCTTAGAATTGTCTGTCATTTATAAATTGCAAATGTTATGTAATAAACTATGTATAGTTCTTGAATAAAATATTGTTTAAACCAAATATGGATGACCTATTTAAGATTTAGGAACAAAAAGAAGAACTTGAGCATCTGGTATTGGGCTTGGATGTTTTTGTTTGTTTGTTGTTTTTATATGGTTAAACGCTATTTTCAACCAATAACAGGATATAAATAGATTATTCCAATAGTTGTATTGGTGGAGGAAGACGTCAGTGTCAATATGAGCAGAACAACCTTCCTTCTGCAGATAATTGACTAACTTTCTAACATAAAGTTTTTGGCTCGTACCCATGACATCAGTGGTGAGAGGTCGGTCATTAGACGACAGCGTCTTGGACCATTCAGCTATAGAAGAACTGCATATATCGTCTTTTTTTAAAACAAAGTTAATATTGTCATTAGATTTTCGCCTGAGGAAAAGAAGAAACGCGAGCCACTCACGTTTATACCATTTGGCCATGGCCCACGGAACTGTATCGGAATGAGAATGGCCTTGTTGGAGGCAAAAACTTCTGTCGTCCACATGCTGAGGAAAATAAAGTTCGTCAAATGTCCAGAGACCGAGGTCAGATTTGTTTGGTTTAAACATAATTTATTGCCATATAAACACATATATCATTATATATTATTATGCATATAAATCATATACAATTTTAGGCACAAGGGTCTGGCCACAAGTTATGTCAACATTATATGTTGCTGATAATTTTATGTCAATTAAATTGCTTATTTGTTTGAATATTTTATGCCATCGAGG
This sequence comes from Panopea generosa, assembly GCA_029582155.1. NCBI lineage: Eukaryota > Metazoa > Mollusca > Bivalvia > Adapedonta > Hiatellidae > Panopea > Panopea generosa. The sequence continues at coordinate 7,967,038 of CM055900.1, forward strand.
GCTGACAGGCGGTCAGTTAACCTAATCACTGTTTTTCTGCGATTCTGGAAGGTTAACCAGTACTTGAGCACACTCATCTTCACAAATAACTGATAACTTTGAAACTTGAAATGAAAATAGACATTTTCAGGTATAATTGTTACTGAATGTAAAGCACTGTGACATACCAGTTCTGATATTCAAGCGCTAGGGTGCCCACCTATGCTTAAATGGTATATGGAGAAGTTTATAATTACAGTCATTTCTTCATTATTCGACAAATCATGATGGTATTTAAAGGGACACACAGCAATTTTGATCATTTCTGAAAATTTCAAAATTATTTATTTAAAACACTTCAACTATGAATTTAGAATATCCTAATCGTTAGTTCATTTCAGAAAGAGACATAACGTTTGTTAATGCTTGAATACCATAGTACTTCACATATTCACGGTCATACAAGTACATGTTGTAACAACACGTGGTCATGCATGTACATATATATAACAACACGTGTAACAAACAGTTCATATATATGATCATACATGTACGTGTATATAACAACACGTGTAACAAACAGTTCATATTCATGATAATGAATGTACATGTATATAACAACACGTGTAACAAACAGTTCATATTCATGATCATGCATGTACATGTATATAACAACACGTGGTCATGCATGTACATATATATAACAACACGTGTAACAAACAGTTCATATTTATGATCATACATGTACGTGTATATAACAACACGTGTAACAAACAGTTCATATTCATGATCATGCATGTACATGTATATAACAACACGTGGTCATGCATGTACATATATATAACAACACGTGTAACAAACAGTTCATATTCATGATCATGCATGTACATGTATATAACAACACGTGTAACAAACAGTTCATATTCATGATAATGAATGTACATGTATATAACAACACGTGGTCATGCATGTACATATATATAACAACACGTGTAACAAACAGTTCATATTCATGATCATGCATGTACATGTATATAACAACACGTGGTCATGCATGTACATATATATAACAACACGTGTAACAAACAGTTCATATTCATGGTCATGCATGTACATATATATAACAACACGTGTAACAAACAGTTCATATTCATGATCATGCATGTACATGTATATAACAACAAGTGTAACAAACAGTTCATATTCATGATCATGCATGTACATGTATATAACAACACGTGTAACAAACAGTTCATATTCATGATCATGCATGTACATGTATATAACAACACGTGTAACAAACAGTTCATATTCATGATCATGCATGTACATGTATATAACAACACGTGGTCATGCATGTACATATATATAACAACACGTGTAACAAACAGTTCATATTTATGATCATACATGTACATGTATATAACAACACGTGTAACAAACAGTTCATATTCATGATCATGCATGTACATGTATATAACAACACGTGGTCATGCATGTACATATATATAACAACACGTGTAACAAACAGTTCATATTTATGATCATACATGTACGTGTATATAACAACACGTGTAACAAACAGTTCATATTCATGATAATGAATGTACATGTATATAACAACACGTGTAACAAACAGTTCATATTCATGATCATGCATGTACATGTATATAACAACACGTGGTCATGCATGTACATATATATAACAACACGTGTAACAAACAGTTCATATTTATGATCATACATGTACGTGTATATAACAACACGTGTAACAAACAGTTCATATTCATGATAATGAATGTACATGTATATAACAACACGTGGTCATGCATGTACATATATATAACAACACGTGTAACAAACAGTTCATATTCATGATCATGCATGTACATGTATATAACAACACGTGTAACAAACAGTTCATATTCATGATCATGCATGTACATGTATATAACAACACGTGTAACAAACAGTTCATATTCATGATAATGAATGTACATGTATATAACAACACGTGTAACAAACAGTTCATATTCATGATCATGCATGTACATGTATATAACAACACGTGGTCATGCATGTACATATATATAACAACACGTGTAACAAACAGTTCATATTTATGATCATACATGTACATGTATATAACAACACGTGTAACAAACAGTTCATATTCATGATAATGAATGTACATGTATATAACAACACGTGTAACAAACAGTTCATATTCATGATAATGAATGTACATGTATATAACAACACGTGTAACAAACAGTTCATATTTATGATCATACATGTACATGTATATAACAACACGTGTAACAAACAGTTCATATTCATGATAATGAATGTACATGTATATAACAACACGGGTAACATATATTTCATATTCATCAGATTTTATCTGTATTGTTAAAAATCAGTAAAATATCAATTTATAGTTTCTTAAATGTCTTAAATATATGGTGGGGTACCCCGTAGCCATGTGGTCTATTCGTTGATGACGGGATGTGACCAGGTCTTTAGGAACCTTGGCGCGTTTTAGTAGCAGACTTTGAACCCTTTGTAAATTATTTATACTCGTATAAAACAATTAGATGTCAAACACAGGTTTCGTTATTGTATCTATTTAAGTTTAGTTTGTTTTGTTGTTTTTTTCAGGAAAAATTAGAAATAAGGCAGGAAAAGTTCTTCCGTACGAAACGGCCAATCAAAGTCGGTGTTGAATTACGTTGAAGACTGGACATTTACAGTTGCTTGTGATTGGACCATAGATGTTTATTAAAATGGAGTAGATGGTGACCTCCAAATTTTGATTATGTGTCTAAAAATCATATGTGCGTGTACAGTGTTGCTTTTGTGATAAGCAGAATGAAGAACTAAATCTACATTTATATCATAATTTGACTTGTATACTGAACGGAACAGCTAACCCGCCACTTTTTATATTTCCAATAGTATCGTTAAATTTTGAGTAGCGTTACTAAAATGTATATATGACAATAACAGGCAATTAAGTTGTTTTGATGGTCTTAATGTCCAAATTTGAAGGAAATTGCATTAATACGTTTTGAGAAGTTAAATAATTGTCAGGTACATGAAATGTCAGGTTGTGGGTTAGCTGTTCCGTTCAGTACATATTGTACATCTTTGCAAATGATTCCTCTATCATACTCTTGATTAGACTTGCCGTATATTCTCAAGTTTTGCTTCTATGGCTATGTGTATATATACGCCAAATCCCTAAAATGATATAAAACTGTTAAAATAATATCTCATTCCGGTGTTATTGTTTGTTCATGCCATTCTTTACATGTCCTTTCTATTCTTTTCTCAGCTTTTTGATTATTTTTTTTTTATTTCTTAATCATATTCAAATCTGATAAACTTATAAAAAGTATATTTATTCAGCCGTGAGTTTTTTTAAGTTGAGCACCTATTTAAGCGTAGTTAAACTGGAGGATTGTCATAATCTTCCAAATATGTGCATTTGTTACACATATTATGGAAAAGAACTTTATAAGATTATATCTGGCGTTATAATCCATAGTTGAATTTATATTGATTTCTCTGTATGAAAAATTTGATTGATAAATACTATTGAACAAAATGTCATCCTTCGACTTCGCATGTTACATTTTGAAATATATTAAAATGTATTATATTTTTGAAAGTAATTCTTTGATAAAAGTTAATCGTATAATCTCAACTTCCTCTCCCTTATAATGTATTTGAGGAATGGATTTCATTTGTTAAATCTGCACGAGATTTGCTTGATGCCACGCATGCGGAAGGCCGTAGGTTCGATCACCGGCCGAATTATGCAAAAAAACTTGAAAAATGGTACTAGAAGCTTCCTCGCTTGGCGCTCATCATATAGAGGATAATTCGAGGTCTGGTCGACCCAGTGTCAGTAAAATAAGGCTTCGTGGGGCATTATACTCTAATGTCGTAATATTGTTTTAAGTCTCATTAAACTTCCGAAATAAATCCTTTTTGATAATAACAACAATGTTTGTAATTAAATGTGTTTATAGTTTTGCTAAAACCATTCCTGTAGACCCCTTAGTGACTGTTTTTAAACAAGAGCACCGCAAGCGGATGCAGACACTCGTCTTTTTTCCAAATCGATTACGTAGGTCAAAGTCAGTGAAGTAAACTTTTTAAACATGATGATGATTAGTTTAAAAAATCAATACTATTACTGAAAAAATAAAACCGATTTTAAAAAAATCACAAAAAAATAGAGATGTCGAAAAACGGCGTTAACTCGACTATTCTAGCCTTGTCAATCACAGAACAGTATATTATAATGTACCATCAGAAAAACAGATATATCTATATGAATGAAAGCATCTTTCATATTAGCAAACTTGTAGATACATGTATGTGCAAGTAGACAAAATATACATTATGTCTTTATCTGGCTTAATCTGGCTTAGTCTGGCTAAGGCTAGCTAGCCAGTACTGAAGCTGAAATGTATTTAATACATTTTTTTTAATCTGGGTGTAGATGTTGGGGTGTATGTGCCAAAGTTTAATAAACGGGACTGTTTAGTTTCAATACATTGAAAAAAAGAGCGAAAAGGTGTCTTGGGGTTGGTAACAAAGTTTAAATGGGACAGAGTATTTGATTTAATACAAAACAAAGTTAAAAAAAAAAGAAAACAAAACAAATATAGGCAGCAGGGTGAGGGTCTTGGTTGGGCTCGAGCAGGAAAGTCCATTAAATAAGTCAAAGTCAGTGGTGTACTTTTTTAAGTTGATGGTGATCAGCTTACAGAATTCATAGTATTACTGAAAAATAAAATGAATTTAAAAAAAAATGGGAAGGCATTAGGGGTGTGGGAGAAGAGAGTTAGGGGTGAGGGTCTTTGGGTTGGTAACAAAGTTGAAATGGGGCAGAGTATTTGATTTAATACAAACAAAATTTTAAAAAAAAATGGGCGGGGATGGGGGTTGTGGTCGGAGGGGGGGGGGGAGTAGTGGTGAGGGTCTTGGGGTCATAAACAAAGTTTTTAATACAAAACAAAATTTTTTAAAAAAATGGGCGGGGATGTGGTGTTGGGGTGGGGGTGGTAGGTGGTCTTTGGGTCGGTTACAAAGTTGAAATGTGGCAGAGTATTTGATTTAATACAATACAAATTTAAAAAGAAAAAAAGAAAAAAAAATGAGCAGAAGGGTGGGTGTCTTGGTTGGGCTCGGGCAAGAAAGTCCATTAAATTGGTCAGTTGTGTAAACTTCTTTTAGTTGATGGTGATCAGCTTACAGAATTAATAGCATTTCTGAAAAATAAAATGAATTTAAAATAAAAATTGGGCTGGGATGGCGGGTGGGAGGGTGTAGGGGTGAGGGTCTTAGGGTTGGTTACAAAGTTGAAATAGGGCAGAGTATTTGATTTAATACAAAACAAATTTTAAAAAAAAAGAAAAGAAATGGGCAGCAGGATGGGGGTCTTGGTTGGGCTCGGGCAGGAAAGTCTATTAAATAGGTCAAGGTCAGTGATGTAAACATTTTTTTAGTTGATGGCGATCAGCTTACAAAATTAATTCAAACTTGAGCTCTTAAAACAAAAAAAAACGTTAACTTCAGGTTTTAAAGCACAAAGTATGGACATTTATGTTAGTTAGCTATATACATTGTTTCTACAACATAATATAAATGTGTTTATGAAGTTCAGTCACCAAAACATGAGTAGTTTGTTCAGAAACAGAGAAAAGGCTGAACTAAACATAAAACTTTAACCAAACCCGAGCTAAACAAAAAACTTTAACCTAAGGTTTTAGAGCCCAAAGTATGTAAATTTAGGTAAGTTAGCTATATACATTGTTTGTAACATGATATGAATGTGTTTATGAAGTTTAGTCACCGTAACATGAGTTGTTTGTTCAGAAAAAAAGAAAAAGCTGAGCTAAACATACAACTTTAGTCAGCGGACGACGAAGACGACGCTAGGATCTTGACATTAGCTCTTCGGGGTTGTTTTTTTCAAAACGACGAGCTAAAAAACGAGAAAGTAAATAACTTCGATCGAAATGTGTGTTTCTTAGACGAGCAGACCGAGCTTTTAACTTTTGTTTACATTAATGACTCTGTTGCTTTCCGATTGTACCTCCGCCAGTGTTTGGAAGTACACAAATGAATACTGCAGTTGTAGTTTGCGGATTAAGACCGTTAGATAAGCGGTTATTAGCATAATTAGAAAAGTTATGGCTTCACTAATATTATGTATCGTTATTGGGTTTTCTTTTTCTTTTAAATATATTGATGTCTACAGTAAAACTGTATCGAACGTTATACGCATTATATTATTTATACGTACTGAAAAACGATGAGTACGGAATACTAGTTTGGTCTAGTAACTCTGGCTAAGCGCCCTTCCTTGCATATCCACGTGATACTATCGCACGCGCTATTACGTCACAAATCACTTTATCACAGTTAATATTGAGAGGATACTATGGGTGGTTTGTTTAGAACAGTTATTAAAAAAGTAATTTTATTTTTAATTTTATATGAGCAATTCGTCGCTTACGTGCAATAAATTAGCTCGTGGGTTCCAGCTGATTAATACGTGGACTGAGGGGAATAAAGGGGATGTTCCAGCAGTTATTTAATTTTTAACTGCATTCCCTACAGTTCCCAATACTATGTTTCTCTCTGAAATAAATTGATCATATATTACCGACAGACGCGTTTCCGAACAAGCCGATTGGAACATCGCTCGGCGATTTCAATAAACGTTATTTCGAACGTTTGCGGAAATGACGAGCGATGTTCCGATTGCGAACAAGCTTCGCAACTACTCGTTTTCTGCCGAAAGTGTTTATCGGAAAGAGACGAACATCAATTTGTAAACAAAACACGTTCTTAATTATGTACTTATCATGTACTTATTATTTTTTTCGTTTGCAAAGTTCCTCAGTGATCAAATAAACATGTATTCTATCATCCGTAAGATTAAAACTGACTTACATTAAACAAAAATCGACCGTTTCGGACGTTTAATGAACCTTTAAGTAGACACCGTCGCGATATATTTAAAAAAATTCTATGTCGTTAATGTTTAATAAATGATATATATTTTTTTACTAATGTACTCAGTATGTTATAACATATATATATCATTTACCCAGTATCTTATACCGGTAATTGAATTAGTGCATACGTTTAACAAATTATGAGGAAAGGATACAGAAAAAAAGTTTTAAAAGCTTGAGTAAATCTGCTTCCATAACATTTATTTTACATTTCATATAGACTTTATCGTATTGCTCCGTAATCATTTCAATTAAGCCAAATGTGCAAAAAATGATAAATGAAATAATGGTTTATCCAAAATATTTCAAATAAAAAAAGAATATTGGTTGAAGAGAAGGAAAGAAAGAGACTTCACTGACTTCATCTTTAATCGTTTCATTCCGATACACTGGATAGGTGTTTTGCAAGTTTATATTTATAAATGCAGTTCATTCAGTATTTATTGTTTCTTATAATCTAAGATCAAATAGAGACGTGCCGTATAATTATGTGAAACGTAGCATCGAATATGATAAGTCATTATCTAGTTAACTGTGTACTATACTCAAAACGTTTGGTTTTTTATAATATAATTTTGAACTGCCATAAAAATCGAATTGTCAGTTAGTGTAAGAGTTTCATTACCTTACAGAAGGTCATTCAAGGTGGGATCATGCGGGTAAGTTAATTTTATATCAGTCATCATTCTTTGTCTATATTGGCGAAATAGTCTGCACCTGAATGAATAATGATGTGAGTCCTCAATTTCACCACAAAGACAATTTGGACTTGCAACTATGTTTTTATTAAATCAATGTTGATTTAGATTGCTGCAGTTAGTACGGAGTCATGAATGATATATTTGGACAGTTCGGTACCCTGTATAATAGTGATTTGGTGGCTTTTGTTTATTAAAGTTAATATTTATTTGAATATATTAAGGGAGGTTGACTCTCTTATGTGTTGTGGAAAATTATTCCATTCACGCACAGAAGACGGTATAAATGAATTGAAATATAATCGAGTATTACGTGAAAACGTCCTAATGTGCATTTCGAAGGTTATAGCCAATAAGATTCCAAACATTTTCAGGTAATAGTGAACAAAGGTACGAAGGAGATAATCCGTTATGCACTTTGTAATAAAGAATTAATTTGCGTTTTTGTCTTCTAACTTTTAATGATTCCCAATAGGTCACTTTGTACAGAGCTGATATCGAAACTAATTTTGTTGCTCCCGTTACTATTCTTGCTGCTTCCAATTGAATCTTTTCTATTTCAATAACTTCATACATAGAGCAATTATCCCAAACAATGTTGGCATATTCTAGAATTGGAATCTTTTAACTGAATAGTCATGCCTACTTTGTAATCTCACAACTATATGTTGTTCGACTGAAATGTAACAGTAGATGATGGCATGGTGGTAAACGTCGCTTTCAACAGTTTTTCAGTTATATGGCGACGGTGTATACTTGAGACAGAATTCTTAGAGCTGCTATACTGGATGCCATACTGGACTCATATTACTCACATTTTCAAAATTCGTTTGTAAACTACTAGATTTATAGCAATTGATATTCATTCCTTAAATGTCCCCAACTTTCCTGCCAGGGTAGAGAGTAATGTAGGCGTGGCTAATGTACGTTTGTTTCAAGCCTGCAATTTTACATGTGTATTTGTTTACAATAAAGAGTGCATGAACTCACAATATTCTCCCTAGAATTTCAATTTTTTGGCAGTTGGGTTTAAACTTTTTATTAAACTGCACATAGCAAACACTTGTTGAAAAATATTATTTTGCTAAAAAAAATGGTTTAACAATAATTTAGTAGTATGCAAAACTATAACAAAAACTGCTGTGGTGACTATGAAATCTTTAAAAAATGTTCTGAATCTTGTGTATAATTATATAAAACCTATTCCAGAGCCACATTGCGGCTATTATATGGCAGTTAAGGCTTTAAATATGAAATTGGAGTTTAATAGTTCAATATGTTATCCTTTATTTCCTCTTAGAAAGAATAGAAAAACATACTTTTAAAATTGTATAGTATGTATAAGAAACGATATGTACGCTATACAATGTGAAAAACAAGACGTACATATTTACACTGATTACAAGGAAGTGTAAGTAAGTACCTGAGGTAATACAAGGTAGTGTAAGTATGTACCTGAGGTAATACAAATAAAGATCTGTGAATTGCTCTTTCCGAAACGAAACAGTGTTATAAATGTGCAGTGTTACAACAATATATCTCCACCATTCTCGTTCTTATACTGAACATATACAAATACACATGGTAAGGATAATGTTACGATGAATGTTACGTCAGAACCATGTTAGAATTAGGTGAATGCTACGCCACACCCATGTTAGAATAAGGTGAATGTTACGTCACAGCCATGTTAGAATAAGGTGAATGTTACGTCACAGCCATGTAAGATTAAGAGGAATGTTACGTCACAGTCATTTTAGAATAAGGTGAATGTTACGTCACAGCCGTGTTTTAATAATGTGAATTGTTTGTCACAGCCATGTTAGAATAATGTCAATATTACGTCACAGCCATATTAGAATAGATATTTCTTAAACTTGTCAGATATTTATGCTGAAACCTTCGCAATATGTCTGAAAAGTTGTTGAAAACGACGCTTAACATCATACAACAATGTATACTGTATATATCATAAACTGCGATTATATATATATCTTCAATCATTTATGCACATTGCACAAACTACTGGCAGACTTATCTGAGAGGGGAAATGGGTCATATATTCAAAGGCATACACACCCATGTATCAACCCTTAGTGTTACAAAAATCGATTGTGTTACACTAATGGCTGTGGTTTCAGCTCTTAGTGTAACAAAATCAAATTTTGTTACACTAGGGATCATAACAACAACCCTTAGTGTAACAAACATATTTTGTCACACTAAGAGGCAATATGTAACAAATTGGAGACCCCTGTCTGAAAACCCTGAATCTGCCTATGTATATGATATGATACTTAACCTGACCTCTGTGTTGTAACACTACATTGCGATGTCGTCAGGATATCAGCTGTACATTGTATATCAGCTGTACGCATATATATGCATTTTGAACTAGTAATTAAAGCGTACGCATCAGTTATTGTTAACTATACCAAAAGATCGATTTGACGGAATACAGTTGCATAGTAGTGAGTGCTTCCTTCTTTATTATTTATTTATTTCAGTAAATGTATTTTTAACTGTGGCGGGTGTCGTTGTTGAATCCCGTTATTATCAAACATGTTGACCCATATACAGTGAAAGGAAAAAGAAAGTATACATACCTATAAACGTCGACAGGTCAAGGAACAGTAAATGTATTGCATATGAATTTTGTATATTTATATTTCATCATATTGTTGAATAAAAAAACAAACATTTAATTCATTTCAAAGCAAAACAATAAGAAAAAATCAGTTCATTTTCCATCACATGAATAAACTTAGCCAATAATGAAATAATTTTAAAAACCAAAATTTATACTTTCTTTTTCCTTTCAGTGTACTAGTACACTAGTTGCATATTAATGAAACTTAACGTATATGTTTACTTGGGCAGTTGAAAACTCTGTTTTGAATAAGGGCAGAAGCTGTAGAAACTGTCCACTGCAGTTTTTTGTGTACTAAGTGCTGTACAGGAAATATATGGACATTTCTCTAATACCAGTCTTTTTTGGAATCTTAGTTTGTGCAGTAGACTAGGCCATTGTTTGTTGCTGATTAAGATAAAGTCTGATATATTTACCTATTCAGCAAAATTCCCCCCCCCCCACACACACACACAACGCACGCACGCACGCACGCACGCACGCACGCACACACACACACACACAAACACGCACGCACGCACGCACCACTCATTTTCTTAAATTATTTTAATTAAACACTGTCCTATTTCACTTTAGTATCATCCAAAAAGCCCCTTCCCACCTCACCCTCTATTTTCTTTTCTTTTTGTCTTGTATTTAAATACTAACTCTGCTCAACTTATTTAACCCCGAGCTCAATCGACGGTATTCATTTCATTTTTATTATTATTTCTTTTTTTTTTGTATTTAAAATTATCAATTACCGTTGTTCTAATTTTCTGTCACATTGCAATTTAAAGATTTTCTCAAGACCATGCCCTTCAATGTTTGTCCCCCGCTTTGCAAAAAGCGGGAAACATTATTATGGTTCTTTCCGTCAGTCCGTCAGTCCTTCCGTCCGTCCGTCCGTCACGGTTTGGTTTTCATGCAATAACTAAAGGATGCCTAAATCATCTTTTTTTAAAACTCTAATACAAGTTTTATAATGACATAAAACAGGCTAAGTTCGTTTTTCGGGGTTGTGACTTTTGTGTTGTAGAGTTGTGCCTTTTTAATTTGTGATAAATCGTCACACTTTAGTAGCCGCGTAATAACTTCAGAATGCCTAAATCAAGTATTTTGAAATGTTAATACAATGTTTATAATAACAAAACACAGGCTAAGTACGATTTTCGGGGTTGTCGTTGTAGAATTATGACCTTTTAATTTGTGAAAAATCGTATTTTTGGGGGGTTTCCTCGTAATAGCTTATGAATGCCAGAATCAAGTATTTTCAAATTGTAATACAATGTTTATAATGCCAAAACTTTAATTTGTGAAAAATCTTTTTTTTTGTTGGTTTCCTAACCAGTATCTTTTAAAATTTAGCAGGTGGAATACAGGTCAAGTTGTTTTTTTAATACAGACTAATTTCAGAAAAACTCTGGTCAAGCGATATGTGCATACAATAGATATGCGATCCGTGCATACAATATATATTTATATTTGCAAGCGGGGGATCTGAATTTTCTTGTTGTTGTTTTTTAATTGTTTTGTAGTAAAATTAAAACTATGCTTTTTCAACTATGATACTTGCTGGAGCTCCTTTACTCTCTGTTCTTTGTTGTTGATATTATTTTCAGATGTGGGAGACTCAACGTTTATAACTAATCAGTTACAGAGACTGGTCGGGTGGGGGTTCGAACTCACATTCCTGGATTGACTGTTGGAGTGAGCTAACCAGACGTAGAAATTCATGAAGTGTATATTCTACCTAATATTCCTACTTACACATAAAAGTTTCTACTATTTCACTGATTTTAAAGAGGGTTTGATTAATAGAGGTCATGCCTATTTCTCATTGTATCCCTACATGTTATCTGTCAGGACACACACGGTCATTTTAGTACGCAGCCCTGCTCACTTATATATATATTAAATACTGTTCTGTGACACTGCTAGTTAACACTGTTCTTCTACATCTCTTGTATATAATTTAATTATAATAAATGGTAAGCACCATTATCGCGTGCTTCAGTGGTAAAGCATCAGACCCAGTGTCGGGGGGTCGTGCGTAGGATGTTCCGCGAATGCTATGTGTAGGGTCATTGTGCAAGGTGTTTTGCCAAGAAGCATGCGTATGAGCTAGATTTGTAAGTTGTAAGAACTTGCTTCACATGTTTAAATAGAGAAGGCTTAATGCTAATTTTCTTACGACAACTCTAGATTATATATACATTATATTTTCAGAAGTCTATAAGATCTGCACAACATAGTTGTAATCTACTAGATATTGTGCCAATCTGTTCCTACTAGTTAGTGAAGCAGATTCACGCATTTTACCGAGGCTGGTACTTCACTGAATATCTCGCGATAGTCCCACCTCACATATACACGTACATCAACATAATACCATGGATATTTTTGGTATAACACTGACCGTGGGAAATGTCATTTTGGCTCTAATTGCCATTTCATTGACATCAGTTTTGTAAGTATTTTTCTTATTTTTCATCTCTTACAGGTAGCTTTAACAATGATATGTGGTTGCAAGTATTCTATGGTATCTTACACTAGTCTGTTAAACGGACCCAGCTTTTAATAACCAATATGTCCTATATATCAATTATCAAGCTGCTCGTTCTAACAAATTAATTATTGTATTCATATGTTTAAATAAGGCACTGGAGCAACAAAGTCACACCTGCATCCTGTTCCTGAAGTTCTCTCACACGAAGCTCTCTGAAATTCGTTCAAGTCATGACTCTGTGGTCAAATTTGGCCCCTTGTCAAGGCGGCTTATCGTGTTATTTTTTTTTTTCAAAATTCTCCGAAACTACAAGTCAATAGACTACTAAAACTACATTCAAGCCGTGGCCCTAGAATGAAAATTGACAATGTCAATTGGGATAAACGGTTAACTATAGGGAAATGTTAATGTTCTACTTTCTAAGAACTGACAAATCAAATGTGTTCATATTTTGTATATATTATCTGTTTGAGCAAGGATGGTTTTAAGTTTTTGTTCATTTCGAACCAAAAAAACTAAAGCTCATGAGCATGCAGTCAGGAAAATATACAACAAAAATTAATAAAAATTCAATATAAGAGTAACGTCACAAATGAATGTTATTTTAATTAATTTATTTTAAGATGAAATGTACATGTTAAACACAGTTCGGCAATTGCTATTTTAAAGTGACACACTTTACACTTATTTGTGGGAGAATGGGAAGTTGAATATTTTACTACGGACGCAAATATAATATAATTTATGAATTGACTATGTTTTGTTTCTATTTTGAAAAGGAGGACAGCTGTTGTTAATGGTCTAGTCACCCAATTTGAAAAAAAATATGTTAAAGAGAATATATCAGGAATTATATATAAAAAAAAATGACTAAAAACATTTTTTCCCAGTATATCATGTTTGTTTATATTCACTGACCCCGTATTGCCTACGTTAGAGAAAAATGAATTTCCCGATGAAAATTGCAACATATTTTTTTATATGCCTTTTATCTACTTTAAAAATAATGTTATTTTAAGATATTTATAGCGTTTCTTTATCATGATACTTCTATTTAAAGAAGTTGTAAAATTGTGTAAAAAAATCTATCAAAACTTGAAAAATGAAATAAAAACATGAGGGGTCCAAGATCTTCAAATGGTTATATTTTCGAAGGTCTGAAGATTAATTTGATGTGTTGATATATGTTAAATTGATTTTAACATTGTATAAACACACACATATATAAATACATATATATAGTATATTGAACTATTTATAATGAAACAGATATGATTGGCTGATGTTGTTGGCATGGAGACGGAAGTTCAAACTTGTTGGGGAGATGCCACTTCCTTTTTTCGGTAACATGCTTACTGTCATGAGAAAGGTATGTAGACACGGCCATCATGAAAATAATGTTTGTTACACCCAGTATTTTTCATATGAATAGGTAGGTGGCTATTCTTGTTTTGTTGCCAAATTTTTATTTTAAATGTCATTCTGAACAATAGAATGGACAGAAACCATGAAAAGAAAATCTGCGCTTTGAAAGTCAATACAAATGTTTGGGTAGCTGTACTTTGAGTGGGTAGACAGGAGTACGATAAACAAACATTTGTTTCAAAATATGGCCCAATTATATATTGCTTCATTTATCTGACATTAGTAAATCTCTAGGTGAACCAATCTGATCACCTTGTGTCCGTGGTCTATCATTTTCAATTTGTCTTACAGCGATTTTACATATTTTCAGTACATAATCATGCAAAAAGCTAAACTATGTCTATTACTTTAAAGTTAAGGAAGTAAAACGTTTAAGTTGCAATATATATACAGTATATATGCGTATGTGTGTATATAGCATTTTATGTCGCTCCGTACCTTAAACATGAATGGAAGAAGTTAACAAGAGCTCGATGTTAGTGTTCCCTACATAAAGGTGTGTATAGAAAGTAAAACAAGATGTTTATTCCAAGATCAATGTCATATTTAGGTATTTAAGTTACCAACAGGTTAATTTTTGTATACAGAGCGTTCCATTTTATCTTTCATCAAAACCTCTATGCAATAACCTGGGCTTCAATACATGTATTTAATACATCAACATTTATGGGGTCTAAAACCCAGTCTCAATTTTAAGACTCTTATGTTTGATGAATTTTAGCCCATATTTAACTATATCTTTAAATACTTAAAAACTTATATATATAAAAAAAATATCCAGGTTGTCATGCTTTTAGACCAGTCACATCTCAGTTAAGTTTCTAAATATTAAGTTACACTTAACAAAATATTGGTAAAAAAGAAGTAAAACTGTTTGCGGAATAAAGTCTAGTCTGTCACTTAAAGGTTTCAACGATTGTTTTCCTATTTATTGTGTGTATTATATTTATTTCGACTACTACTTCATTACAGTCTCAAGCAAAGGTAGAAACTGAAAGATTTGTACAATATGGTCCAGTCACAGCGTAAGTATGAATTGATAAGAGCACCATAAGGAATAAATCGTGTTGCTGCTATTGACTTTCTAGTTAGGAGTTATTTACGGTAGTATATCAGAAGAAAACACTATAATTATCTTTAAAAATATGTATTTTTTGAAGTTGATACATCTCACTATCATACATAAATAAAATCAGAATGATTTGGTATATCAAATTCATCAAAATGTGACAAAAAACTTTTAATCAGGGTAAATTTGAAAAGAAATCCCCGTTCTAAGACAGCACTTAAATACTGATTGATGATCTCCACATCGGTATTCGGACTCTATCGAACAAGTCCAGGATGAAACAAAGTTTACAATATGTAAACCAGTATCACGGATCAAATCGAAATTAATATGAAATCTCATGACTCATTTAAAACATTGAAATTGTGAGCGGGAAATCGATTGTAATCTTACCTGGGCGTGTTGGCCAATTTCAATACATTATTTTGGCATGTTTAACTAGGTATCCGTATGCACCACGGGGTCATAAAATATATAAGCATGACATATTTGAAAACAATGTTCGTAGCCGATTTAAATTCATATACTGACATCGAAATTATTTTCTATATTTACACTAAAACACTGTGTTAAACATTGTAGAATATAACATTTTTGTTAGTAACCATTGCATCTTATTCCAGTCATAATATCCAGTATATTGATACAAACCCTCCCGGATCTCTTGTTTCAATGATACTATACACATTTAGTAATCACACGTAGAACTTCAATAATTTGTTTCCTTTTGCCTTTATCAGAAATGCAATTGTTTAAGAAAGGTGGTCTTAAGATGTATGGTATATGAAATAATAAACAAAAAGTTTACGGGAGATTTTGCGTGAATACAAGTGGATTATCTTACCTATAAACTAGTAAGTCGTTGGTAATAACTTTTTATACTTGTTTACAGGAGTTTTATGGGATCCATAAAGACAATACATGTTGCTGATATTAACCTGTTGAAAAAGATATTCATCAAGGATCATGTACAATTCCAGAATAGATTTGTAAGTCACAGAAGCATTTGTTATATAGGTAGTCAATATCATAATGCTACTTGCCTCATACAATTCAGGTTTGTTTCAGACCCGTCTGTCTATCTATTCTTTCGTCCGTCGATACTGCTTCATGTCCTCTAGAGTGTTAATATGAGCACCCATGGTTTTGTTTGAAAGTGTAATTCATGTTGCACATAGCCGTGGGTTCGATTCTTCGCCACGGTCCTGTGTCATATCCTAGAGCAAGACACTAGTACTCTATCTGCATATACTTAGTAGTGGTTCTACCTGGAATGATTTCGAGTTTGATATGTCTAAAAACTTCAAAATAGTTCAAGGTAACTTTCAAAACTGTGTACACATGACAACATATTAGTGTAGTAGTCTTTTAGTTGAGGAAGTTTTCAATATCGTTCTGTTACCATGGACACAATTAATAAAAAATAAGAAATTCTCCTTTTCAGGAGTACAACTATTGGTCTAGCTTTTTCTTATGCCATGAAGGAGATTGTATTTCAAGATTCAGAAATCAGAACATCTATTTAGAAGTAAAACACCTAATTGCGGCAGATATTGACGACCAGGTCTTCTTGTTATCATTTGTTCATTGTTTCCATTTCAGACCATCGATATGTTTGACCCCTCTCCCCTTGATGAGGGACTGTTGAGTCTGAAGGATGGGCATTGGAAAAGGGTCAGAAACACTATCACCCCCGTGTACAGTCCTGGGAAAATAAAAATGGTATGTTGTTAATTGTCTAAAGTACTGAACTTATTAAACCTAGTTTTACAGTTGCTAGTGCATGATTCTATCTTTATAGTCTGTTTTAGTGATAGCAAAATGACTTGTATATTCCGTATAACAGATGACAGCAGAAATGAACTTTTGTGCAGATACTCTAACAAAAGGACTTATAGCTAAAGCAAAGGCCGGGGAATCTGTTGAAAGTGTAAAGTAAGTGTGAATTAATAACCTGGTCCCTGACATCTCCCTAGTCTATACAAATATCTGACATCTCCTTAGTCTATACCAGTCCCTGACATCTTCCCAGCCTATACAAATATCAGATATCTCCCTAGTCTATACAAATACCTGACATTCCCTAGTCTATACAAATCTCTGACATCACCCTAGTCTATACCAGTCCCTGACGTATCCCTTATCTTTACACATACCTGACATCTCCATAGTAAATACCAGTCCGTGACATCTCCCAAGTATATACACTATGTGAACACTCCCTTGTCAATACCAGTTCCTGTCATCTCGCTAATCTATACAAACATCTGACACCAACCTAGTCTACATCAGTCCTTGAGATTTCTCTAGTCCATACCAGTCTCTGACATCTCCCATTTCTATACAAATCTCTGACATCTCCCAAGTCTACAACCAGAACCTCGTCTGAAGTTCGGACCCAGCTCTCCCGCTTTGGTCCGTTAAATGGCAATGTTGGGAAAGTCCCATTTGAGCACGTTGATTCGTCAGTTGCTGCAACTGAAAATGTGAATGACGTCATAGTTCAGTAAGCGTCCAATTGCAATGAATTTTGGGACAGGCATATAATTCTCTGCCTTTTCATTGGGAGTTAATAACCAGTCCGTGAGATTTCTCCAACTCATATCAGTCTCTGACATCTTCTTAGTCTATACCAGTTGTCCCTGCGATCTCCCTAGCCATGCCAGTCTCTTGTATCTCCCTAGTCTTTACCAGTCCCTGACATTTCCTTAGTCTATACAAGTCCTTGACCAGTGTCTGGTATCTCCCTTGTCTACACCTGTTCCTGACATAGTCCTAGTCTATACCAGTCCTTGGCATCTTTCTAGTTTATTTTAGTCTCCGACATCTCCCTAGTCTATACAAGTACTTGACCAGTGTTTGGCATCGCTCTAGTCTATACAAATCCTTGGCATATTTCTAATTAATACCAGTCTCTGACATCTCCCTAGTCTATACAAATATCTGACACCTCCCTAGTCTATACCAGTCCTTGACATCTCCCTAGTCTATACCAGTCCTTGACATCTCCCTAGTCTATACCAGTCCTTGACTTCTCCCTAGTCTATACCAGTCCGTGACATCTCCCTAGTCTATTTAAACCCCTGACATATGTCTAGTCTTTACCAGTCCTCGACTTCTCCCTAGTCTATACCAGTCCGTGACATCTCCCTAGTCTATTCCAGTGCTTGACACCTCCCTAGTCTATAAAAGTCCCTGACATCTCCCTAGTCTATACCAGTCCTTGACTTTTCCCTAATCTATACCAGTCTTTGATATCTCCCTAGTCTTTACCAGTCCTTGACACCTCCCTAGTCTATACCAGTCCTTGGCCTGTCCCTAATATATACCTGTCCTTGACATCTCCCTTGTCTACACTAGTCCTTGACACCTCCCTAGTCTATACCAGTCCTTGACTTCTCCCTAGTATATACCAGTCCGTGACATCTCCCTTGTCTATACTAGTCCTTGACATCTCCCTAGTCTTTAAAAGTCCCTGACATCTCCCTAGGTTATACCAGTCTTTGACATCCCACTAGTCTAAACAGTCCCTGACTTCTCCATAGTCTATACTAGTCCTTGACTTCTCCCTATTCTAGTCCTTGACTTCTCTCTCCCTAGTCTATACTAGTCCTTGACATCTCCCTAGTCTATATAAGTCCCTGATATCTCCCTAGTCTATACCAGTCCCTGACTTCTCCCTAGTCTATACCAGTCCTTGACTTCTCCCTAGTCTATACCAGTCCTTGACTTCTCCCTAGTCTATACCAGTCCCTGACTTCTCCCTAGTCTATACCAGTCCTTGACTTCACCCTAGTCTATACCAGTCCTTGACTTCACCCTAGTCTATACCAGTCCCTCCTGTTTCAGTTATATGTTATACTCTGATGTAAAAGCATGCATTTACCAAATTGTGCTTCAAATTTTGTTGAAGTAAATTACCAATCAGCGTCCTAATATGTCATTACTATTTAGCGTCCTTGGTGGACAGAGCCAGAACTAGTTCTATAATCTACTGGTTTAGCAGTTTCACATAATGACCAATTTAGAGACACCTTCATCTAATTTCACCATATATATGCATTAAATCCCAGTTATGTTTGTATTTTACATCTTTATCAATTATTCAAGATGGTAACATGTTCTTTCTTTTTCATCAATCTTTCCTTGAGTTACGTTCTGGCACTGTGTACTTGAGGCACATAGTATTATTAGTATCGCGACAAGACGCATCATACCGCCTAGTCACATTATACGGACACCGGCCCAACCAGTCCAAGAACTATCCCCTTTAATCTATGTATTATTATTTCCTTGTGTTTGGTAATGACTCTGTCTGTCTTGGTAACCGCAACTTCATGTATGAGAGAAAATATATTGCAATGCTATAAATATTCAGGTGTATGTCCATGGAGTTTACTTTTCTTAACTTAAGAATATTATCTCTTTTTTTTCGTTTTATAACTCCAGGGCTAGGGTTTAAAAATAGCAGTGTCCGTTGTTTTGTCCATCCGTCTCACATTTTGAGTCCGGTCCATAACCTTGTCATACAAAGAGGCATTTTAAAATAAAATGACACAAATGATCACCATGGCATAAAGACTTGTTATGTGTAAGACCCAGGACCGTAACTCCAATGCTAACGTTACCATTTAGAGGTCAAACATACTCGCACAAAAAGAAAACTTATACATATATTTGTTAATCGTAATTGAAACCAGTCACATGTCGTACGATGCCAATAAACGCAGAGTTTACTTTAATTTGTTTCCTTTTCAGACATTTTGGATGTTACTCCATGGATGTAATAGCTAGTACAGCGTTCGGTATTCGCACAGACTCGTATAACAATCCCGATGACCCCTTCGTCAATTATGCGAAGAATGTTTTCGGACAAAGTGTTACTAATAACCCCTTTCTTTTATTTGCATGTAAGTGATTACTTTTACTTATTTCATTAATATTTGTTGTCTATTAAGTAACTAGCAAATACCAAGAAAAACAGAATTTTACACAATGCCAAATGGATTTAATTTTCCCGCATATAAAAAAATAAGAAAAATATACTTGGAAAAACTATTACTGTAGTTTGCCAACGATGAACAAATTACAATCATTGATGTCCACAAACTCAAAATATTTATTGACAAACATAGTAAAATGGAAAATGCATATACAATGCAGCAAATATGATAATTAACTGTTATAAACACATACCATGGAACTAATGTTTCAGTTAATAACAACATCAGTTAATATCTCTAATAACGATTAACATTTCATATAGATGTACTAATCATTATGAATTTGTTAAAATGACTCCTCTCGTATATATACACATATATGTTATTCACATAGATGATATGTATATTGCAGTATATTCAGTATGTGAAGGCTATAAACATGTATTTATGTTTTATGCGTTTATATACAATGTCTTGGTTGGTTAATTCAGTGCTTCGCAAATGTGGATATAATGCCATCCCCAATTACACAAAACTTGGTTCTGGTACGTACGCTATTACTACAACATACCCTTCATATAGGATAACTTACACGATATATTCACTTGGGATGTTGGAAACTTTACAATAAAAAATGAGATTGGCAGATACCCTATATAACTTTGTACCTGGGGGAATATTTCAAAACTTGGATTAAATTGTTTTGCTTTTTCATACAATTTACTAGTATCTAGCAAATCACTCTGTGTTATTTTTATTCAGTTTTTTTCCCAACTGTTGCCGGATATCTTACACAGTATTTGGGTGTCAGTTTCTTCTATCCGCTGGACTCGTTGGCTTTCTTCACTGATGTTATCAAGAAAATCATTGAGGAGAGAAAAACAGCAGATGATGTAAGTAGACAAGTAGATCAATCATTTAATATGCATTTGGCTTTTTTACCGTTTGTGGTCTGAAGTTTACAGATCTCTCGAGTTAGCTTATAGGTTCAAGCTTTCGCTCTATTGAAAGATTTTAAGTGAGCATATTTGCCAGTTTCTAATTTCAGCATGTTGAGATATTCTTATAAAATAAATAAAGTTAAATTTGCAATCATTTAATAGTGATCTATAATCAATTAACTTTATTGTGTTAACCATATTGTTGAGGAAAAGGCGTCTCATCTACAATATTACGAATTGGCCAATATGAAAATTTAAGGACATTATGAACTGGAATTTGGCCAATAAGACTTCTTCCAGTTATAAATAGATGTTGATTAATATATTTGCCAACATTTAAGTGATTTATTATTTGACCAAATGAATGGTCTCCAGAAAGGCATGTTTGTACAAATTCGAAGATGAAACACTACATTTACTTGAGTCATATGCATCTGGCGGATGCCTCCTTCTTTTGGATGCTTTCTTTTGTCTGCTGATAAGCATTTGCAAATAGCATGCTTGTTTCTGGTGTAAATGCTAGAGTCACAAAATCCTATTATTATTAGATATTGCAACAGAATAATTCTACTTTGTATTTGTGTTCGTACGTATGATTTTGGCCATTTCATTGTGCAAGTCACACGGGTCAGATATTGCCTTAAATCTGAAAAGAAAGAAATGATCAACAATATATTTGTCTTATTTTTAAGAGAAGTTGGTTAAGACAAAATCCAGATTGTTTCCATTGTTTAATGTTTCGAAAGGTGCAATAATTGCATGTAATGCTTGTGCTTATCATGTACATATTTGAAAGCAAAACATGTGAGTATATTGTTTCCTCATATAAAATTGATACAGTATTTATCATCAGTTACAATGATTGGCAATATCACATTTCCCCTATTGATTAAATAGTTTTTTAAGTTTATTAAACTATCATTTTCATACTTAAAATGTCATTCCGTAATTTTGATTTTAGACTGGTCGCAATGACTTACTGCAGCAGATGTTAAATTTAAATGCAGAATTTGATATGGCAAACAAAACTGACAAAAATGCTGACAACCAGTCTGGCAAGAGTAAGTAACATTTGTTTTGGACACAGACCTTTGTTAGCTGAGAGACAGTGTAGAGGATAAAGTATTTGTCGCTCGCGCCAGAAATTGCAGGTTCGATCCCCAGTTGAGTCAACAACATTTTCCTGTTTATGTCTGTGTATATTCTTTTTTCGTCATTATGACTCGGGTAGCCAAAGTTAATTTATTCTTGTTTGAACCCATGACTACTTACGTATATCAGAATTAAACACAATAATCCTTCTCATTAGAGTGAAGCCTTGTTTTCTGGCATTTCTTCACTGACACAATGTCGTGTTTTACTTTCAGAACTAAGCACCAATGAGCTACTCGCCCAAGGTTTTCTGGTGTTTGTAGCGGGCTATGAAACAACTGCAAATCTGCTAACATCGTTGTCTTATGCGCTGGCAACCAATCCTGAAGTGCAAGATAAATTGATAGAAGAAATAGACGATGCTGTAAAGGTGAGTAACATTAGCGCAAATACATATTATCAGATAATAGTAATTACTGTATGCACTTGTCTGAATTTCGGATGGCACTTTTTGACGTTTTCCAAATTTTGCAAACACAACTTCTCCTGAACCAACCAACAGATTTTGTATCAAAAGAAAGGACTTGATTGTGATTATTTGCTGATGGGTAGGGGGTGGAGGTTAAAAAATGGTTTAAGTAAATTTAAATGAATGAAAAATAGTTATACATTTACATTTTTTTTATAATGTTCATATTTTTAGTTTAAGCCAATTTTTAAAAGAAATAAGAAACACTTTCAAATATTGATAAGAAATTTTCGTCACCCATAGATAATTTACTTTTTCATCTTTCTAAATGCAATTTCTATGATGTGTTATTAATATGTTTTGTAATTAGTAAGTTTTCACTAAAACTGGTACACTACCGTTTTTGTTAAAACATATATTTCGTAAAAATTCAAACATTTTTCGTTTTCAGCCCGAATAGCTCTAATTCAAAAGAACGAACAGTAAATAATATATAATTAAAAAATGCGAACATTTATTAGCTTAACTAGGGTACCAAATTAATTAATTCATACAAAGGTTTAAAGAGTTATTCAAGAAATAATAAAGTTACCACTCAAATTTCGACCGTGTATGTTGATACCAGCATGCATATTTCTTCAATTTAGTCACTGATCGAGGATAGGTTGACGAAACTCATTTTTTATAATAGTCTACATATCAAGTTGAGATATCAAGCATAAATATGTACAGCCCTTAAAATCTATCATTATGATACACTAACTTATTCTAAATTTCCGGCTCAATTTTGATAAATCTTAATTTATTTTGGGTGGTAGTTTACAGAATCGTGTATATTGGTGACAAAGGTCTTCCATGATGGATAGCCAGGGCCCAGCCCAATTTTAAAATACCATCCTCTCTTACACCGCTGAACTAGTTTCTTCTAAAATGACCAAAGACGTTTACCAGTAGAGCTTGTCGAATGTTATAGTGGCTATCTGCGTATCTGCAAGTTCATCCGTAAAATGTGTTTGTGATAATATACTCCTACTAAACTACAAATAGGATTTTCATTAAAATGTATCGTCTCTACTCAATAACAGAGTTGTTCCCTTTAAAAAGATAAGGGTAAAATTTCATTTGTATACTGGGTTTGCAAAAATAAAGCCCGTGATTACTGTTTAGGTTAATGACCTCAAAAGGTCAAGGTCACTGTAACTAAAAACAGTTGCTTTTGAGCTCGTAACACTTTTGTTACTTCCATCTGACAATCAAAAACTGTCAATATGTCAGTTGAACGCATCTATGTTATAGACTGCTTGGTTTTCTTTTCAGTGCGATAGTGATGTGAAATATGACGTTGTCATGGAAATGTCATACCTGGAACAAGTGATCAGTGAAACATTACGCATGTATCCACCACTTCTCAGGTAGATTGTTTGCGTTGTTTGCGTAGTAATTGCATGGATATAAAAAAGCAGTTTAAAATAAAATAATTTCTATATGTAAAAATCTAGTATATTACTTGTATATTAAAACATATATTACTATATATCTATTAAATACGGTGTGTTAAAACAGTCACTGTCGTAGTTTTGTCTTTTCACCATCGTAGTTTCGTTGTTTCGATTTTTCACTCACCATCGTAGTTTAGACTTTAAACCATCGTAGCTTTGACTTTTCACCATCATTGTTTCCACTTTCCAACATCGTGGTTTCGTTTGTTCGTTGTTTTTGACTTGACTTTATTTAATAAATATGCCGCAATTTCCCCAAATGACACTGTAATACCACTGTGATATTCAGGAAGCTTGTTTTTATTGACAACGGTCATTGCAATGTATGATTTTAAAAAACTTTGTTTTGTAACACTTAACTTTGTAAAATCTTTTCAAATGCATGAACTTGATACTTGATATTTGGCTTATAACCCACCCCCCCCCCACCCCCCTCACACCCCCCCCCCCCCCCCCCCCACCCCACTCTCCATCAGATTTCTTAAATACCAAAAACGGTACCTACTTTCACTGAAAATTCTGAAAAACAACTAAACGCGCCTTACAATTTGGAAATCCCTGAGATGTACAAAATCTACATTGAAGCGAACACCCTTGAAATTTCTGGATTCGCCTATGTTTTCATCTGTCCCATCGTACTTGATTTATATCAGTCACAAAACGTTGTTTACATACAATTACTAAGTTTATCAATTGTATTTAAGTGTCCATTTACTTGTTTTATTAAAGGATGAATAGAACGACATCAAGCTACCAAGATGTGGAGATAGACGGTTACTGGTTTCCGAGGGACACTCTGATTAACTTCTCAATCTGGCAGATCCATCATGAACTTGGCTTTTATCCGGAACCAGAACTTTTCAAACCTGAAAGGTATGTAGTGTCTGACAATTTCGAATGATTTAACTTGACAGTTGGTTGGTCAGTATGTATGATTACCTGTACAATATATGCTTCACAAGTAGTAAAACCAAACTGAAGGGTAAGAGAAATTCGATTCAGCCCAATGAGCAAACAGTCTCCTGAAATAATAAAATAATTACAACATATGAAAATATATGCAAATGTAATTGTTGCATTGTTATACTTATATATTATATTTCGGCAAGTATAATAATAAAGCTTAAGTTTAATAATGAATTCATATTATGATAAAAGATAAAAAAATATATCTTTCGAAATTGTATCATTTGTGACCATGGCAATCTTTCAAAGTCACACGCCAGAGTTGACTTATAGATTTACGTCAATGACATATCCACTACAAATTAAAAATATTTTATAGCCCAAAAAGAAGCACCAAAATCCAAAAATGGCACAACACAATACTTATCTTTTTATATTTTATCCGAAAGGTACGGTTCCAGATTCCTTCAGGTTGTGTATTTTATTGTGTAAGAGCTTCATACTTCAGTGTAATATTATTGTTCTTATTGATACAAGTATGTGTAGATTTGTAAGTGTCAGCTATAACAATAAGAGCATGTGTAGATTTGTAAGTGTCAGCTATATCAATAAGAGCATGTGTAGATTTGTAAGTGTCAGCTATAACAATAGGAGCATGTGTAGATTTGTAAGTGTCAGCTATAACAATAAGAGCATGTGTAGATTTGTAAGTGTCAGCTATAACAATAAGAGCATGTGTAGATTTGTAAGTGTCAGCTATAACAATAAGAGCATGTGTAGATTTGTAAGTGTCAGCTATAACAATAAGAGCATGTGTAGATTTGTAAGTGTCAGCTATAACAATAATAGCATGTGTAGGTTTGTAAGTGTCAGCTATATCAATAAGAGCATGTGTAGATTTGTAAGTGTCAGCTATATCAATAAGAGCAGGTGTAGATTTGTAAGTGTCAGCTATAAAAATAAGAGCATGTGTAGATTTGTACGTGTCAGCTATAACAATAAGATCATGTGTAGATTTGTAAGTGTCAGCTATATCAATAAGAGCATGTGTTGATTTGTAAGTGTCAGCTATATCAATAAGAGCATGTGTAGATTTGTAAGTGTCAGCTATATCAATAAGAGCATGTGTAGATTTGTAAGTGTCAGCCATATCAATAAGAGCATGTGTAGATTTGTACGTGTCAGCTATATCAATAAAAGCATGTGTAGATTTGTAAGTTTCAGCTATATCAATCAGAAAAGATTATTAAATTAAAAACGTAGCATGTGTACAAATATGGATGGCTCGTTTAAAATTTAGGAATAAAAAGAATTTTAGCAACTGGTATTGGGCTTTGATTTTTTTGTTTGTTTGTTGTTGCAACGTTTTGGACCATTAAGAAACTGCATATATAGGCTTTTTTAAAAACCAAGTTAACTCTATTGTTTTCAGATTTTCGCCCGAGGAGAAGATGAAGCGTGACCCATTCACGTTCATACCATTTGGCCACGGTCCACGGAACTGTATCGGAATGAGAATGGCATTGCTGGAGGCCAAAATCTCTGTAGTTCACATGCTGAGGAAGATAAAGTTCGTCAAATGTCCCGAGACAGAGGTAAACTATGTCTAAGATTATTTTATATAAATCATTTTGTTTATTTAGTTTAGATATTTAGTGTCATTTTATGCCACTGATGCGAGCAGTTAACCTAACCACTCTTTTCTGGGATCCTGGAAGTTTAACCATTATTCGAGCACACCCATATCAACAAGTAACTGATAACATTTGAATTTGAAATATAATATAAAATATAATAAATAAAATATAAAGTACACCGAACGGCTTTAAAATCGCAACACTCAGATAAACAGCCAGAAAACATTGAATTTTTATTGATTGTTTTAGATTTTAGTATGTTGTTCCATTTTTACACAGGTGCTTTTGGAGTATTTGACCGCTGATTTCAATAATTGTATTGCGAATATGAAAGAAAATACCACAGAACAGAAATCTGAATATCAAAATACAGATAAACCAATAAACTAAACGAATTCATACAGACAATAAATGTGTGTAGTTTTTTTTTGTGTATTTAGATAACGGGGGTTGTATGTTTCAAATCAATAAAAAGAAGTGAAACTCGCAAATAATTTTTGATGAAATTTTCCAGAAAATGTAAAAAGATGTTACATTATGAAATGAAATAAATTTCAATAAAATCGATACAGATCTCAATGTTTTATTGCTATTTATATCAATGTTGCGTTTCTTTCGGTGTATACTTGTGTCTGAACTTCAATCTATGTGGGGCACACCATATAGTCAGATATTCAAGTGGTGGGGTGCTGTAACAACCCAGGTGTTATGCCTCACATTAGCACCGATACCTGATCCAGTGCAACTCTATGGATAAGGCCAAACACCTGTTAATAGAACTGCCAATCATAGGTTAATATCCGCCCGGAGAATTACCTTACTGGATAGTAAAGATTAGATCGCTGTAGTGTTATGATGATTCGTTCCGTAACTCTGAAAGTACATGTTACTGTGTCGGAGGGCAGTCTTAGGACAGTTCCGAGTTCAGTTCCTAGTAAGATCTCTAAGAGAGTTCTTAGTTTAGTATGTGGTTTAGGAGCGGCGGTTAGTAAGGTTAAGAGAGTTAGTGGGATGCTGGAGAAGTTAGGATTGTTGAACTATGCAGGCTTAAGGGCTGGGCTTAATTAACCACTATACGGTTACGCGAGTTATGGAATTATATTAACATGTAGAAACTTAACACTATACGATCATGCATTAGTTATAGATTTATATTAAATTGTAAAACTTAGTTTGTCTTGTGATTCTTTAATCACTTCCTCCGTACATGATGTTACAGTGCCCCATTGTGTATATGATCTGTGGAGAGGTCTACAATTACAGTAAACAAATTATGGTGGTATTTAAAGGGACACACAGAAGTTTTGATAATTTCTGAAAGTTACATAATTATTTATCTAAACAATGCAAATATGAAATTAGAATACTTAAATCTTAAGTTCGTTTCAGAAAGAGACATAACTCTTAGTCTGTAGTACGGACCCAGCTCTCCCGATTGGGTCCATTAAATAGCAATGCTGGGAAAGCCGCATTTGAGCACGTTGATTGGTCCGTTGCTTCAATCGAAAGTTTGAATGACGTCACAGTTTAGTAATATGTGACGTCATTTAAACCTTGAAGCCAGAATGTGACCAGGTCAGTCAGAACCTGGGCGAGTTTAAGTATCAGACTATGAACCCTTTATCAATTTGTTATACTCGTATAAAACAATTATATGTACAACACATATCAAGTTGAGTTTAGCTTCTTTTTTTTTCAGGAAAAATTAGAAATATTACAAGAATCATTTCTTCGTACGAAACGGCCAATCAAAGTCGGTGTTAAAATACGTTGAAGACTGCACATATACATTTGCTTGTGGTTGGACCGTAGATGGCTCAGAATGTTGATTATGTGTCTAAAAGTCGTGTGTGTGTGTGTGTGTGTGTGTGTGTGTGTGTGCAGTGTTGCTTTTTTGTGATAAGTAGAACGAAGAACTAAATCTATCATTATTTTGCTTGATTATTGCACAACTTTACAAATGAGTCCTCTATCATATTATTATTAGACTTGCCGTAATTCTGAAGTTTTGCCACTGTTGGTATATATATATATGTGTGATAAGCCATGTTGATTCATTAAAAATATTTCTGTCATAAATATATTTTAAATGTCATGATTAAATTACTGATGACTGTTAAATAATATCCAAGCAGCCCATTGTTCTTGTATGTCCATGCCGTTCTTTTTTTCTCTAATTTTGGATCATTTTTTTCTAAATTTCTAAAACATATTCAAATCTGATAGACTTGATCAAAAGTACATGTATTCAGCCGCGAGTAATTTAAGTTAAGCACATATTAAAGCGTAGTTTAAACTGGAGGATGTCAATAATCTCCCATATGTTACACATGTTATGAAAAAGAACTTTACAGGATTATGTTTGCCGTTCTAATCCATAGTTGAATTTATATTGATTCATATGTATGAAAAATTTGATCGAATAAAAACTATTGAACAAAATGTCATCCTTTGACTTCGTATTTTGAAATATATAAAAATATATTATATTTTTGAAAATTCTTCCTTGACAAAAGTTAATCGTATAATCTCAACTTACTTTCCCTGATCATGAACAATTGTTGAAAGAGACGCTAAACACCATACAACAACAAAAACAATAACAACAACAACAACAACAACAACAACAACAACAATATGTCGTCAGTGTTTGATAAATGAAATACATTCCTTTTATTTATTTTACTAATGCACTCAGTATGTTACAACAAATTATAGTTATCATTTACCCAGTACCTTACTTTGTAATCTCACAACTATTGTATATTATGTTTTAGAAACGATATGTACGATATACAATGTGAAAGATGTGAAAATCAAAATAAGTTATGAACAAGATAATTAACGTACATATGTACACTGATTACAAGGTAGTGTACGTATGTACCTGAGGTTATACGAATGAAGATCTGTGAATTTCTCTTTCCGCAACGAAATAGTGTTATAAATATGCAATGTTACAACAATATATATCTCTGCCATTCTCGTTCTTATGTTAAACATATACAAATACACATTATAAAGATAATGTTACGGTGAATGTTTTGTCACAGCCATGTTAGAATAAGGTAAATGATACGTCATATCCATGTTAGAATAATGTGAATGTTACGTCACAGCCATGTTAGAATAAGGTAAATGTTACGTCATATCCATGTTAGAATAATGTGAATGTTACGTCACAGCCATGTTAGAATAAGGTAAATGTTACGTCATATCCATGTTAGAATAATGTGAATGTTACGTCACAGCCATGTTAGAATAAGGTAAATGTTACGTCATATCCATGTTAGAATAATGTGAATGTTACGTCACAGCCATGTTAGAATAAGGTAAATGTTACGTCATATCCATGTTAGAATAATGTGAATGTTACGTCACAGCCATGTTAGAATAAGGTAAATGTTACGTCATATCCATGTTAGAATAATGTGAATGTTACGTCACAGCCATGTTAGAATAAGGTAAATGTTACGTCATATCCATGTTAGAATAATGTGAATGTTACGTCACAGCCATGTTAGAATAAGGTAAATGTTACGTCATATCCATGTTAGAATAATGTGAATGTTACGTCACAGCCATGTTAGAATAAGGTAAATGTTACGTCATATCCATGTTAGAATAATGTGAATGTTATGTCACAGCCATGTTAGAATAAGGTAAATGTTACGTCATATCCATGTTAGAATAATGTGAATGTTACGTCAAAGCCATGTTAGAATAAGGTGAATGTTACCTCACAGCCATGTTTTAATATGTGAACTTTATGTCACAGCCATGTTACAATAAGGTCAATATTACGTCACAGCCGTGTTTTAATAATGTGAATTGTATGTCACAGCCATGTTAGAATAATGTCAATGTTACGTCACAGCCATGTTAGAAGTCATATTTCTTAAACAGCCAGATATTTATGCTGAAACCGTCGCATTATGTCTGAAAAGTTGTTGAAAACGACGCTTAACTTAACATCATACTACAATGTATACTGTATTTTTTATAAAATGCGATACTATATACATTTTTTCAATCCTTTATGAACATCACACAAACCACAAGTGGAATTAGAGGAGAGGGGAAATGGGGTACATGTTCAAAAGGATGTCAACCCCAGAGATGATAACCGCAAATCTTAGTGTAACAAACATATTTTGTCACACTAAGAGGCAATATGTTACATCTTGTTGCAATATGCAACAAATTGGAGACCCCTTTCTGAAAATCTTGAATCCGCCTATATATACGATATGCTACTGAACATGGTCTCTGTGTGTTGTAATACTCCATCGCGATGTCGTCAGACTACGCTTGAGTACTATATAAATATAGGACGATATTTCCGTACTGCAATTGATTTTTACATCAGCTGTATGCATATATATGCATTTCGAGTTGGTGATTAAATCGTACGCATTAGTTATTGTTGACTATACTACACAAACGATTTGACGGAATACTGATACACAACGGTGAGTGTTTCGTTTTTTTTATTTTTCTATTATTGATTTAATTCAGTTAATGTATTTAAAGCGGTGACATGTGTCGGCGTTTTTGAATCTCGTTATCATCTTTACAAACATGTTGACCTATATACTACTACACTGGTTACATATTAATAAAATCTTAGGCATATGTTTACTTGGGCAGTTGCCAAAATGGGATAACTCTTTTTATGAATAACGGCAGAAGGTCCACTGCAGTTCCTTGTTTACCAAGTGCAGTACAGAAAATATATAGACATTTCTTTAATACCAGACTTTTTGCGGAATCTTAGTTTGTGCACTAGACTAGGACCATTGTTGATAAAGATAAAGTCTGAACACGACTGATGGTTACATGAATATATCTACATATTCAGCTGAATTCCCAGCCCCCTCACCACCCACTCCACCCCTAACACACGCATACAGACCCATTCATTTTTTAAATTATATTCTGTTTTAATTCAGTTTAGTATCATTCCAAATAAAGTCCACTTCCACCTCACCATCTATGTTGTTGTTTTTTTATCTGTTACAAAATTCAAAGAATTTGTGTGTTTTTTAATTTGTTTTGCATTAAAAAAAAATACTATGCTTTTTCCAACTATGAAACTTGCCCGAGCTCCCTCCCTCTCTGTTCTTTGTTGTTATTCAACTATGATACTTGCCCGAGCTCCATCCCTCTCTGTTCTTTGTTGTTATTTAACTATGATACTTGTCCGAGCTCCCTCCCTCTCTGTTCTTTGTTGTTATTTAACTATGATACTTGCCCGAGCTCCCTCCCTCTCTGTTCTTTGTTGTTATTAAACTATGATACTTGCCCGAGCTCCCTCCCTCTCTGTTCTTTGTTGTTATTCAACTATGATACTTGCCCGAGCTCCCTCCCTCTCTGTTCTTTGTTGTTGTTAAACTATGATACTTGCCCGAGCTCCCTCCCTCTCTGTTCTTTGTTGTTATTAAACTATGATACCTGGCCGAGCTCCCTCCCTCTCTGTTCTTTATTGTTATTCAACTATGATACTTGCCTGAGCTCCATCCCTCTCTGCTCTTTGTTGTTATTAAACTATGATACCTGCCCGAGCTCCCTCCCTCTCTGTCCTTTATTGTTATTCAACTATGATACTTGTCCGAGCTCCCACCCTCTCTGTTCTTTGTTGTTGTTAATCTATGATACTTGCCCGAGCTCCCTCCCTCTCTGTTCTTTGTTGTTATTAAACTATGATACTTGCCCGAGCTCCCTCCCTCTCTGTTCTTTGTTGTTATTAAACTATGATACTTGCCCGAGCTTCCTCCCTCTCTGTTCTTTGTTGTTATTAAACTATGATACTTGCCCGAGCTCCCTCCCTCTCTGTTCTTTGTTGTTATTAAACTATGTTACTTGCCCGAGCTTCCTCCCTCTCTGTTCTTTGTTGTTATTCAACTATGATACTTGCCCGAGCTCCCTCCCTCTCTGTTCTTTGTTGTTATTAAACTATGTTACTTGCCCGAGCTCCCTCCCTCTCTGTTCTTTATTGTTATTCAACTATGATACTTGCCTGAGCTCCATCCCTCTCTGTTCTTTGTTGTTATTAAACTATGATACCTGCCCGAGCTCCCTCCCTCTCTGTCCTTTATTGTTATTCAACTATGATACTTGTCCGAGCTCCCACCCTCTCTGTTCTTTGTTGTTGTTAATCTATGATACTTGCCCGAGCTCCCTCCCTCTCTGTTCTTTGTTGTTATTTAACTATGATACTTGCCCGAGCTCCCTCCCTCTCTGTTCTTTGTTGTTATTAAACTATGATACTTGCCCGAGCTTCCTCCCTCTCTGTTCTTTGTTGTTATTAAACTATGATACTTGCCCGAGCTCCCTCCCTCTCTGTTCTTTGTTGTTATTAAACTATGATACTTGCCCGAGCTCCCTCCCTCTCTGTTCTTTGTTGTTATTAAACTATGATACTTGCCCGAGCTCCCTCCCTCTCTGTTCTTTGTTGTTATTAAACTATGTTACTTGCCCGAGCTTCCTCCCTCTCTGTTCTTTGTTGTTATTAAACTATGAAGCTTGCTCGAGCTCCCTCCCTCTCTGGTCTTTGTTGTTATTAAACTATGATACTTGCCCGAGCTCCCTCCCTCTCTGTTCTTTGTTGTTATTAAACTATGATACTTGCCCGAGCTCCCTCCCTCTCTGTTCTTTGTTGTTATTCAACTATGATACTTGCCCGAGCTCCCTTCCTCTCTGTTCTTTGTTGTTATTCAACTATGATACTTGCCCGAGCTCCCTCCCTCTCTGTTCTTTGTTGTTATTAAACTATGATACTTGCCCGAGCTCCCTCCCTCTCTGTTCTTTGTTGTTATTCAACTATGATACTTGCCCGAGCTCCCTCCCTCTCTGTTCTTTGTTGTTATTAAACTATGTTACTTGCCCGAGCTCCCTCCCTCTCTGTTCTTTGTTGTTATTAAACTATGATACTTGCCCGAGCTCCCTCCCTCTCTGTTCTTTGTTGTTATTAAACTATGTTACTTGCCCGAGCTCCCTCCCTCTCTGTTCTTTGTTGTTATTAAACTATGATACTTGCCCGAGCTTCCTCCCTCTCTGTTCTTTGTTGTTATTAAACTATGATACTTGCCCGAGCTCCCTCCCTCACTGTTCTTTGTTGTTATTCAACTATGATACCTGCCCGAGCTCCCTCCCTCTCTGTCCTTTATTGTTATTCAACTATGATACTTGCCCGAGCTCCCTCCCTCTCTGTTCTTTGGTGTTGTTAATCTATGATACTTGCCCGAGCTCCCTACCTCTCTGTTCTTTGTTGTTGTTAAACTATGATACTTGCCCGAGCTCCCTCCCTCTCTGTTCTTTGTTGTTATTAAACTATGATTCTTGCCCGAGCTTCCTCCCTCTCTGTTCTTTGTTGTTATTAAACTATGATACTTGCCCGAGCTCCCTCGCTCTCTGTTCTTTGTTGTTGTTAATCTATGATACTTGCCCGAGCTCCCTCCCTCTCTGTTCTTTGTTGTTGTTAAACTATGATACCTGCCCGAGCTCCCTCCCTCTCTGTTCTTTGTTGTTATTCAACTATGATACTTGCCCGAGCTCCCTCCCTCTCTGTTCTTTGTTGTTATTCAACTATGATACTTGCCCGAGCTTCCTCCCTCTCTGTTCTTTGTTGTTGTTAAACTATGATACTTGCCCGAGCTCCCTCCCTCTCTGTTCTTTGTTGTTATTCAACTATGAAACTAGCCGAGCTCCATCCCTCTCTGTTCTTTGTTGTTATTCAACTATGAAACTTGTCCGTGCTCCCTCCCTCTCTGTTCTTTGTTGTTATTCAACTATGAAACTTGTCCGTGCTCCCTCCCTCTCTGTTCTTTGTTGTTATTCAACTATGAAACTTGTCCGTGCTCCCTCCCTCTCTGTTCTTTGTTGTTATTCAACTATGATACTTGCCCGAGCTCCATCCCTCTCTGTTCTTTGTTGTTATTCAACTATGAAACTAGCCGAGCTCCATCCTTCTCTGTTCTTTGTTGTTATTCAACTATGATACCTTCCGAGCTCCCTCCCTCTCTGTTCTTTGTTGTTATTCAACTATGAAACTAGCCGAGCTCCATCCCTCTCTGTTCTTTGTTGTTATTCAACTATGAAACTTGCCCAAGCCACCTCCCTCTCTGTTCTTTGTTGTTATTAAACTATGATACTTGCCCGAGCTCCATCCCTCTCTGTTATTTGTTGTTATTAAACTGTGACACTTGCCCGAGCTCCCTCCCTCTCTGTTCTTTGTTGTTATTCAACTATGAAACTTGTCCGAGCTCCCTCCCTCTCTGTTCTTTGTTGTTATTAAACTATGATACTTGCCCGAGCTCCATTCTTCTCTGTTCTTTGTTGTTATTAAACTATGATACTTGCCCGAGCTCCCTCCCTCTCTGTTATTTGTTGTTATTAAACTTTGAAACTCGCCGAGCTCCCTCCCTCTCTGTTCTTTGTTGTTATTCAACTTTGAAACTTGCCCGAGCTCCCTCCCTCTCTGTTCTTTGTTGTTATTCAACTATGATACTTGCCTGAGCTCCATCCCTCTCTGTTCTTTTTTGTTATTAAACTATGATACTTGCCCGAGCTCCCTCCCTCTCTGTTCTTTATTGTTATTAAACTATGTTACTTGCCCGAGCTCCCTCCCTCTCTGTTCTTTATTGTTATTCAACTATGATACTTGCCCGAGCTCCATCCCTCTCTGTTCTTTTTTGTTATTAAACTATGATACTTGCCCGAGCTCCCTCCCTCTCTGTTCTTTATTGTTATTAAACTATGTTTGTTGCCCGAGCTCCCTCCCTCTCTGTTCTTTGTTGTTATTAAACTATGATACCTGCCCGAGCTCCCTCCCTCTCTGTTCTTTATTGTTATTAAACTATGTTACTTGCCCGAGCTCCCTCCCTCTCTGTTATTTGTTGTTATTAAACTATGATACTTGCCCGAGCTCCCTCCCTCTCTGTTCTTTGTTGTTATTAAACTATGTTACTTGCCCGAGCTCCCTCCCTCTCTGTTCTTTGTTGTTATTAAACTATGTTACTTGCCCGAGCTCCCTCCCTCTCTGTTCTTTTTTGTTATTAAACTATGATACCTGCCCGAGCTCCCTCCCTCTCTGTTCTTTGTTGTTATTAAACTATGTTACTTGCACGAGCTCACTCCCTCTCTGTTCTTTGTTGTTATTAAACTATGATACTTGCCCGAGCTCCCTCCCTCTCTGTTCTTTGTTGTTATTCAACTATGTTACTTGCCCGAGCTCCCTCCCTCTCTGTTCTTTGTTGTTATTAAACTATGTTACTTGCCCGAGCTCCCTCCCTCTCTGTTCTTTGTTGTTATTAAACTATGTTACTTGCCCGAGCTCCCTCCCTCTCTGTTCTTTGTTGTTATTAAACTATGATACTTGCCCGAGCTCCATCCCTCTCTGTTCTTTGTTGTTATTAAACTATGTTACTTGCCCGAGCTCCCTCCCTCTCTGTTCTTTGTTGTTATTAAACTATGATACTTGCCCGAACTCCCTCCCTCTCTGTTCTTTGTTGTTATTAAACTATGTTACTTGCCCGAGCTCCCTCCCTCTCTGGTCTTTGTTGTTATTAAACTATGATACTTGCCCGAGCTCCATCCCTCTCTGTTCTTTATTGTTATTAAACTATGATACTTGCCCGAGCTCCATCCCTCTCTGTTCTTTATTGTTATTAAACTATGTTACTTGCCCGAGCTCCCTCCCTCTCTGTTCTTTGTTGTTATTAAACTATGTTACTTGCCCGAGCTCCCTCCCTCTCTTTTCTTTGTTGTTATTAAACTATGATACTTGCCCGAGCTCCCTCCCTCTCTGTTCTTTATTGTTATTAAACTATGTTACTTGCCCGAGCTCCCTCCTTCTCTGTTCTTTGTTGTTATTCAACTATGATACTTGCCCGAGCTCCATCCCTCTCTGTTCTTTGTTGTTGTTAAACTATGTTACTTACCCGAGCTCCCTCCCTCTCTGTTCTTTGTTGTTAATAATATTTTCAGAGGTGGAAAACTCAAGACTCAACGTTTATAACCAATCATTAACAGATACTGGTCGGCTGGGGATTCGAACTCACATCCCTGGATTGACTGTATGAGTGAGCTAACCAGATATAGAATTTCATGAAGTGTATATTCTACCTAATATTCCTACTTACACATAAAGGTTTCTACTATTTTACTGATTCTAAAGATGGTTTAATTGATAGAAACCATGTCTATTTCTCATGGTATCCCTTAATGTTATAGTTAAATACTGTTCTGTGACACTGCTTCATGTAGTTAACACTGTTCTATTACATCTTTTGTTTGTAATTTGATTATAATAAGCACCAGTAGCGCGTGGTTCAGTGTAGAGCATCGGCGGGTCGTGGGTAGGATGTTCCGCGAACGCTATGTGTAGGTTCATTGAGCAATATATATTATCAAAAGGTATATAAGCTAGATTTTTTTAAGTTGAAAGAAGTTGCTTTACATGTTTTAATAGATATGGCTTCATACGAGCTATTTTTCGAGAACTCTAGTTTATGTATGTATTATATTTTCAGAAGTCTACAAGATCTGCACAACATAGTTGTTATCTTCTAGATATTGTGCCAATCTGGCTGCTGGTTCAAAGTTTTGCATTGAAGCTGTGCCATCAAACTAATATTGTGATTGTTTCCTAATTTTACTGTGTGTTTTTCAAACTGCTATTTTGACTGATTCCCACTTGTTACTGAAGCAGATTCGCGCATTTTACGGAGGCTGATATTTCACTGAAAATCTCACTCCTATACACACAAGTATCACAATAATACCATGGAGATTTTTGGTATCACACTGACCGCGGGAAATGTCATTTTGGCTCTTATTGCCATTTCAATGACATCAGTTATGTAAGTATTTTGCTTATTTTCATCTCTCACAGGTAGTTGTAACAACGATATGTGATTGCAAATATTTTATGGTATCTTACCCTAGTATGCAGAACGGACCCAGCTCTCATTAACCGCAAATGAAAAAAAATCGGAATTCTCTGCCCGTCGAACAATTCATAGCAATTGAACGCTTACTAATCTATGCTGCCATTCAAACTTTCCGTCAAGCAAATGAGCATTCAGCGTGTTCAAATGTGTTGCTTTTTAACGGACCCAATCGGGGTAGCTGGGTTCGTTATAAAGACTAGCTTAATTTACCACGTACAAAGCAATTGGACCTTACAGAAGTTCATTTCTTATATTTATATTTATTATATTTATATTGCATGTAGTAATTCACTTAAACTACACCAACATGTCCTATATATCAATTATCCAGCAGCTCATGCCGACAAATAATATATGTATCAATGTATTTAATACTGAAACATCAAAAGTCACGCCTGCATCCTGTTCCTGCATTGTGTTTTATTATTGGAATGGGGATCAGATTCGTTCTTGCATGCATCAGTAACACTGTTTCCTGTCTGATCGCTTAGAGTCCGTCGGTAGACTTTTACTTTTAACAACGTCTTTTCTTTTACTCACGTTTGTGTGAAGTATTCTTACGCGAAGCTCTCTGAAGTTCGTTTAAGTCATGACCTTGGGATCAAATTTGGCTCCGCGCCAGGGGCTTATTATTTAATTGTGTTGTGTTTTTGTTTTTTACAAAATTCTCTGAAAATACAACGCCTGAAATATTAATACTTTGCATGCAGTATTATCTAATGATAGTCTCAGGTTCGTTCAAGCCATGGCCCTAGAGTGAAAATTGACAATGCCCAAGGGGAATAACGGTTTATCATAGGAAAATTATAATTTTGAAATGTTCTGCTTCTCAAGAACGGACCAATCAAATGTGTTCATATTTTGTGTATGTGAAAGGGTTTTAAATTTGTTCATATAAGGAGGATATAGCCCTTTTAAGTATTTAACATGTTATTTAATCCCAGCCATTAGGCATACATAGTGCTACAAGTCCTAATATTCCAAGAACCCAACTCTCGCATATAAACTCTTAAACTTACTAACATGTACCTTTATATCTCGTCTCAGAAGTACAGGACGAATCATGGTAGCTCTGTCGCGATCTAACCTTCACTATCCAGTTAGATAATCGCAGGGCATATTAACCTATATAATTGGCAGTTCTTCATGTTCACAGGGGTTTTGCTTTATCCACAGAGTTGCACTGGATCAGTAATTCGGTGGTAATACATTTGTATATGAAGCAGAACACCTGATGTGTTGCATATCTTACTATGTGAAGTTAATACAACATAGTTTATTGACTGACTGTGTTTGTTTCTGTGATGAAAAGGAGGACAGCTCTAGTAATGACATAGTCACACAATTTGACAAGTTCAGGTCAAAAGAATGACTAACATAATGCAAAATGTGTTTGTCAAATTGATAGAAAATATATATCAAATGACGTATAGCATGACACTATTAACTTTTTGAAACTTGAAAATTGAAATTTCAGATAAAACGCTTGTAGTCTAAGATTATTTTGATGTGTGACCATATATTAAATTGTTATTGACATTCTTTATTCATATATATATATATATATATATATATATATATATATATATATATATATATATATATATATATGGAGATAATTATTTGTGAATAACCAAGACATAAATGTACAGACCAGACTACGGCGAGTGCGCCTAGCTACAATACAAACCATAGATACGATATCAAGGCCTCTGTCAAACCAATAAATTTGGTGTCGACCATGACTTATATACTATGGAATTACATGCAACACATCTGGACAGGGTGGACAAATTTACATACATGAACTGATAGCTTTATATGATTAAGATCCAGTTAAGGATTCATGACTACTCACATGCTATATAAAGGACAAATTTACATACATGAACTGATAGCTTTATATGATTAAGATCCAGTTAAGGATTCATGACTACTCACATGCTATATAAAGGACAGATCTCGTTGGATCATATAGATACAGTGAATTCATATATATTTATTTCATAAAGGGAGATAATTAAATTCACAACAACGGAATTTA
This sequence comes from Panopea generosa, assembly GCA_029582155.1. Lineage (NCBI taxonomy): Eukaryota > Metazoa > Mollusca > Bivalvia > Adapedonta > Hiatellidae > Panopea > Panopea generosa. The sequence goes on from CM055900.1 coordinate 8,006,870, forward strand.
CGATTTTTGGGATCTTTTCAGATGCTCATTCACAATGCATGATATATATATATATATATATATATATATATATGGAGATAATTATTTGTAAATAACAAACACATAAATGTTCAGACCAGACTACGGCGAGTGCGCCTAGCTACAATGCAATATATATATATATATATATATATATATATATATATATATATATATAATTATACAGAATTTTTTATAATAAAACAGATATAATTGGCTGATGATGTTGGCATGGAGACGGAAGTTCAAACTTGTTGGGGAGATGCCACTTCCTTTTTTCGGTAACATACTTACTGCCATGAGAAAGGTATGTAGACAAGGTCATCCTGAAAAAAAAGTTTTTCATAAAAGTAGGTTGTGGGCGATTTTGGGTTGCTCAATTTAGATTTCTAGTGTTATTTTAAACTAAAAAATGGGTAGACATCATGAAAAAAGCGGCGTTTTGAAGTCAACAAAAATGGTAGCCGCAATTTGAGTGGGTAGTCAGGACGACGGCTAACAAACATTCTAAAAATAAACGGGCTGAATAAAAGCATATTGCTTCATTTATCAGTCCTAATTTGTAGGTAAATGTCAATATAAGATCTTGAAGTAAAATATCCTTATTCTGATGTAAATGTCAATATAAGAATTTAAGTTGAAAGTCACGATTCTAAGGTCAATGTCATTAATAGATGTTAAATTTTGAATTCAAGATCGCGGCCAATACTAGATGATAAGGTTTAAAAATCTGAATCTGAGGTCAACGTCAATATTTGATATTGGTGTTAAAAAGTCCGGATTTAAACGATTGTTTCAAATTAATGGTATGTATTAAATTTATTTTGACTTTTACTTCGTTGCAGTCTGCAGACAAGCTTGAAGCTGAGAGATTTGTTCGGTATGGACCAGTCACAGCGTAAGTATGATTTGATGAGAGCACCATAAGAAATAAATCTTATTGTTGTCATTGACTATTTGTTTGTTAAGTTATTAAAGGTTGTATATCAGGAAAACACGATAAAAATGTCTACAAAAATATATTCATTTTTAAAATGGATACAAATTATCACACTATCATACGAATGGTTTGGTATACTAAAGCCATAAAAATATGACAAAAACTTTTAAATTTGAATTCTAAAGTATGTAAATTAGTTTGATGCATCAAATCGAAATCAAATCACTCAACTGAAACGTTGAAATTGTATGAGGAAAATCGATTTTACTTTTATCTTGGTATGTCGGCCAAGTTAAGAAATCTCTATTCAATAAATTATTCAAATTTAAATGTTAAGAAAGATCCTGATATACTTCCTTTAACATTGATTACTGTCAATTTACTGACCCCAACCCCACCCATGGTCATCAAATTATTTGTCTATATTTACACTTACACTAAATTAAACATTGTAGAATATAAAATGTGTGTTAGTGACCATAGTCCGTTGATAGTAGCTGTATCCTATTAGTCTCGTGTACTGTACACATTTTGAAATAAAAATAACTTTTTTAACATAGGATAATTTTCTGCTTTTGTGTGAAATTCAATTGTGCAAGATGGGTGGTACTCGACACGCTTTCATAAAATGTTACTGAGTGGTTTATCCCTACCTATAAACGAGTAAGTCTTTGGCAATACTGTAACTACTTTCTATTTGTTTTCAGGGGTTTTGCGGGATCCATAAAGGCAGTGCATGTTGCTGACATTAACCTGTTGAAAAAGATATTCATCAAGGACCACGTGAAATTCCAGAATAGATTTGTAAGTTACAGAAGCATTTGTTATATAGGTAGTCAATATCATAGTGCTATTTGCCTCATACGGTTCACTCCTTTATGGCATATTTCATTCAGAGCTGTCTATCTATCCTTCCATTCGCCGATACTACACGTCCTCTAGACTATCAATTTACATCAGCAGCCTTGGTTTTGTTTGAAAGTGTAAGCGCTTTCATGTTGCACATATCCGTGGGTTCGATCCTCCGCCACGGTTATGTGTAATGTCCTTAAACACTAGTACTCTATCTGCATATACTTATAACTGGTTCTACCAGGAAAGACTTCGAGTTTGATTTGTGTAACAACTTTTTAATTGTTCAAGGTAACTTTTAAAAATGTGTACACATTACAGCATATTAGTGTAGTAGTGCTCTTTGGTATAAGGAAGTTTTCATTTTCAATGTATTCTATGTTACCAAAGAAACAAACAGCCAAAATTTCAAAATTCCAAAACCTTCAAAAGTGTTTAAGATAATTTCATATGCCCACCTAGTTGTCAAAGTATGCCTTTTGCTATGAGAGAATTGTCAGATTTAATTTTCAATAATTTTTCTGTTGCCATGGAACCGAATATCAAATATAACCAAATTCTCCAAAAGCGTTTTAGATTACTAGTATACAAAATTCCTAGTGGTTTAGTGCCTTTAATTACGATAGAGTTTTCATTTTCAAAATTTAATCTGTAACCTTGAAAACAATTAACGAAAAAAATAAACGAATAAACGAAAAATTATCCCTCCGAAGTTAATTGGTCTAGCTGTTTCATTTGCCGTGAAGAAGATTTTACTTTCAAGCTAGAACACAGAACATCTAAGAGAAATATCCCATTGCGGGGAATATACACGACTGTTTTATTATGTGTACATTGTTTCCATTTCAGACCATCGATGGGTTTGACCCTTCTCCCCTTAATGAGGGGCTGTTGAGTCTGAAGGATGGGCATTGGAAAAGGGTCAGAAACACTATCACCCCCGTGTACAGTCCTGGGAAAATAAAAATGGTATGTTGTTTATTGTCTTAAATATTGAAAGTTGCATTTTGAACCTCATAATTATCTATTTTACAGATGACAGTGGATTTTAGTAAGGTGATAAGCACCGCTTTCAACAATTTTTCAGTCATATCGCAACGGTGTCTACTTGAGACAGTATTCTAAGCGCTGTCACACTGGAGTATTATGCCGCAGACACATGGTATGATACTCCACCCAGTCACATTATACTGACACCGGGCCGACTAGAATAGAACTTTCCTCTAAATGCTGAGCACAAAGCAATGAAGCTTCTAGTACCATTTTGTATTTGGTATGACCCGGGAAGGGATCAAACCAACAACCTTCTGCATGCAATGCAGACGGACTACCATTAGCCCACGCTGCGGTCCGATAACAGTAAATATTATTAAATATTATTAATTTGCAAAAGTACTTTGACATTAATTCTTACAGTCTTGCAGATGGCAGCAAAGAGATCTGGATATTCCACGCTGACAGGTGTTTTACAGATAATGGTAGAAATGAATTCTATGATTATATGTTCTACAGCTGACAGTACAAAATACTATCTCTGTAGTATGTTTCAGTGGCAGTAAACTGATTTGTATGTTATGTCTTACAGGTGACAGAGCATGATTATATCTCTATAGTCTGTTTTAGTGGTAGCAAAATGACTTGTATATTCCGTATTACAGATGACAGCAGAAATGAACTTTTGTGCAGAGACTCTAACAAAAGGACTTATAGCTAAAGCAAAGGCTGGAGAATCTGTTGATAGTGTAAAGTAAGTGTGATATAGTAGTATAAATCTAGTCGCTGACATCTTCCTAGTCTATACAAGTATCTGACATCTCCCTAGGCTATACCAGTCCTGGTCTATATATGGTTCCTGACATCTCATTGGTCTATATTTATATCTGACATCTCTCTAGTCTAAATCTGGTCCCTGACATCTACCTAGTCTATATATGGTTCATGACATCTCCTTAGTCTGTACACATCCCTGACATCGCTCTAGTCTAAATCTGGTACCTGACATCTCCCTAGTCTATAGCACTCCCTGACATCTCCCTAGTCCATACCTGTCGCTGACATCTTCCTAGTTTATACCAGTCACTGACATAATCCTAGTCTATACCAGTCCCTGACATATCCTTAGTATATACCAGTCTCTGACATCCCTAGTCTATACCAGTCCGTGACATCTCCCTAGTCTCGACCAATCCATGACATCTCCCTAGTATCTACCAGTCCTTGACATCGCCTTAGTCTATAACAGTAAATGACATCTCCCTAGTCTATATCAGTCCATGACATTTCCCTAGTCTCTTCCAGTCATTGACATCTCCCTAGTCTCTTCCAGTCCCTGATATATCCCTAGTATATACCAGTCCCTGATATCTCCCTAGTCTCTACCAGTCCCTGACATCTCCCTAGTCTCTTCCAGTTCCTGATATCTCCCTAGTATATACCAGTCCCTGATATCTCCCTAGTCACTACCAGTTCCTGATATCTCCCTAGTATATACCAGTCCCTGACATATCCCTAGTCTATACCAGTCCATGACATTTCCCTAGTCTCTTCCAGTCATTGACATCTCCCTAGTCTCTTCCAGTCCCTGACATATCCCTAGTCTATACCAGTCCCTGAGAGCTCCCTAGTATACACCAGCCCCTGACATCTCCCTAGTCTCTTCCGGTTCCTGATATCTCCCTAGTATATACCAGTCCCTGACATCTCCCTTGTCTCTTCCAGTTCCTGATATCTCCCTAGTATATACCAGTCCCTGACATATCCCTAGTCTATACCAGTCCCTGACATCTCCCTAGTCAATACTAGTCGCTGACATCTCCCTTGTCTCTACCAGTGACTGACATCTCCATAGACTGTTCCAGTCCCTGATAGCTCGCTAGTCTCTACAAGATCCGTATAGCCCCCTAGTCCCTACCAGTCCCTGACATCTCCTTAGTATATATCAGTCCCTGATAACTCCCTAGTCTATACCTGAAGCAAATGACCAATCAACGTTCTCTTTCATGTGTAATTACTTTATAATGGTCCCCGGTGGACAAAGTAAGGACTGGTTTTACAGTTAGGACTAGTTTTACAGTCTACTGTTTTAGAGTCATCTTCATATAATGAATTTATTCTCATTTATATTTGTGTTTTACATCTTCATCAATTGTTCAACATGGTATTTTTATCAATCTTAAAGATATATTCTGGTTGTGTGTACTTTAGGAATACAGAACATTATAAGTACCGCAGCGCGAAGCATCGTGCCATGGACATATCCAAGTCACATTATACGGACACCGACCCAGTCAGTTTAAGAACTACCCCCTGAATATATTTATATTTTTCTAGTGGTTGGTAATGACTCTACCTGTCTTAGAAACCATAACCTCATGTATGAGAGAAAATATCTTTATCACCAGTTTAGCACTTCACTTCTGTATATTCTGGTGTATGTCCCTGGAGTTGACTTTTCTTAAATTGTGAATATTTTCCAATTTTTTTTTATAACCCTAACCCTGAAAATATAAAAGCAGTGTCCTTCTTTCTGTCCATCTGTCTGACATTTCGTGTCCCGTTCATAACATTGTCGAACATGGAGGGATTTTAAAATAAAGTGACACAAATGGCCACCATGACATGAAGACTTGTCATGTGCAAGACCCAGGTCCGTAGGTCAAAGGTCAATGTTATACTTAGAGGTTAGGCTTACTCCCACGAAAAGAACCTTATTCAGTGTTTAAACCTTAATTGAAACTAGTAAGATGCCAATTATCATAGGTTTGACTTTAATTTGTTTCTTTTTCAGACATTTTGGATGTTACTCCATGGATGTAATAGCTAGTACAGCGTTCGGTATTCGCACAGACTCGTATAACAATCCTGAAGATCCCTTTGTCAATTACGCAAAGAATGTTTTCGGACAAAGTGTTATTACAAACCCCCTTATTTTATTTGCATGTAAGTACAATTAGAAAAAAAATGACCTTTAATAATGGCAGATCAAACGTTGCAACGTTGTATAACTCTTTCTTGTTCAAACTTTACATTTGTGTTGTTAATTGTCCGGGCTCTTTCTCTACAACCCAATGTTGGAATTTTATGAAACTTGCTAGAATGCAACACTACCAAGTGGCGATGCGCATAATATCTTTGTGTTCCGGTTCGATGATTTTTCATGGAATAATGGCCCTTTAATTGAGTCTGTGACCAAACTCATGTCAGGGCTATTTCTCTACAACTTCAGTTTGGAATTGTATGAAACTTGCTAGGATACATCATTACCAAGTGGATATGTGCATAATATTTTTTTTGTTTCGGTTCGGTGATTTTTCACGGAGTTATGGCCCTTTGATTCTGTCTGTGACCAAATTCTTGTCCGGGCTATTTCTCTACAACCCAATGTTGGATGCATCACTGCCAAATGGAGATGCGCATAATATATCTGTGTTAAATTTTTATTTTATGTTTTTTTATCTTATTGCATACAACAAACGTATAACATTTAATACCATATATGTTCAATTTAACAACACAAATGTACAAGAACAAGAGATATACAATATTAGAACCTTTGTTCTGCTTTATTTAATACTACTTGTCTGGTATGACTACTTACTTACATGTCTTTCATTAATATTTATTGTGTCAGTCATAAATTACCAGCACCGTTTACTCACAATATCTTGCATGACCAATTCAGTGCTTGGTACTGGTGCGTTCACTCTATAACAACATACCCTCTATATAGGACAGTTTATAAGGTATGCACATGATATGTCAGAGATTTTTTTATAAAAAAAAAGAAGAATATTGGGGGAGTTATCTAGTTTTATGAATAGAAGGTGGGGGGAATATTGTAAAATTTGGATGAAAATCACTTTTTTAAATTGTGTCATTTTTATTCAGTTTTCTTTCCAACTGCTGCCAAATACCTTTCTAAGTATTTTGGGATCAGTTTCTTCTATCCGCTGGACTCGTTGGCTTTCTTCACTGGTGTTATCAAGAAAATCATCGAGGAGAGAAAAACAGCAGGTGATGTAAGTAGACAAGTAGATCAATCATTTAATATGCATTTGGTTCTTTTACCTTTTGTGGTGTGAATTTTACGGATCTCTCGAGTTAGATTTGAAGATGCAAGCTTTTACTTTGTTGAAAGATTTTAAGTGAGCATATTTGTCAGTTTCTAATTTCAGCATGTCGAGATACATGTATCCTTATAAAATAAATAAAGTTAAATTTGCAGCCATTTAATAGTGATCTATAATCAATAAACTCTATTGTGTTAACCATATCGTTGAGAAAAAGGCGTCTCATCTACACTATTACGAATTGGCCAATATGAAAATTTAAGGACATTATGAACTGGAATTTGGCCAATACGACTTCTTCCAGTTATAAATAGATGTTGATTAATATATTTGCCAACATTTAAGTGATTTATTGTTTGACCAAATGAATGGTCTCCAGAAAGGCATGTTTGTACAAATACGAAGGTGAAACACTACATTCACTTGAGTCATCAGCATCTGGCGGATGCCTCCTTCTTTTGGATGCTTTCTTTTGTCTGCTGATAAGCATTTGCAAATAGCATCCTTGTTCTGATATAGATGCTAGAGTCACAAAATCCTGAGATATCCTCATAAAATAAAGAAAGCCAGATTAACAGCCATATAATAGTGGTCGACAATTAATTAACTTTATTGTGTTAACCATATCATTGAAGAAAAGGCGTCTCATCTACAATATTACGAATTGGCCAATGTGACAATTTAATGACATTATGAACTGGAATTTGGCCGATACGACTTCTTCCAGCTATAAATAGATGTTGATTAATATATTTGCCAACATTTAAGTGATTTCATGTTGGACCAATGAATGGTCTCCAGACAGGCATCTTTTTCTTTCAATATAAAGGTGAAACACTTCATCTTCTAATCTCTCCATCAGCCCTAAGCATCTGGTGGACGTCGCCTTCTGGCTGCTTCCTTTTATCTGCGGATGTCATCTACAAAAAGCATGCTTGTTTCTGCCTTAGATGCTAGAGTTACAAAATCATATCATTATTAGATATAATTCTACTTTGAATTTGGGTTCGTACGTATGATTTTGGCCATTTCATTGTGAAAGTCATACGGGTCAGATATTGCTTTAAATCTGAAAAGAAAGAAATTATCAACAATATATTTATCTTATTTTTAAGAGTGTTTGGTTACGAAAAAATCCAGATTGTTTCCATTGTTAAATTATTCGAAAGGTGCAACAATAATTGCTTGTAATACTTGTGCTTAGCATGCACATATATGAAAGCAAAACGTGTGTATATTGTTTCGCCATATAAAATTGATATAGTATTTATTGTCAGTTCCTTTGTTGGCAATATCACTTTTCCCAAAATGATTGAATAAGTATTTTAGTTTATTAAACTATCCTTTTCATACTTAAAATTGCATTCCGTAATTTTGATTTTAGACTGGTCGCAATGACTTACTGCAGCAGATGTTAAATTTAAATGCAGAATTTGATGCGGGAAATAAAACTGATAAAGATGATGACAACCAGTTTGGCAAGAGTAAGTAACATTTGTTTGTGCTAGCTGGGAGGTAATGAATATGATAAAGTATTTGTCGCTCGCCCCAAAAATTGCAGGTTCCCCAGTTGAGGCAACAACATTTGACTGTTTTTGTCTGTATGTATTCGTTTTTCGTCATTAAAGCTCGGGTAGCCAAAGTTAATTTATTCTGGTGTGAATTCATGAATACCTATGCATGTCAGAATTAAACACATTAATCCTTCTCATTAGAGTGAAGCCATGTTTTCTGGCATTTCTTCACTGACACAATGTCGTGTTTTAATTTCAGAACTAAGCACCAATGAGCTTCTTGCCCAAGGTTTTCTGGTGTTTATAGCGGGTTATGAAACAACCGCAAATCTGCTAACATCGTTGTCTTATGCGCTGGCAACCAATCCTGAAGTGCAAGATAAGTTGATAGAAGAAATAGACGATGCTGTAAAGGTGAGTAACATCAGGACAAATACATATTATCAGATAATAGTAATTGAATGTACTTGTCTAAACATCAGGTGGCACATTTGGCGTTTTCCAAACTTTGTAAGCACAACTAATCATGAAACAATCAACATAATATTTTTGTGATTTTTGTTTTAAATTAACGGGGTTGAATGTAATTTTGGTTGTAAATATTTCTTTTTTAATTTTAAAGAAACGAATTTTTTAGTTTTCGAGCCAATTTCTAAAATATGAAATAAGAAACATTATTTAAATATTGATATGAAATTTTCGCCACCCATATATATATATTTATTCAATTTTCTATTTTGCAGTTAGTATTTTTTTGCTGTTTAGGTTTTTGCTAAAATTAGTAAAACTACAGTTTTTGTTACATTTCGTAACATATTCCAACATTGAATTCGTAAGAAAGAATAGTAAATGATTGGTACTGTAAATAGTAAACATTTTATCAGCTTAACGTTAGTGTTTCTATCATTTTAATACAGACAAAGGTTTATAGATTATTAAATGTACCTCTCAAAATTTCTGTCGTGTATGTCGAATTTATAATAACCTTTATATCTCTTTAATTAAGTCACTGATCAAGGACAGGATGGCGAAAATCCATGTTTTAAAATAGTCTAGATATCAAGTTGAGACATCAAGATTTGTAAAAGTGTATCACCCTGAATACTGAATTAAATGTATAAATAGGATAGACTAATATATCTGAAACCACCGACTCAATTTTAATAAATCTTTTTTTGTGATGTCTATCTTTTATTCCATGTAAAACATAATACAATGTTATACACAAATACGAGCAATATATTAAAACATAACATATTATTTGGTAACTGAATAAAAGAAAACATTAATATAATGTCTTACAAGTAACATTTTTAGTGTGAATATAAAGAGATAAAATAGTAAAAACGAGTTAAAGAAAGTAAAAAAATGGTAGAAGATGAGAAGTAGAATTTTGCGAGAAGCATTATATTTCGTAATTTTAGTTTACATGTTTTCCCATTTAATTTCATGTGACCTGAGTTTGTTTTTGTTTATTGCAATAAGTCTTTCTAATTTTTTTTGTATATAAAGAATGAATGTTGCAATACTTGGAATTGTTTCCATACATGTACTTTTAAAAATAAAATATTTAGCAAGTAAATATATTTAAGTAAGTTAAATCTTATCGTATTTTGGGTGATGCCTGTTCAGAATCTTGTCTTTTGATGACATAGGTATTCCAAAATGGATAACCAGGGCCCCGCCCAGTTTTAGATTTTAAAACACAATCCTCTCTTTCACCGCTGAACCATTTTCTTTTAATATTACCAGCAGCGCTTGGCGAATATTACAGTATCTATCTGCGTATCTGCAAGTCCATCTGTTTATGGTGTTTGTGATATATATACTCCAACTTAACCACGAATTGGCTTTTCATAAAAATGTACCGTTTCTACTCAATAATAGTGTAGTTCCCTTTAAGATATATGGGTAAAACTTCATTTGTAAACTTGGTCAAGGTCACTGTAACTAAAAATAAAATATGATTCTATTTTAAGGTGATATTTAAGTAAATTGCTTTTGAGCGAATAACCCTTTGGTTGCTTCTATCTGAAATCAAAACCAGTCAATATGTCAGATGAGCGCATCAATATCATGGGTCTATTGGTTTTCGTTTTAGTGTGATAGTGATGTGAAATATGACGTTGTCATGGAAATGTCATACCTGGATCAAGTGATCAGTGAAACATTACGCATGTATCCACCAGTTCTTAGGTAGGTTGTTTGCGTAGCAGTTGTATTCTATTTTTTCTATATGTATATTATACTGTCTCATTGGGGCCATCGCGACATTTTTATTAAATCAAATAAAGTCGAAAAACGAAACTGTGATGATGAAAAGTCGAAATAACAAAACTACGATGATAAAAATGTTTCATCATCGTAGTTTCGTCTTTTCACAATCGTAATTTCGTTGTTTTTACTTTTCACCGTCGTAGTTTCGACTTTACACCATCGTAGTTTGTTTTTTCGTTGTTTTTACTTTACCTTTTTTAATACATATGCCGAGATGGCCTCAATTTCACACCGTATTATCATTGTCATATTCATGAAGCTTGTTTTTATGGACAACCGTCATAACAATGTATACTGTAAAAAAAACTTTGTTTTGTATTTTGTTTAGTTTACATCATTAATTTTAGGAAAATACAGTCATATTTACTGCTTTTCACTCTCTTGTTCCCGCATGAATAGTTCAATTATGTATTCCAATAGTAGATTTAAAAAGAAGGAAATGGAGCCTACAATCCCCTCCCAGCACACACACACACACACACACACACACACACACACAGAGATTTCTTGAATATTAAAAAAATTATTATTTTGACTGAAAATGGATGGTGAACTATAACTGAACGCGCCCTACAATTTGATTACTCCGAGATGTACAAAATCCACATTGGAGCCAACCCCCTTGAAATCCTTGACCCACCTATGTCTTCATCTGTGCTATCGAACTTGATTTATTTCAATGAAAAAACGCTGATTACCTTATATTACAAAGTTTATCAAGTGTACTTAAGTGTCCATTTACTTGTTTTGTTAAAGGATGAATAGAACGACATCAAGCAACCAAGATGTGGAGGTAGACGGCTACTGGTTTCCAAGGGACACAATGATTAGCTACTCAATCTGGCAGATCCATCATAAACTTGGCTTTTATCCGGAACCAAAACTTTTCAAACCTGAAAGGTATGTGGGGTCTCACCAATTGCGAATTATTTAACTTAATAGTTGGTTGGTCAGTATGTGTATTAACCTGTACATAATAGATCTAGTACATATTCGAATCAGTCAAATGGGCAAATATTCACCTGTAATCATAAAATAGTTACAAGACATGAAACTATATACAAATGTAATTGTTGCATTGTTATATTTATATATTCCTTTTCGGAAAATATAATATATAGCTAAAGTTTAATAATGAATTCGAATTATGATAAAAGATAAAATGTGTCTCTTCCGAAAATGTGGCATCAAACTCTATCATTTGTGATCATGGTACAATGTCACATACCAGAGTTGACATATGAATTTACACCAATGACATATCTCAATATTATTGTTCTCATTCATAAGAGCATGTATGGATTTGTAAGTGTCAGCTATATTCCCCAGAAAAGATGTTCTGGTATTACTAAATTAAAAACGTATTATGTACATAAAAATGGATGTTTTGTTTGAAATTCATAAATAGAAAGAAGAATTGGAGCTACTGATATTTTGACTTGTTTTTTTTTGTTTGATGATTGTTGTACTTATTGGCTAAAGCAATTTTCAGCACATAACAGGTTATATATATTTTATTATTCCTATAGTTTTTTAGTCTAGGAAAATTTCAGGATCAATAAGAGCAGAACGATCTTTCTTTTGCAAATAAATGACAAATTTTCCCACGTCAAGTTTTTTTTTTACTGAACTTGGTTCGAACCTGTAAAATCAGTGGTGAGCGGGCGGTCATTAGACGACAGTGTAGTATACCATTCAGCTATAGAGAAACTACATATGTGGACTTTTGCTTTAAACCACGTTGACTCTATTTATACAGATTTTCGCCCGAGGAGAAAATGAAGCGAGACCCTCTCACGTTCATACCATTTGGTCACGGGCCAAGGAACTGTATCGGAATGAGAATGGCATTGCTGGAGGCGAAAATCTCTGTCGTTCACATGCTGAGGAAGATAAAGTTCGTCAAATGTCCAGAGACAGAGGTGAACTATGTCGCAGAATAGTTTTATTTAATCGTAATTTATTGCCATATCAACACATATTACATTATATATTATGCATATAAATCATATACAAATTAAGGCAAAAGGGTCTGACCACAAGTTATCTCAACATTAGATGTTGCTGATTATAATCCCCCGCCACCGCTCGTAATGCCGAGCGGAGGTATAGAAATGGGCAGACACAAATGTTCACTAGGACAAGACAATGTGTCATGCGAATGACTTGGGTCTGTTCGTCAAGAGTCAAGGTCATAGCTCCACGTCAGTGTTTGAAAATCAAATATATACACTGTTAAGTTGTGATTGCAGTTTTAAATAACTTGGCACAAATTTTCACTAGGACAAAACGATGTGTCGTGCGAATCACTTGGGTCTGTTCGTCAAAGGTCAAGGTTATAGCTCAAGGTCGAGTGTTTGGCACATTAGTGGTAACCTCTTGTTTTATACAAATTATATTGCTGATTTGTTTGGATATTAAGCGTCATTCAATGCCATCGAGGGCGGACAGACGATCAGTTAACCTAATCACTCTTTCCTGAAATTTGAAATGAAAATAGACATTTTCCAGGTATATGTCAAGCACTGGGACATACCAGTTCTGATATTCAAGCGCTAGGGTGCCACTATGCTTAAATGGTATATGGAGAAGTTTATAATTACAGTCAATTCTTCATTATTTAACAAATCATGATGGTATTGAAAGGGACACACTGCAATTTTGATAATTTCTGAAAATTTAAAAATTATTCCCCCCCCCCATAGCCGAGTGGTCTATTCCCTGAAGACGTAATGTGGCCAGGTCAAGCGGAACGTGGGCGGGTTTTAGTATCACTTTGTGAACCCTTTGTTAATTATTTATACTCGTATAAAACAATTAGATGTCCAACACACGTTTCCTTTTTGTTTCAATTTGAGTTCAGAATTTCTTTATTTTTTCAGGAAAAATTAGAAATAATACAGGAAACATTTCTTCGTACGAAACGGCCAATCAAAGTCGGTGTTGAATTACGCTGAAGACTGCACATATACAATTGCTTGTGATTGGACCATAGATGTTTATGAACATGGCGTAGATGGTGACCCCAAATATGTCTGTACAGTGTTGCTTTTTGTGATAGTCAGAATGAAGAACTTAATCAGCATTTATACCATTGCTTGGCTTATATACTGAACGGAACAGCTAACCCGCCACTTTTGTATTTCTAATATTTTCGTTAAAATTTGGAGTTGCGTTAATAAAGTGTGTATACGATAATAACAGGTAACTTTTTGTATGCAAAATTATATCCAAAGAAATGCTGTGGTGACTATAAAATTTTGAAAAAAAAAAGGATTCTCTAATTTGAATAATGTGTAGAATTATATAAAACCTACCCCAGAGCCACATTACGGCTTTTATATAGCAGTTGGGGCTTTAAATTTGAAGTTGGAGATTAATAGTTTCATATGTTATCCTTTATTTCCTCTTAAAAGAAGAGCAAAACATACAATGACAATTATATACAAGGTATAAGAAACGATATATGCGATAAACAATGTGAAAGATATGAAAAACAGAACAGGTTATGAACAATATAATTGGCGTACACATGTACACTGATTACAAGGAAGTGTAAGTAAGTACCTGAGGTAATACGAATGAAGATCTGTGGATTTCTCTTTCCGAAACGAAATAGTTACAACAATATATCTTGCAGCCAAGTTAGAATAAGGTGACTATTACGTCACAGCCATGATTTCTTAAACTTTCCAGATATTTATGGTGAAAGGATTTATTTATCTTTCAAAGCACATATTTTACGAAATATTCAGGTTTGTAAATACTTCTACAATTGAACTGAATTTATATACCATACATGGCCAAGTTTAATCATTTTCTATAACAAAACAAGATATTGCAATTTTAAATAATCTGAATTCTACGATGGCTGGGACATATTATTCACCTTAATGCCAATAGCATAGCATGCACATATACACTTTTTACATTCATGCGTTGTGTTTTCAGCAGATATTTATTCAATCATATATTTACCATTATCATTATCAACTTTCTCCGTATAAATGATGTGTTTGGTGTAGTCTGCACTTTTGTGTAATCAAAGTTGGCGTTTCCTCTGAGATGCTTTGGAGCGGGGGAACAGGAAACCTTAGAATCACGCACATAATGCATTCGGTCACTGCATATATTAAGGCAGGTTAATTTCCTCCCTTTTTTGTGACAATTATTTTAAAAGACCAATCGTTAATCGTAGTAGTTGTTTTATAATAACAATGTGAAAAATATACAATAGTCATACAGCTATAAAACATAGTTTGCTTTTTTCTTGGTTGTCCTTGGTTCAACGATTCCAACAGACCATTTGATCAGATGTAAAACTGAATCACAATTGTATTGGTACGTGTTCCCTCATGTGTGCGAATGATATTGTGCGTAAGTATTTACCTGACACCGATGAATATTCCGTATATATTTGTAAGTCAATGTCCAAATGTAATAGTGACATAACTGTTGATAAACGAATACAAAGTTTTACTTTCAAGCGTTCACGAATATCTGAATGGATAACTCGTTTAATCGCCTGAGCATAGTGTCAAATATTAATGAGTGCCAGATAAAAACTTACTGACAATACAGATATATGTATATATTGCACATTACAATCGCAAAATAAAACATCATGTGATCAGCAATAATTAATAAAACATCGTATGGTCATCATGTTGCACGTGGGGGCCATACTTTGAGGCATTGTAAACCTCTTTCCGTATCTTGGTCGACGATACAGTGGGGGTGTAGGGTAGAAAGTGTACGGGCATAATTTTCTCTGTGAAATCCCTGGCTGGAAAATTAGGCATATCATCACCTCGTACGTACATACTGGTGACTTTTTCCGCCGTGTCCACCATACACTGTAGATAGGGGGTCGGGTCAGTGCCATGTACACAAAATACCTAAAAAAGAAGCAGAAATTCAAATAATAATTCTTTAAAGAAGAATAGAAGTAGTTAAAACACTACTGTAATAGCACATGCAAACACGTGACATTACAGACCAAGCATTTGCTTTTTGCTACTGTCATAAAGTGTAACATGTGTTTTAAACTTAGTTACTTTACCTCAGTTATGAAACATGTTCTTAAATATTTGCCAAATCACTGTCAAGGTCACCACACAGCCGTGGCGGAGGATCGAACCGATCCGATGCTCTACAACTAGACCAGGCGCTCCACACAGTGTTTTATCATCCATTACTGCTAATTGTGTTGCTGTTCTGTTATATAATATTAGGTGCACCATATATTCCAAGCGTGTAACCATGAAATGTGAATATTTCGAACGGTCTGTCTGACTTAACGCTTAAGCACATAAAGAAAAGTGACATATATAAATAACAGTCGTAATAAAATGTAGCGTTCCGCTGTAATTAATATACGTTGGTGTTTAAACTCAACATTTAACTTAACTTCAAAAGCTGATAAGTAGCAGAAACAAAATGGAACTTAAGGTAGATATCCAGTCACTAGTAACTGTAATATATATCAAATGACCAATGAAAACATCGGTATAGAATAGAATAGAATCAAAACAGACCATCGTTTTACATCTCTGTAAATAAATCAAACATAATTCTACTTCCGTTGCATTTGTCAATTTTGTTATGAACTACATTGTATGACATGCTGTTCTGTCCTTTGAATGCTACGTCTCCTGTTGTACGTACATATCACTTCCTTTAAAATCACATATTTTGAATTAATGGAACTTCTGTGTAGTTTCAGTACTTCCTCCCATCAGAGAAAAAGCGTATTACTCACAACGTCAGCATATTTCTTAACATTTGCCATTCTCTTACACGTGTCATCTATAGGTACTCTCTTCTTTAGTTTGAATATACTTCTGCTGTCATGGACTCCGACTATAACCTGAAACCCAAAGAAAGGCATTCAAACATATAAATGACATTAGCATGTACATGTGTAGTAGATATATTTCAGGACTCGCACCACTATTATCTCCCTTGAGTACTCCGGACCTCAAGGAGATGAAGGAGGTAGAAATAAAACTTTAGTTCTCTTTTTCTTCTTTTTTTATGGCTTTGTATTGCAATGTTTTGTTTTTTGCTAGCATGAGTTAAATGGTCAGTATTTTAGAAACCAGCACTGAAAATTTGATGCTGATACCAGCTTTCTGGACAATTCTGTGTCATTTCAAAATTGTTGGTTCGAACCGCATCTAGGGCGAATAGTTGACATATTATTACTCTGGAAATTGATAGGTCTCACAAAAGCATTGAATTAAAAAAAAAACAAAAAAAAAACCAACCTGGTCAAGGTATACTTTTTTTTCCTTTATAATTGCATATCTTGAACCAATGAAGAAATTGAGCCAAGACACATGCTGCAGAATTTAATTTTTCACTCTGTTTTGGACATAAATGTTACAATGGAGCCGTATGGGAAATGTAATAGTGGTGTGAGACGTTAAGGCATCTTATATGGGTGTGAGGTTCGGATAAAAAAGAGAAACTGTTATGGCGGATCCCAGGGTACTATTTTTTTCAATTCGAACCGAAAAAACGATGAATGATTCTTTTTCTGGCATATCAAACGCATTGATTACTTATTTCAATTTTATTCATCATCATTTTATTTTACTACAATCACTTTTAAAACGTTGACTTATATTATCATCGTCACATACGTTTGTACGTCACATCACAGCATGAAAAGGGTAGGAAAGACACGTGGAGGGAGTGTAGGATGGATAAAATGTCAGTATCCGGTAAAATAAACTTGGAAATCAATGTCTGGTGTGCAAGACTTGCTTTATCAGAAGCAGGCAACTTATATTCCAAACAAAGCATTTATTCACTCCACTGTCAAAAGTGAATATACCTCTCATTACATGTATATGTCTTGATTCATGCATGAATGCATTCGTTATAATAAACTTGCATTAGAAAACATTATAAATGACTAACTGTAGGAGTAGTTCATCACTTTTAAGCCTTCACTTGTTTTGGTATTAACTTTTCGAGTTCCTGGGAATCCCCAAACTCAATCATTTTTGCTTGACAACAGATTACCACTTAAGCCGTTGCTAGGTGACATTGGAGAGGCTCTATATTTTCGTGATTCCTCATTAATATCTCAATATAACCGAGATTGTTATTTTCTTTTCATGGATACGGTCATTGTCTCTGATCATCGGATATCATTATAGGCAATAGATATAATAGAATAAGTTGGCATCTGTCTTGTAATGAGCACTAAACAGTGTATTAACGGTGATTTCAACATGTTCGTTCATTTTTATATTTGATATGCAAACGTAATGTTTGACGGATACAAAGACAGGTGTACAATTGTTTGTTGAAGTTGATCTTTCCACATATAATTTCAAATTAAAGTAAAACGGACGGAAAAGAATTCGTGGTAATTCAGAGTTGAATATCGACTGCTTCATATCATTCGATAGTGATTACATTTTTAAAGTAGTTGACGTTTTTATTACAGGTCAACCAACAACAAAATCCGATAAGGCATATTAAGTTATTTACACTATAGTGCCAATTTTATAATAAATGCCGCGAGTATTTTTTCAGTGAATATGTATAGTCGACGTAAGTTGATATTTGGGCATGGTCATCATTTTGTACGGTATAGGTCAAACATGCAATTACCATTTCTAATGCAAATACATCATAATTGAATAGTTATACAGTTGCATTAGCTGTATCTGTCAATTACATGTTTGCAACCGTTCTCAAGTAAACAAAAAACAACGGACTGTAATTATTTGATTATATTGAACATTAATGCGTAGTAATAGTAAAAAAACACAAGTAAACATATACCTGAACACCAAGGTCTCTGACACGTTGTAGGAGTTTCACGTGCCCTTCGTGAAACAAATCAAAGCATCCAATAGTGAACACCTTATCCACTTTCTGGACCGGCTTCAAGGATGGGACCGAAATAGACCTTTTTAACATAATCCGGCGTTTTACGTCTTCTTCATCGTCTTCTTTTAGAGACGAATCCGATTTTTCTGCTTCTTCGTCAATATCAGACAAGTCATCTTCATATATACTTTCCCTACAGCATAAAATATAAAATATTTGTAATATACTGAAGGCAGAAAATAATCTAATAACACTTGGTACCGATAAAATTCATGCATTGGCAGTACAGATCGGTACCCATCAGAAATTAAGAGACATGGTTGCAGCGTATTAATTTTATGTGGCTAAAAACTTTTTCTCGAGAACCAGTCAGCCTAAAGGAACGCAGTCTTAATACCCATTCATCCTAGTCAAACATGATGTAAATGTTTAAATCCATTTTTTTTTATTATTTACAAAATTAAATAAAACCAATTAAAATGTATTTGTTTTAGACTAAAATAAAATATTTCACCGTCAAAATAGTACAAACATTTACCAATATATAAATATATTTACTCACCTATGATACATTCATTTTACTATTAATATCACTACGTTCATAAGCTTACAAACTTCTTAGTGTAAACTTGAAGTTACGAACACATTTCGGGAAATTAATTGAGTTTCGCTTATATCATTTTAAGAACTTTGATAAACCTTGTACAGTATTCTTTACAAATTTTACAATAATACTCCGCAAACGAAACGTTCCTAGGTGTCACAATTTGGTCGATCGAAAACCTTCATACTTACGAAGGTAAGTGAAACTATCCGAATAATGAAGTTAAGTGTACCTTCTCATAAACGCCATGGTCTTGGTCAAAGTATCAACTTGTATTCCAACTGATTGCTGAAACAAAGACAGAAAACATGTTAATTAATGACAAAGAGTCCTAAAGTGCTAGTCTCTCAGACTGTATCCCAAGGTATCCGCCACAGAGAGGGGCAGAGAGTGTGTGTTAGTTATATTTTTTAAATAATTGGCAATGACCATCTAATAGATTATTTGCAAAGGTTTGAAGCTTTTCAGAGAGCCTACGATTTACAACGTGATTTAAGATACTAAGTTATGCCTATTGTAGTAAGATAGAGAGCGTAGGCAAAGATGGCCCTGTAACTCCAGTCTGATAAAAAAAGATTGTCGGCATTTTGATCAAAGAATCCAATTTTACTGAAAATACCAAGGTTTCGTTGATGTCCATTTTATTGAAATCGATACAAACTAAAAAAGCAAACCTGGATCTGTTGATCAAAGAGCAAGTACTTAGAGTATAAGTAAAAATGAAAAAGATGATTTTCTGAAAAATATTTGCATTGTACTTATTACAACCATGGTATGCATTGCTGATAGTTGTTCTGATGTTATATTTGAATGCTACATAGTTTTTTATATGTTTTTATTTGTTTTAATAAATATATTTTAAAATAGACCATTAGCGGCGACAAAACCCACCTCTGAAATTATACCCTATTGGTACAGTACTTACAGCTGTAGCAGATTCATTTTTATCTTTAGGCTTTTCAATGTTGACTTTTGTTTCTGTAGCCGTCTTAGTACTGCGTGCCTTCATTTTATGCTGTAAACTAGCATGGGCCAGACGCACGGACAGAAGTAAACAAACCACGCCAAGAATACCGGCTTTACAAGAAAGTAAGAAAAATAAAGTTTTTTAGTTTCCTTTACAACTTGAAAAAATAAAATTGTCGAAACCAACCGCAGTCAATGTGTCCATCATAAATCAAAGCAGATAGCACGGCTTGATTATGTGTTAAAATGGCATACTTACGATGGTTACAATGTTGGAACGTTCAATAATGTCCATACCAAATAAGTATTGGTGAATGGTTATTGGGGACATTGGTGTAATGTACACTTTTAGCCTGATTCAGACAGGGGAATCAAAACTCAATTACTTAATAGATGAAGTAAACCATTTATATTCTTGTATATGTTTATATATGTATATATATATATATATACTATAGCAGACAAACGTTTTACTTCGATAGTTGTACATTCTGCAGTTTGTATAGGAATCGATAATTTAGAGACAAGTGTATTACTTTATAATTGAAAGCTATCTTTGAAACAAAAAAAAAGTTCTATTTTCTGATAGTACACTTTTTATCTGCATATAGGACATTTATATATCCATGTGTTACTTCTTAGTTGTATCCTGTTTTTTAAGATCTTCATACTTTTTCCTACAATTTGCTGGAGATTGCACAATATAGAAAAACAACATCGACGATAAATAAAGTGAAATTTATATCAGCAAAATCCAAAATAACAAAGAGATAAACTAGCCTACTATTAAGAATAATGAAAACATTAAGAATCAAAACTGTTTTTTTAACAGATATTCAACTTACACGTCGACTGCATAGGGACAGCGGAGGCCTGAGCTAAACATAAACAGCCAATACCGAGTGATTCAAGCTTCTCTTTTAGCTTGCCCTCCATTACAGCAGCAATGTTCGGTACTGATTCGGCCGATGTATCACCATAGTGCCTAGATGTTGTAAAACAGTTTTCGTTGACGTGTATACTATTGTTATTATGATAAAGAAATTAATGATTTGGTTACAATTAATATTAAATATTACATTGAGATTATGAATGTGTTATCCCAAAGAGGTAAAGATGGCTAGTGTCATATATTTTCGTGTGAACACATCAATTCTATGGCTAAGGGGACTATTTATGTGCAATTGTGTGAGGAATAAGTGTGAACTAAAAGTTAAGTTTATTTAAATTCTGTATATATTTTTGTAAGTAAACAAAGTTTATATCATTTTTTAATCATCAGCTTATTAACAGTTTGACACATTTATTATGAAAAATATAAAGATATGTTAAAACCTGGAGTAATAAGCCTGAAAGTAGTCCTGGACTCGCACAACACCAAGAACGAATTCATACGCAATTATGACTGCGCATGCTCCTACCAGGATCCAGGTTTGATTTGTGGCCATGTGACTGAAATCTGTCACCAACAGTATTGACCAAAGTGATAGACAGTTCACAATCTATAAATAAACGCAAATTTTAGGATCGCATGTGCATAAAGTAATCTATATTTAGATTTGAAAATTGGCGTAAATTGGTCAATCACAAATTGGTAAAATGTAACAGATGTTACGTTATAACGATGATTTGTATTATACATCATAGCTGCGTTCAGCACCGTTAAACAACAAACACGTTTAATGCCTTGTTCCCTAAAAGTGTTTCCTACTGCGTGCTCATTGGAGGTTGAGCCAATGTCCATAAAAATATGTAAGCTAACGTTAGCATACGTTCAACCAAACTGAACGCAGTCGTAGATTTAAAAAAGTAAACGGCGTTGCATGAATTTAAATGTAAAATTATGTTTAACTCACTTAATTTACAGCAGATTACAGAATTACCTTATCACAAAAGGCGTCCATGAATCCACCTAGTAAGGGATCATCTATCTGACCGAACATGGACTTCTGTGCTTTCGCGACAATACCGTCCAAATGGTCCAGAAAGTCATGAAACAGCACACAGACGAAAGCAGTAACAGGATAGTTATATCTGCATTACACAACATTCGGATAATGGCATTTACAAGGCATTGGCATGGTTGTTATATTTGAATAACATAACCCATAGATAAAAGCATTGACGATGCAGCTATTATCTGAATTACACAACACACAAAAAAGGCATTGGAAAGGAAGTTACATGTATATCTGAATTGCACAACACACAAATAAAGGCATTTGCAAAGAGGTTTTTTTCTTAATTACGCAACACACAGATACACAGATAAGGGCATTGGCAAAGAGGATATATCTGAATTGCACAACATACAGATAAAGACATTGGCAAAGAGGTTATATCTGAATTACACAACACATAGATAAGAGATAAGGGCATTGGCAAAGAGATTATATCTGAATTACACAACACGCAGATATAAAGGCATTGGCAAAGAGGTTATATCTGAATTACACAACACACAGATAAGGGCATTGGCAAAGAAGTTATATCTGAATTACACAACATACAGATAAAGGCATTAGCAAAGAGGTTATATCTGAATTACACAACACACAGATAACGTCATTGACAAAGAGGTTATATCTGAATTACACAACACACATATAAGGGCATTGGCAAAGAGGTTATATCTTAATTACACACCACACAGATAAGGGCATTGGCAAAGAGGTTATATCTGAATTACACAACATACAGATAATGGCATTGACAAAGAGATTATATCTGAATTACACAACACAAAGATAAAGGCATTGGCAAAGAGGTTATATCTGAATTACACAACACACAGATAAGGGCATTAACAAAGAGGTTATATCTGAATTATACAACACGCAGATAAGGGCATTGACAAAGAGGTTATATCTGAATTACACAAAACACAGATAAAGCATTGGTAAAGAGGTTATATCTGAATTACACAACACACAGATAAGGGCATTGGCAAAGAGGTTATATCTGAATTACACAACACACAGATAGAGCATTGGCAAAGAGGTTATATCTGAATTACACAACACACAGAGAACGGGTTGACAAAGAGGTTATATCTGAATTAGACAACACACAGATAAGGGCATTAACAAAGAGGTTATATCTGAATTACACAACACACAGAGAAGGGTTGACAAAGAGTTTATATCTGAATTACACAACACACAGATAAGGGCATTGACAAAGAGGTTATATCTGAATTACACAACACACAGATAGAGCATCGGCAAAGAGGTTATATCTGAATTAAACAATAAACGAATAAAGGCGTTGACAATGTATCTACCGATATATCTTATAGCACTTACTCGAGTTTGAAAAAAAAATACGATTTACTTTTATATATACATGTCAATTTATTATATCTCAATCGGTTTGAAAATGATAATTGAAAATTGATTCGTCTTCTGGTTATACCTAATACGAAATATTATTTTTTAAAAATGGTATTTGTTTTAGTTCCCATTATATATTTCGATTATTTCAATACTTTATTAACATATTCATCTGCATCCATCTGTAGTTGTCTGCAACATTAATATTGATTGTAGTAATTAAAAACGTACAAAATTCTATTTAGATACACAGTTGGTAAATAAATAAAATGCGCACTGACATTAAACAATAGGCTATCGGTACAACTAGAACCGTTGTGGCCAAGGCACTATGTTTGTACACTTACTTTAAGCAATAGGCTATCAGTACAACAAGAACCATTCTGGCCAAGACACTATGTTTGTACACTTACTTTAAGCAATAGGCTATCGGTACAACTAGGATTGTCCTGGACCAAGACACTATGTTTGCTGAGAACACCGTGACCTTCCTACCTCCAATATCAACAGACCGCGGAACCTTGGTAACGAATGGCGTCAGGACTGACTGTAGGGGCGAGTAGCAGTAGCGATCATATAGAGTAATCTGAAATATACCGATGGTATCATTAAGAAGTCCAAAATACTTCCTAAAAGAAATTTCCTTGTTTTCCAAGAATTAATGAAATGATGACGATTCAATGGCAATAACTCCGACATTGATAATCCTAGTTTACCTGTTAACATGATGGTCAGTTATTCAACTCACTTCTGTGTAAGTTTGGTGAAAGTCCGGTCAATACATAACGTAAAGCCCAATGGTTTATAAGCAGGCGATCGATTGCCTCTAGGACTTGAGTTTTGCTGATATGGCGCTTATTAAAGAGATATGAACTAAGCAAGAGTAGAAAAAATAAGGTAAACAGTAAAGAATTCCGAGATGAAATAAAAAATATAAGTGTGGTTAGAACCGACGGATGCTCCCCAAACTGGTGCTTAATTGTTTTAAACTTTTTTTTTTTTACATATTTTACGGTACTTCATGTACATATTCCAAACAACATATTTTGTCAAAATGATTGGAACGAAAGACACGCTTATATAATTCCTCTCCTGATACAATATAATTACACAAAAAATGAGACCAATGTTGATTTCTAGTAGAGTATACAAGATAACAACATGTATAATAAATATCAAATGTAAAGATGAATGAGTGAAACCGGAACTGGGAAAAACATGAAAGTAATAGAATGTTTTATGTTACCTACATATTAGTGGTCGGGTGGGGCTGGAGGTATGAGAGAATTTTTAACGCTCATACCAATTAAAACTAAATAAGTGACATTCAATTAGTGTTTAATTGGGTAGTTAACTTCCCCACTTTACTGATAAAGATATAAACTCCAGACAAGTAAAAATAACCGAAATAATAAGGTACCAAAGCGGTGATAATTCCGGCATAATTCAAGGCACAGTTATCGCATATTTCCCTCTATCCATGTTTCAAGTAGTTTTGGATTCCGTTCTGAACATTTGGAGATATACTCAGGAAAAGCAATTATAACCGAACATAAAGTACAAAAAGGGGATATATTATGTCACTATTCAAGATATAGAGTTATGGTTATTTTGCTCTGAACTTTCACACATAGCTCTTTCTCTATGTCCCTAGTCATGTCGGATTTCCTTCCATGTTTTATACCCCCAACTTTTACTGCCAAAGAAGTAAATATTTGTTAGTGGAAACTATCAAATTACAATGCTACACTAGGCTATCTGCTGATGGTGAATTAACACAGATATATGTGTAGAGAGTGCATCTTCCTCAAATTAATTTTTTTTGGCAGTTGAAGTTATACTTTCAATCTGCATATAACAAACACTTTTTTGGGCCATGATATACGTATTATCACTTTTATTTGTTTTTTGTTTTCTTCTTCTCCTCTTTCTCCTCCTCCTCCTCCTCCTCCTCCTTCTTCTTCTTCTTCTTCTTCTTCTTCTTCTTATTCTTCTTCTTCTTCTTTCTCCTCCTCCTCACCCTCCTCCTTCTTCTTCCATATTCTGAGCTGGTCTCTTAATAGAACGTAGGTAGCATAACGATTTATATACGTTGCACTCCATCCAATTACAGGCCTATCACTTACCATAACAAAAAGCAACTGTTCTATCAACTTTAGAACAAACCCTAAAGGCAACCACATCGTGTGTAGAATCCCCATCTGCAATAAATATGAAAATATATTTTCAACAGGAGATGTGACATTCAATGGAAAAAAATGTCACTACCACAGCACAGATACAAACAATGCATAGAATAATTATAGACAGAGACTAACAACAAAAGTGACCGTCTACAGGGGGGCGCACGTATTTTTAGGGTATGCGTTCTTAGGCGGTAAAAATGAGCGGACGCGTTAAAAAAGGCGGATTTTTGATTGTAAAAGTTACGTCAAAGCACAGAAAAAAACGGTAGTTTGTTTTATACTCGCTTTTTTTCTTAATGCATACTTCCAAGATGTAACTAAGTATATTGTCTTCCATCGGTAGTTCATTCCTACCATGCAGCTATCACCACAAAAGACGCAATTCGAGAAAACCGAGAGTGTTTACTTATACCGAAATCCATATTCACTAAATGGCACCTTCTTTTGTTGTTTTTTTTCTATGATATCACGCTGTGTTTTGATGAATTTTACTGTCAGTACTGTTTTCACCACCAAGTATTTCCAAATTACACTTGATTCGTCCGTTTAAGACCTCCTCGTTTTGAAATTGATATGTGTACGACAATATATGAGGGTTTTCGTCAGCTGTATGCCATAAATGAATGGATGCATTCCGAATAGGAAAATACAAATACAGATATTGTCAGTTACACGTGTACGTTAAAAAACAAGACTGTGCATTTGTGAATTATAACAGTCAAAGTGCTTCATTGAATAAACCATCAGCATAGTGTGTCAGCATAGTGTGTCCTTTATTATGGTTTTTCCTTTCCCGATAAAATGCCTTACAGAAAAAAATAAGCCATTTCCTTAAATAAGCGGTCACAACCGCAGAAACGTAAATTTATTTAACCCTCACCTAGTGCAATGTCACTAAGAACATCAAAAAGAAAATTTGATTGTCCGTTATCATCTATAAAGAAAAGACATAGGCATGAACAATTTTTGGCACATTTTCTTCAAGATACTAGTAGCACATTCTCTACTGGAGAATACATTGCCAAAAAGATAATGAAAACTCGAATAAATTCACCTTTTCACTTAAACGATGTTGTGTGATTGATCCATCACATTGAATGGCATATTCTAGTTGTAAGGGTGTTGGGTAATTTCGTTTTAAAACAAAATAGTAATAATTACAAAATAAGTTAAACATTTTTTTTAAGTTTGATGACGTTTTATTTAATGACCGGCATTATCGTTCAGTGCAAAATGAAACATTTATGTTACCATCATCGGCGTAAGAACAGTAAGACTGTCTTCACAAAGTCACAATTTGTAACCAACAGAGCGTCCCTGGTTTTAAATAAAGTTACATTTCCGGGCTTTCTTACCGGCAAGCCCGTGTGGTTCCGGTTAAGAATAGAATCACCGATCTCTGCAGAGGGGTAGGAATCCTCCGAATGGTTTTCATGTTCATTTTATCATTTTTTGTCAGGTTCACTATTTTGGTTAAATTATTAACTCCTGTGTGGTTCAAGGGAGCCATATGAGTGATGGCAAGAATAGGATCACTGTGGCTCATGCATGTCGTAGGAAGCGACAATTTGAGTAATATGATAGAATTTGCTGAAACTCTGCAGTTCTGCAGGTATCAAGGTTCTGCATATTAATTTGTTGATGTATTGTATTTAATCTGTTTGTTAATTTGTTGTTGTTGTTTTTTTTCTATATGTAGAGTGAACCTGGAATCTTCCTTCCTGTTAGCGTCGAATAACCTATAATGTGTTGCTTCGCCGTAAAACACTATTCATTCATTAATTCATTCTTACCGGCATTTTTTAAATTACATTTTCAATCTGCTCACGTCTGTAACTATGTAGCATGACCAGTCCAGGGCGTCATTCAGCTCTCACGGTTGACGTTAGATAATCCGCACTGTACGCATGACACTGAACATTTCCGCACTGGCATGGTTATAAGTTCAACCAGACAGGAAAGGATAGTGTAAGGATTACCTAACCCAGGATATAGTTTACTTCACTTCGGAAGCTCTCAAGATCACCGCGCTGAGGTCAGTAAAGCACTGTCTCTCTTTTGTGTCGTCAGCTGATGCAACATACTTGACAAATCTGTGTGGTAACCACATTGCTCTCCAATTGCCCTTTGCCTGCAACTACTTGTTAAGAGGCTGCAAAACTATGTCAAGCTTCAAGATGCTACATATGTACATCGAGTGAACTCACAAATGTAGAATAGGCCGATTTAAACATACGTGTACAAGGAGTCTGTCCGAATTTCCCATCCAGTTTCACAAAGGTTTTGAAGTCGGTCCGTTTCTCCATCAAGATCATCATTTTCATATTCATTTTTAAATGCAAGTTGACGTTTTGCTGAATAGTGTTACGCTAATGCTGATTGATTGATGGAATATTAAGCGTCATTTTTATGCCATCGAGGGCTAACAGAAGATCAGTTAACCTAACCACTGTTTCCTTGGATTGACCAGTACTCGAGCACACCCCGTCTCCGCAAGTAACTGATAACTTTCCCACTTGAATCAGAGACGAAACGAATGATAATGAGACACAATGTCGTATATCAATCATCACGGAGACTGATGCCGGGCGGGGAATTCGAACTCACGACCCCTGGATTGATAGTCAGACGCGTAAACGACTGAGCTAATCGGGCCCGGTAACGCTAATGCAGTCTGTTGGACAGTATCAAACATATTACGTACGAATTTTCTGATATCAACTAAAAAATCAAAATCATGTTGACCCAGCTGCGAACTTGCGTATAGGCAAGTACACGCCTGATTTAGTATTAAACAGCGTGGAATATGACTTGATAAAAGTCAAATACAACCACCTTTCGTCATACATGCACAAACAAGGTGATGAGAATGTCTGTATGACGTCATCTTAACGAAATATACTATTTTAATTTTAAGTCTTGGTCATCTGCGACGCTTTCTTTTCTAAATGAGTAACGTCTTGAACATTTATTCTTTGAAAACAATTAACTGTACTCTGATAATATTTCTAAATGGTTGATTCAAATAATGGATATATACTTCATACAGTTGACGAAATCCCACATATATTGTCGTACACAGATGCATTTCAAAACGAGGAGATCTTAAACGGGCCAATCAAGTGTAATTTGGAAATAATTGGTGGTGAAAACAGTACTGACAGTAAAATTCATGAAAACTCAGAATGATATCATAGAAAAAGTCCAAAAGAAGGTGTCATTTAGTAAACATGTATTTCGGCACATGTAAACACTCTCGGTTTTCTCGAATTGCGTCTTTTATGGTGATTGCTGCAAGGTAGGAGTGAACTATCGATGGAAGACAATATACTTAGTTACATCTTGGGAATATGCATTAAGAAAAACAATGAGTATAAAATAAATTACCGTGTTTTTCTGTGCTTTGACGTTACTTTTACAACCAAAAAATCCGCCATTTTTGACGCGTCAGCTCATTTTTACCGCCTAAGAACGCATACCCTCAAAACACGTCCCTCTCCCCTCCCCCCCCCCCCCCCCCCCCCCCATTGGTCTAGGGAATATTGGTTTGTGACGACACCGCCACATAGGAACTTAAAATTAGTTTATTGGTGCAACCAAACATTATTCAGTTCAAACTTACTTTATTCGCGCGATTACGGTATAAAATTAAGTAAAGCCGAAGCAACGAAACTACGATGGTGAAAAGATGGTGAAAAGTCGAAACAACTATGGTGAAAAGATGGTGAAAAGTCGAAACAACGATGGTGAAAAGATGGTGAAAAGTCGAAACAAGGATGGTGAAAAGTCAAAACTACCATGGCGAAAAGCCGAAACAACAATGGTGAAAAGTCGAAACTACGATGGTGAATATTCTAAACAGCGATGGTGAAAAGCCGAAACAGCGATTGTAAAAAGGCGAAACTACGATGGTGAAAAGCAGAAACAACGATAGTTAAAAGTCGAAACTACGATGGTGAAAAGCAGAAGCAACGATAGTTAAAAGTCGAAACTACGATGGTGAAAAGTTGAAACTACGATGGCGAAAAGTCGTTACAACGGTTGTGAAAAGTCGAAACTACGATGGTGAAAAATATAAAGAACGATGGTGAATAGTCAAAACTACCATGACGAAAAGTCGAAATTACATTGGTAAAAAGTCGAAACTTCGATGGTGAAAAGCCGAAACTACGATGGTGAAAAGCCGAAACAACGATGGTGAAAAGTCAAAACACAATGGTGAAAAGTCAAAATAACAATGATGAAAAGTCAAAATTACGATGATGAAAAGTCGAAACTACAATAGTGAAAAGTCGAAACTTTGATGGTGAGGAGTCGTAACTGCAATAGTGAAAAGCCGAAACAACGATGGTGAAAAGTCGAAATTACGATGATGAAAAGTCGCAACTATGATGGTGAAAAGTCGAAACAACGATGGTGATATGTCAAAATTACGATGATGAAAAGTCGAAACTACAATAGTGAAAAGCCGAAAGTACGATTGTGAAAAGTCGAAACAACAATGGTGAAAAGTCAAAATTACGATGATGAAAAGTCGCAACTATGATGGTGAAAAGTCGAAACAACGATGGTGATAAGTCGCAACTATGATGGCGAAAAGTCGAAACTACGATGGTGAAAAGTCTAAACAACGATGGTGAAAAGTCGAAATGACGATGGTGATAAGTCGAAACTACGGTGGTGAAAATAAAGTGAAATGTCGAAAGAACGATGGTGAAAAGACGAAACAACGATGGTGCCGAACTACGATGGTGAAAAATCGGAACAACGATGGCGAAAAGTCAAAACTACCATGGCGAAAAGTCGAAACAGCGATGATGTCGAAACTACGATGGTGAACCATCGTTGTTTCGACTTTTCACCATGGTAGTTTTGACTTTTCACAATCGTTGTTTCGACTTTACTTAACTTGATAAGTATGCCATGATGGCCCCAACGGGACACCGTACGCTATTTATCTTATATGCCGTCGTGTTATTATACTACTGTACTTTCGTACTAACGACGTATAAACCATCACACGTAGACAAGAGTCATGTGACTTTCATTGATGTGATTTCACATATTAAAGTACATATAGTGTTTTAATCAATTTCAAATATGCGAAGTGCATGGAAAGATAAATTTTGCACTGAGTCGTTTTATGTTAGGCATTGCGTAAATTATTTATTTGTGAGATTATCCCAAATTTGTATTCCTCAACACAAACTAAGCAATGTATTCGGTATTTGGGTAAGCAATTATGAAATATGAACATACACTGATTATTTATAAATGTTCCCTCGTTCCATGCATGCACCGCAGCGGTGGTCTAGAGATCGCGGGTTCGATCCCCGACCGGGCCATACCAAAGCCTTGAAAAATGGGACCAGAAGCTTCCTCGCTTGGCACTCAGCATTTAGAAGATACATGTAGTTCTCTAGGTGTGGTCAGCTCGGTGTCAGTATAATGTGACTGGGTGGAGTATCATATCATGTGTCTGCGGCATGATACTATAGTGTGGCAGCGCTCAGAATAAGGTCTCAAGTAGACACTGTTGCGATACGACTGAAAAATTGTTGGAAGCGACGCTTAATGCCATACAACACCATTCCATACACTTAAACGGTTTTCAATTGGTCAATTGAATTGATTGAATATTTAGCGTCATTTTATGCCATCGAGGGCTAACCACTGTTTCCTGGGATCCTGAAAGGTTAACCAATACTCAAGCACACCCCATCTCCGCAAGTACCTGATAACATTTTCAATTGAATTAGCGGTGAGAGACGAATGATAATGAGACACAATGTCGTATATCAATCATCACGGAGACTGTTGCCGGACGGGGATTCGAACTCACGACCCCCTGACTGATAGTCAGACGCGCCATCGACTGATCCTATCTGGCGGTTGGATTGGTCAAGAATAATGAAATAATTAATCAGTGTCTAACACACATTTCAATAATTTTGTGGGTTTTTTTCTCTCCCATTTACAACGGAAGCTACAGCCACTGATCCAGCCTTACTCACTGGACCTTTTCCTTTAAAGATATGTGGTGAGTTCAGTTCAGATTTGTTAAAAGTATTATTTAGTTGACAATATCATAATAGCATATAATATAACGTCAACTCATGAATAACACAAATAAATATTTAATTTTATAATAATGCACGAAAAGCACCTGTAAATATGTATGTATTTATAATAAACATATAATTTAGAAGTAACATACGTCTGCAGCCGATATTCAATAGTGACCCTTTTGTTTGTCCTTGTATCACACATGTAAACATATGAAATTTAATATCAAACAATTCGGTTTTATCAAAACTAATAGTGTGTACAAACAGTGTAGGCAAGTGATAACGGACTGTATCATACTATGGTGGCTACTTTCTGCCACGTTGAGTCGTCGTTTTAACGGAGCGACAACACGATAACACGAAAATCGTATAGCGTCGTTTTTATCAGGTAACCAACCAGACAGACAGATAAACATGGTCAAAAGAACGATCGACGGATATGGTTCGACAGCACGTCGTCCAAAGGGCACAAACAGGACAAATCACGGTGTGTACGACAAAAGGCTTAAATGACAGAGTGCTTAAACGACAAATAAACCATGTTTTGTTCTGTCGGGTCGTTTGAAACATTTGCATGGATCGGCTCGTCAAAATAATGAAAAATGATTCCAGTCACTTTTTAACCAGTCATTTTAAAGGCATATTGATTGCGATAATGATGAGGAGAGGTCACATTTTAACATTAATTAAATAAATAGGTTAGACCCAAAGTACGAGTCATATTTTCATGTCTTTGTGCATATACGACACTGTAAATAGAAGATTTTGTCCCGGCCTCAATCATTGAGATTCATGATTTCATTTTCATTTCGTAATTGTCCATTTAAACTATATTTCAAAGAAGCATATCTGAAATTAAAAGTGTCTTTGTCGGTCTTTGTTGTGTCTGTGTCGGTCTTTGCAGCGTTTAGTTGGACATCTAACATCGCTTTATCTCAAAGTGAGCCTCTATCAAGAAGTCTAACTTAACTATCGATGCACGTTATAAGGTTAGGCAAGTAGCATCAAACAGAAATGCAATACCACATCACGATGTAGCATCAAACAGAGATGCAATACCACATCATGATGTATCATCAAACAGAGATGCAATACCACATCACGATGTAACACTAAACAGGTGCAATACCACATCACGATGTAGCATCAAACAGAGATGCAATACCACATCATGATGTAGCATCCAACAGAGATGCAATACCACATCACGATGTAGCATCCAACAGAGATGCAATACCACATCATGATGTAGCATCCAACAGAGATGCAATACCACATCACGATGTAGCATCAAACAGAGATGCAGTACCACATCCCGATGTAGCATCAAACAGAGATGCAGTACCACATCCCGATGTAGCACCAAACGGAGATGCAATACCACATCACGATGTAGCACCAAACAGATATGCAATACCACATCACGATGAAGCATCAAACAGAGATGCAATACCACATCACGATGTAGCATCAAACAGAGATGCAATACCACATCATGGTGTAGCATCAAACAGAGATGCAATACCACACAATGTGTCTTTTAAATTTTAATGAAATCTATTTAAGCATATTGAGGTGTAAAAGTCTAGAGTCTACAGATTAATTACCAATGTCAAAGTCATCCAAAATAATGTTTCACGGTTTTTTAGTAGTTTTACCTATTAGACATGTGTAAACTAGAACTGGTGACTGTGGGACAACCAGTTTCTAAACAGTGCATAACGCAATAACCCTACGTTTATTAATCGTAGATGTCAAGGTAGTCAAAAAAAAAGAGTTGCATTTGTTACTGTGGCAAACAGAAGCTTAATGCAACTATGGAAACACTTTTACGACTCAAACTAAATATAAGAACTTCTTGCTGCATAGGTCAGTTTCTGTTTTTTAACAAAAAAAGGTTACCCCTAAACATGCTGCATTGACATATGCAGAACTACCGATTTGGTGACTGAACTCGACAGACTCTAGGAAATGGAAGTAATGGCGAAAATGTATTATCATGAAGGACAAGTATCCATCTGTAAAGGTCAATGTCACTTGGAAAAAATGTTGCATGGTTTCAAGTAGAATTATACATCTTATAACAGAGCAAATATAGCTACAATTTCAGTTTCTGAAATACAAAGAGCTCAATGCAAAAACTCAACAGTGAATTTTTTACGCCACCGTCGATGTAAAAGCAACACATGGGTTGTTTCTTATATATATATATTAGAGCTATTAAGCACCATCTTCGGCATTTATTTTACGATATATATGATTTTTCACATCTATACACAAATCACTCCTGGGGGTCGCGTCGCATTGTCTTAATTCAAACTCAAAGTGTGGACCTACATCTTTGGCCACGAAAAGCGACACATGACATTATTAAGTATAAAGAAAAGAACCAACAGTTAGGAGACAGATCTTTTATATAAATATATCACAATCTTGCAAATATTAGTTATCGAGCAAAATATACAAGTATGTACTTACAGTAGTGTTAATGAGAGCAATCAAAACCTGTCTCTTCAAATAATAATAGTAACTTTTTTATTCTCAGTACAGAAATATATATACAAAATATATGAATATCAATTTTGATAACACTTTCAGATAAATGTCAATCTAGTAAATAGTGACAACAACTTTATGACAAGAGGAACATATTACAGAATGTAGTGTACATCTTATTTTCATATGAAATAAGTGGCTTTTTATTATCAAAATAAATTAATATTAAATTTTAACAGTATTCTATTGGTGAAAAATATACAATACATTTTTACTGGAAAAATATACAATCGATTTAAAACAAACTAAATAGTCAAACCCTCCCATGGTATCTATGAATATTAAACAGTCTGTCAAGTAGTCAGTCATATGTCTGAAATAAACTCACAAGTAGACATCTATCTGAAGCAGTCTCTCAAATAGTCATATATCTCAAGCAGTCATCTATCACAAGCATTCTCAAGTAGTCATCTATATATCATAAATTATCAGTCAAGTAGTTATCTACCTGAAGTAGTCACCCACATATCTTAAGCAGTCAGTCAAGTACTCTATCTGCAGCAGTCATCTATATATCATAAACCATCAGTCAAGTAGTTATCTATCTGAAGTTGTCACCCACATATCTTAAGCAGTCAGTCAAGTACTCTATCTGCAGCAGTCATCTATATATCATAAATCATCAGTCAAGTAGTTATCTACCTGAAGTAGTCACCCACATATCTTAAGCAGTCAGTCAAGTACTCTATCTGCAGCAGTCATCTATATATCATAAATCATCAGTCAAGTAGTTATCTACCTGAAGTTGTCACCCACATATCTTAAGCAGTCAGTCAAGTACTCTATCTGCAGCAGTCATCTATATATCATAAACCATCAGTCAAGTAGCTATCTATCTGAAGTAGTCACCCACATAACTTAAGCAGTCAGTTAAGTACTCTATCTGCAGCAGTCATCTATATATCATAAACCATCAGTCAAGTAGCTATCTATCTGAAGTAGTCACCCACATATCTTAAGCAGTCAGTCAAGTACTCTATCTGCGGCAGTCATCTATATATCATAAATCATCAGTCAAGTAGCTATCTACCTTAAAGCATTAAATAAATCACAATATTTCACATCAATACAGCATACTGTTAAACATGTTTACTTTATGTACACAATAAATGCATACTGGCTTTAATATCTATAAACAATTCAAACAATGTAATATTTAAACCTAGCTTACAAATATATTTTTCATAATAGGCCAAATATTTTTAGAACTCAGATTCCATTTCAATTTCCCCGCTCCAATTAAGATATTGTTTTACAAATCTATGTCATACATGACAAAATAGAACCACAGTGGTGGTCTAGTGGTAGAGTGTCCGCATCACATGCAGACAGTCATACCAAAGACTTGGAAAATGATACTAGAAGCTTCTTCACTTGATGCTCAGCATTTGAGGCTAGTTTTAGGTCTAGTCAAACAAACTGGTGTTACATTAATGTGACTGGGTGGGGTACCATGCCATGTGTCTGCGGTACGATACTCCAGTGTGGCAGGGCCCAGAATACTGTCTCAATTAGACACGGATCGTTATAACTGAACAATTTATGAAAGTAACACTAAAACTCATACAACCAGATGCTTTTATCCATTTTAAAATTTATTTTTATTCTCGCAATTTTTCAAGACACTTTGGCTCCATTACATAGATCAAACCAGATGAAAAGCAGAGTAGTTAAAAACTAGGACTTAACATAGAAATGTACACATGTGATTTGAAAACATGTCTACCTGGCAAAGCTGTCTTGGTTTTTTATGTCATTTGCCATATAAATGTTTCAATTAAATTTTTAAAAATAATTCAAAGGAAAAAGTAGAGAGTATTTTGCTGTGTATACATGTGTTTGATAGACGTTCACCGTTTTATGTTATTTTGTCAGTGAATAGATATTTTTGAATCTTAAATTAAAATAAAAGCTTATATTACAATATATTTTGCATGGACATTTTCATACTTATATTTAGAGTTGCTGTATGCTACAGAGTGTTTCAGGATGATTTTGTGTGAAATGATCAAGGCCATTTTAAGTACATTTTATGCCATTTTTTTTGGTTGTTGTATGGTGTTTAGAGTCACTTTCAACAATTTTTCAGTCATATCGCAACGGTGTCTACTGAGACAGTATTTCGAGCACTGCCACACTGGAGTTTCATGTCACAGACTCACAGTACAATACCCCACCCAGTCACATACTGACCAGACCTAGAACTATCCTCTAAATGCTGAATGCAATTTTACTTTTATGAATGTGTGCTGTGTTATTTTGTACAAGATGATGCGCAAATGTTCAAAGTTATTTCATGCAAAATCTTAAATTTTTTTATGTTTTCTGGTCTTTTTTCATGATTTGCGTATTTCTGTGAATATTTCAAACCATTCTATGTATGATTTTTATGTTGCTTTATGTGTGAATATTCTAGATCATTTTATGTATGTGCGTTTCAGCTTTTTTTTTAATTTTGTGCAATCATTTTGCTCATTTCTATAGTGTTGTTTCATGTTAAAATGTTCTAAGTCACGTATGTTTAAATGGCTCAACACAAATATTTTATGCAAGTTAAAATATTAAATAATACACGAATACACAGACAAAGGTATAGCTATATCTATGGCAGTGCGTGAAAACAGAACTAACTAAAACTTTTAATGTGAAAAACAGAGCTTTCTGACATACATAAACATTTAGCAAAATGGCAATTCGAGATGCCAGTCAGGACAACAGCAAAACCAAATATAAACAAATATTTCAGATTAAAAAGAAACTATGAATAAAGAACCTTTATACCTGAAGAACTGCACATTCAGTTACCTCCTATCAAAAATCAGTCCAATGATTCTTTTCAGTCAGAAATTCACTGACTATTTTAATTACACAAAATTAACATGAAGAACAGAATTAATTGAAAAGAAGCAAGACTGAAAAAAACAACCCACCAGTAAGAGGATCAGTTTGAACAGAAGCCCACAGTTACCATGGTTACAAGTAACACACAATCAACAGAAAAAGTAATTACAAACACTGCGCAACAATACACCTTATACAGGTATAGAACTTTTACATAATTATCACATATTTCGTTATCTATCACAGTCATTTACACATTACTCAGGTATCAATTCAATCCGAATCCAATATCCTTTATTCAGTTCACACAAAACATGAAATCATGAGGTATCAGATATATGGTCCTTCCTGAACTCGTCACATCTGTGATAGCGAAATTAAACAGGCCATCCAATGTTGGTTTAAAAATAGAAAAGAAAGAATGTATCAGATTTATGGACCCAAGTTTTGGGGGTTTTGACAGCTTGAAAATTAAATATTCAAGCTGCAATTGTTTTTTCTCACAAGCATGTGCTGTATGCACTTTGTACCAGAATGAAAAAGAAAGATGAGCAAAGTGTTTAAGTTTAATAAATATGCCATACATGTACTGTACATGGCATCATACCTCTGACTGCGAAATGAATTATGTCTCATCTTTTTACTTAAATGTACATTCAAACCTGTCTTAAGCAGTCTGTCAAGAGAAGGAGCAAAAGTTATCTTTTAAGACAGGTTGCTGTTTAATACACGTTAATTTTCTCTGAAAGCATATAAAAGGGAAATAACAAATGTGACTGCTTAAGAAAAGTGGCTGCTTAATAGGGGTGACCGCTCATATCGATTTGACAGACTGTATTATATTTCTAGAAACAGCTATCTAAAAAAATACTTCACAGAAGGAGATGAATTATCATTACAAGACATTCTAGACCAATCATTCTTTGTTAAAAGATTAAATCAAGCAATCGTGAACCTCACAGTTATATATTCTCCTGCATAAAGCTAAGTAACTCAGATACTATGGATACACGCAAGTTATAAACTTACTTCCCACTATATACAGAAGAAGATTAAATAGAAAAATAGAACAATACATATCTAAAGGACTTACATGGAGAAGGATAGGAAACTTCAATCTTTTGAATTTATGTTCATAAATATATAGAACGAGAATTATTATTTATTTGGAAAATTAACCTGACATTCAAATTTACAGGCAACTGATTAATAATGTTTTTAACCTTACAAAACGATCTTAAATTAAAAACATTGCAATTTGAAGCAAGTTTTATTTTCAATTTTTTTTTTTTAGTTGCAGGATTCAAATCTGGCAATCAAGAACTTGAACAATAAACACAACATGCTAGGATGCGGCATCATTTGTAGGGATTTTCATTCTGCAGTCATAAAATTGATTTGCATTCCTGAGGCAAATGGAAGCCGAAATAACTGAAATAGAGATTTAGCAGAGTTGCTTTTCCTTTTCTATGTAAGTCCTTGCATCTCAGAAGTTAAAAAAATACATTTAGTTGCATAAGGCCATTATAAATTAATTGCTAGATTATCATCCAAATTTTTCTTAAAAACGGGGAGGGCAGGAGGATTATATTTTTTATTTTTAAAATTTTTGTTGTTTTATTTTTTTTTATGAAAATAAAAAGGGTCGGGGTGGCATGAAAATTAAGGGACTGGTAGGGATGATAATCTAGCAATTTATTTATTATGGCCTAATAGATTGAGATCATGATTTGTTTCTTCAGATTATCAGCAGCTTTAAACACTAATAATTTCCATCGACTGCCATTTGACTGAAACCCCGGTTAACATTTTTAGCTTTTCAACATTAATATCGATATGATACATTTGAAAATGTCAATATCAATGGGACTCATAATATTTACAAGTAACAAGTCAATGAGATGCCCTTGTGTGCCGACATACTTTTGCATGTTTGTCAGTTTTAAATGGCACAAGAGCCATTCAAATATATCTACAAGAAACAACAAGCAAAATTGTTCAGTTAATAAGAACAAGTCCTCTCTCTCTCTCTCCTCAGCATTTCATGAATGATGTCAATTCTGTTACATGTCATGGCCATATTTTCACATTGTTTTGTAAACGGACAATGGCACCTATGCAGGCAATTGCCTAATAAAATTGAGTTGAGTTGACTTATCCGCACAGAAACACTGCCAAGGTTC
Organism: Panopea generosa; assembly: GCA_029582155.1. Classification (NCBI taxonomy): domain Eukaryota; kingdom Metazoa; phylum Mollusca; class Bivalvia; order Adapedonta; family Hiatellidae; genus Panopea; species Panopea generosa. The sequence goes on from CM055900.1 coordinate 8,046,127, forward strand.
CCAACAAAACAGCGATACTGAGGGCTGAAATCTCATTATTTCACTTGATACACATGATGATTCTCACTCGGCTACCATTTCTATTTTTGTATTTTTTTCTAAAAAATTAATTTACCGTCTTTGGAGTATAGCGCGACATTATATTAGTAAGTGAATTTTATTACAGTTTGAAAACAATCTTGACCCGTGTTAGAAGACATAAATATCTCACAAATGTCTTTAACCTGTATGCAAAGAAAATCACAACACATACTTCATATAACAGGAGGTGTTTCGTTAGCACTACTGACATTACCCTGTTGAAAACCAAAAAACTTTGAAAAATCGTTTTCTCTTCATTTCAATCGTTTTCTTGTTAGCTGCATTCTCCAAATACTTGTAGTACAAGTGTTTCTCCCATTGATCCCTGAAACTTCACAACATCTTTATATTTGCCAGGCCTGGATGGCTGGAACTCGATTGGTAGGCGCAGATATCTCTTCTTACTATACAATGAAATGCAATTCAATTTAAGATAATGCATGGAAAAGTTTTCACTTGGAACACTATCATAATTTTGTTGTTTTTTTAATGGGGTTTAAGCCATTTTTAACAAAAAAGGTACAGAATAATTCAACAAAATGTCTATTCAAAAGGTTATTCATGACAACAGCGAAACCAAACATAAACAAATATTTCAATTTAAAAAGAAAATAAGAAAAACTGAAGTAATTTTACAGTAATTTACTTCTTACAAAAATGAGACCAATGGTTGTTATTAGTTGGAAATTCATCGACTATTTTAAATGCACACCACTGGCATGATTGGAAATGGAAAGGAAATGGACTGAAACAGTACCAATAAAATACAGGATATACATGACAATCATTTTATCATGTCAATGCATTCATTTCTGATGATAAACTGCCTGCCTGATAAACATAGGTTTATCACATCAATGCAAGTTTATCAGACATAAACATAATTATTCATTTTGACATGGACGTAATCTCTTCATGCTGCAACAAAAGTTTGAAGCCGACTTTCAATTTCATAAAAAAAAAAATCGATTAAGAAATATTGACATAATAAAGAGAATACTATGTTAGTGTCCAATTTTTATCAACTTTATCAGGTCCGGCACGAAAAAACTTGGCAGAGTCTCGTCCTGTTTTGTACTAAGCTCACCTGATAAAGTTGATAATATCAGACACTAACATGATATTCTCTATGTATTGCTGGTAGATTACCACAGAATGACACACATCTTAAGTAGACCCACCACCTTCCACAAGTAACTGGCTCCTGTCTCACCAACACTTTCTTAAGTATTACTTAAATACTTAAAAACTCAACTCAATTTAGACTGGTTATTTATTTGTCATTTAAGCAATATGATTGAAGCTTTATGCAGTTTCACTGGAACCAGACTGAAATCTGCTTTAATTAGATTTAATTTTTTGGTCTTCAAATATATACTTAAATGTGTTTGTAAAACAGGACACTGATAATCTTTCTGTAACCTCAGTGGTGAGAAATAAGCTATCTCAAGACATTCTGTAACACCACTCAGCTAGCATTTTATCAATGTTTACCTACATACACCTAATGGTTGTTGTATGCAAATCATAGATGGCACAAGCCACGCCTACTAACAGGAGTGACATGTGTATGGAAGGGTCGGTATAACCACGGAATGGCAGGGAAAGTGTAGCAACTGAATTGTAAGTTTAGTATTTAACTTGAGGTTAGTAAAAAGATTTAATTTATTAGAGACAACAGATTTATACAAAACCTTTTTACTAATTCTGCAAAATTTATGAGATTTCCGCCATTTTTATCTCTACATCTAGTTGTAGTTTTGTAAATAAATGAACTCATAACTAAAAACCCAAGCAGGATACCCACCCACTTCTAATTATGTTTTCAATGATACAAGTTTTTATTTATTTTTTTATTTTAAAGTTGAAAATATTGAATTCATATCTACATTGAACAATTATTCTTTGCAGGGGCTGTTAATTTTTTACAAGCAGCCTATAGGGAATAAAAGTAATGAACAGCAACCCAAAACATTTAATTTAGTTAAAAAGCAATAATGATTTAAAGTAAACAACAGGTACATACGCAATTTTGAAGTGCGGATGTCTGACATAAAACGGCGGCTTTGGTGCAACAACTTCCACCTACAATAGAATAGTCAGTACTTGTATACATGTTAAACATGAACAAGTATCAGGCATAATGATGTCCTGGAACATCCAAGCTCATTTATCACTTTTACTTAGGTAAGACCACACTAAATTTGTTACAAGATTATCATCGTCGCCTCCTAATTTTCCCTGACCCTTTTTATTATTTTTTTTTTTATATCAAAAAATTTTTAAAAATGAAAATAAAAAATAAAATCCTCCTGCTCTCCCCGTTTTTAAGAAAAAATTGGATGATAATCTAGCAATTAATTTAAAATGGTCTAACTAACAAAACAAACTCTAAGTAGGGCCTATAAAACATTTTCCTGCAACCACAAAAACATGTTTTAATATAGGAACTGCTTTGCTTGAAATGGTTCAGAAAATAATTTCAACTGTTACAGACTTGGAAAAATCTAGTTCTTGCAAATTTTATCAATTACCTACTTGCCATACATGTAGTACTTCACTATTTCAGGAACATTATAGCCTGTATGGCAGACAGTCTGCATGATATCACACTGTTCTTATATAATATACATGTACAAGACTATCAACAAATATTTTTTAGTCAATGAACGGCCAAGTTTGGTTGAATATTTAGTGTCATTTTATGCCATCAAGGGCGAACAGACAATCACTTTAACCAGTACTCGAGCACAACCATCTACGCAAGTAACTGATAACTTTCCCACTTCAGTGGTGAGAGACATATTGTTATATATCCATCATCACAAAGACTGTGGCCAGGCAGGGATTCAAACTCATGATACCTGGATTGATAGCCAGACCCGGTACCGACTAAGCTACATGTAAATAAGCCTGACTGAATGAAAGAGTAAAATTTGGCAAGAAAGATAAGTTTTGAGCTGTTGTTAATCTATCAATATTTTAGAGGCTTTTTGAAATATGTTGATTATTTATTAAAATGTAAACAGTTATCATCTCTTCATAATTTTAAAGTGAAACTGATTGAAATAAATTAAAAAAAATAATTGTAGTTTTCAAGCATCAGTCATGCTTTTGAATTTTCATTATGTATTTTTGTTTTGTGTTTATTTTTAAGTACTAATACTCAGATATTAAATCAGCCTAGTTCATAAACTTATCCATGACATTGCCCTTATACTGAGAATTTTTAATGTTGGTCAAATGCTAGAAGGTACACAGTCCACAAGTTTACAATTACTTCATTTATAGAACCACAACATGTGATTAGTTATGTACATGTAACATTAGAAGTCAAAAGATTCTATAATCCTTTAAGGGGGTATAGCAGGAAAAAACTCAATGAAAGTCTTACGGAGTTGTAATCTTAAAACGAAATCCCCATTCAAAAAACAGACAACATTTAAATACTGCTAGACAATGATTGCGTCTTCATTCAAACTCTTTCTAAGATGACACCATTTTTACTACAAGTAAACATATAGAACCGATCAAAATGAAATCATGTCACTCATTTAATACGTCACAAAATATCAGGAAATCTGTTTTTAGTCTAACCTAGGTGCATAACCCAAGTTAGGAAGTCCCTTTTCTATATATCAATTTGGCATGTTTAAATAGATATTCTTTTGGCAATATGTTGGGGGAAAAAATATTTAAAGACAATTTTGAATTTTTTGAAAAATCCTGATAAATTCCCTTTTACAAACCTGGACATCTTCTGTGTGGCTGTTTTTCAGCTCAACTTTCTGTGTGTTACACTGACTAGCAGCCACGCACGGGAACTGCAGTAGATCCTGTTTTAGCTTCAGTCTGTAGTTGTCACTTGACAGTCTGACAATAACAAAACACACAACCGATAGGTCATTTATTACTTGCTAGTGAACAGGGTCGTAGCCACATTGGATTATATGAATTTTTCATGGGTGTTTGGTGAGAAGATGAGATATTTTTATCATAATTGAGACTGCCGAGGTTCCAATTAATACATCTCAATCATATTATTCTTTTTTTTTTTTCATACCAGTTAGATATTTGTACTTATTTTAAATTAACTTTTGTTTATGCACTACTTTAAAATGAATTGCATTTCTTGCATTGCACAGTAAGACAACATATTTGCACCTACTAATCAAGTTCCAGCCACCTGGGCCAGGCAAATATAAAATGTGAAGTTTCAGGGATCAATGCAGGGGGAGAAAGATTTTCAATTCTTTCTGACAGGGTAACAGTTGTAATAGTAAGGAATCATATACATGTATCTGAATGAAGTTTTGTCACTAGCCAATTTTTCCTTTATTAACAGCAATCCTGAAGATAGAGGTAATAAATTAAAATTCAGAAACCTTATATATTCACTCCTATATTTCAATGGTTTTCAACCAGCATGGCAATATAAATACATGGTTTAATATTCCATCAAACAGACCAAGTCAACAACTTTCAGCGACAAGGTCAGGTCACATGCTGGTGACCCTGCTGCAATTCCAACACCTATCAACTGTGATTACAAGTTAAACCTGTTCTACCCATTAACAGTTTATGATAATGTAGCTACGACCCTAATATCCACAGAATTGGTGAATGTGACCATGAAGCTCAAATGACAATGTGCAAAGTGTCAAGATGGAAGGTGAATGTGAATACAGTCTGACTTTGTTAAATATTTACACAGGATGTTAAATGACAATGTTAAAGTGGTACACACCTTGGCATGAGATCATCCATGCTGGCCGAGTTAGATTTGCTTTTTCCACTGTCCGCCTCGTCCAGACCCTAGAAGAATATATACAACAAATGAATTGGGGGAAAAAAATGAAATTTTATGAAAACCTGGTTTTCCATTGTAAAGCCAACTGAAGATTGGTACCTTATTTGGCTATCATTAAAAACACTAACATGTAACTGTAAAGTTAATATGTTCAAAATTGAAAAAAAAAATCATTTTTTTCCCCAGAATGTAAATGATTAAATACATGTTCTCATCCTAACAAATAACTCCATAATTTCTTTATCAAATAAAGAACATAAACAAGAGAGTCACCAGTATATCTTTAAGGAAACTGAAGTTATTGAGTTGAAACCATTTCAGTGAGAACCTTGACCTCAAATCCCAATTTCACTATGTTCTTGATATAAGGATATCGCAAAAATCTCATCAAACTAGAGAGTGAAAATAATAAGATTGGTACATGCAAGTTCAGCTGCCTATTGGTATTTATCAATTTAATACCAGATTATTTTTTTGCTGGAATCTGGAAACAAAATTTAGCTTTTAATTGTCTATTTTAAGCAATGGTGGCAATTGGATTCTGGGTGGCATGATTTTATAGGAAAAGTTATTTGTATTGATATAAAATGTATATAACAAGCAATGTGATATCTGTTCCAGCATGGTTGCATATACCCTACAGTACTCAATGAAAATTACACCCATTTGTGGGTAGGTGATTGGGGGTGAGGGGAAACTGAATTTGACATAAGCAAAATAAAAACTCTCTTGAAAGATACAAAAGATAGACACAATAATTATTGACAAATCAAGCAGCTAAATGTACAATGGGACCTTGGTTTGGACGACCTTTTTTTAGTTACTGTATTTTCACATATTACAAAAGAAAACAAAGAAAAATGTCTTGGCATAAATTTACCTCTCCGGTCAGGTGGATACGTATGAAATCTTGTCGCTGGGAGGCGTTATGTGAAGAGTTACCCGTAGTTTGCAAATCCCAGTATTGAGAAAATGTTCCAGCTGATCGAGGCATAAACTGAAGGGTCAGCTGTAAGTACCAAAACATAATGTAATCATGTTACAATGCCCTAATACTGTCACATGGTAAGACAGAGATATGAAAAGTCAACACAGGAAGAGATATGAAAACATATTTAGCACATACATATATATATATATATATATATATATATACTGGTCATACCTAACAGCGAGTCTAAAATTTTTTCAACCATGTAAAGAATGGCGTCAATAATAAACAGTTATAAGGTTACTCAAGTATGCTGAGTAATAAACAGTTGCCGATACGAAATGCAAACAAATGCCAACGCTAACAGAAGTTGGAGCTTTGCACATGTCTTCCCAGATTGTTTTTATACGGGCATTCGCGGTATTAGGTACACTGTATATATATATCCATGTCATACAGTTTCTGTATTATTATCTGTTGCTATAGTTGGATGTTTACTCGAGATGTTACTGAATAATTTGGTACTTCCTGCATTGGTGTCCTCTCAAGTGTACAAACATTGACATTTTTTTTATTTTTGAATGGCGTTTTAACACAATTTTCAACACATTTCAGGTTATATATTATAGCCTATTCAGTTTTACTGAAAACTTTAAAAATGGTACTAGAAGCTTCCTCGCTTGATGCTCAGCATTTAGAGGAGAGTTCTAGGTCTGGTCGGCCCGGTGTCAGTATAATGTGACTTGGTGGGGTATCATACCATGTGTCTGCGGCATGATACTCCAGTGTGACAGCGCTTAGAATACTGTCTCAAGTAGACACCGTCGCGATATGACTGAAAAATTGTTGAAAGCGACGCTAAACACCATACAACAACAGTTTTACTGGTAGAGGAAGACCTCAGAATGAATCTGAGCAGAACCACTGTCCTTCTGCAAGTTACTGGCAAACTTTCTCACATAAAGTTTTTGGAGCAAGCGAGACTTGAACCTACGACCTTAGTGGTGAGAGGTAAGTGATCTTGAGATGGCACCTAAGATCACTCGGCCACTGAGGACCCTTGTGTGATAATTTATATAACAGTTTAAATGTACAATAAAACAAAATTCAATTACTAATTCTACCAAAAAAAAAAAAAAATGTCACAAACAGCTATACCTGTACAGTATTCTGTCCACTAAGTTTGCCAAACTGTCTGGAGAAATCAAACACTTTGTATGACACCCGGAACATCTCCTTTGCATTATCTGCCCTCTGTAACGAAGTATTTAAACTTGTAAATGACCAAACTTCTACAAAATCACCAAACTCTATGTCATGTGCTATAAAATCAATCTTAAAACTCTTAAACTTCAAATGTCTATCCAATTTGGAACCATGAGTCTTAACTTAACTTTCACTGCCAGGATATTAATATTATTTTGTAAGAGGAAACTATCAAATTACAGCGCTACACTAGGCTATCTGCTGATGGTGAATTAACAGATCTATGTGAACAGAGTTTTTGGTAGCTGGTGTTAAACTTTTTTTTCAAACTGCATATACATGAAACAAACACTTTTTGGAAAATATTTTTTGGCCAATTAAATGTATTAACAATTATCTAGTAGTATGCAACGTTATAACAAAAACATTGCATTGTTGACTGTGAAATTTTGAAACAGGGTTCTCTGATTTGAATCGTGTAATGTATTATATAAAACCAGCCCCAGAGCCATCTTGCAGCTTTTATATGGCAGTTGGGGTTTTTAAAGTGACACACGGCAAGGGTAAAATCATATTTCAGTCATGCTCGTGTATCAAATAAATCTTATCTATAATGAACACATAATCATGTGAAAGTCAAACAACCATATGAAGGTCAAACAATACATATCTAAGGAACAGGACTGCGTTTCACAAAATAAGCCATTAAATCGCAGTCAATTCAAGGATTTGTCCGTTGTATGTTAATATTTTGGTTGAGGTTTAAAATGCATTCAAGATTTGAACCAACTTTGGATTCATTTCGATGATTAAATGTTTAGCATCATTTTTTATGCCATCGAGGGCTTTAGACGATCAATTAACCTATCCACTGTTTTCTGGTATCCTGGAAGGATAACCAGTACTCGAGCACACCCCACCTCCACAAGTAACTCATAACTTTTTCACTTGAATCAGTGGTGAAAGACGAATGACAATGAGACACCATTGTCTTATATCAATCATCACAAACTGTTGCAGGGCGGGGATTCGCACCCACAACCCCTGGATTAATCAGACACGTAACCAACTGAGCTAATTGGGCCCCGCTTCATTTGGATGAATATTACGAATAATAGTAAGTTTTCTTTATGATGATTTTTGTTTTTTTGTGAAACACACATCAGATCTGTCCATACGTGTTATTAAATGCAGAACTTAAAAATTTGCAGGCTTGTTAATTATCTGTAATGGTCAAAATCATCCAAAGTAACAGTTCATGGTTATGTTTTATACAACTCTTTAAAGGGAATATATTAGGATTTTTCAAAATTTTAAACTTTGCTAAAAATATTTGTTTCCAATATACCATGCTTATATATACATGTACTCACTGACCCCGTACTGCCTAAAAGATATTTATTTATTTAAACATGTCAAAATAATAAGGGTTTTCCTTACTAGGGCTATGTGCTTAGGTTAAACTAAAATAGCTTTCCCGCTTAAATTGCAACATATTTTAAATGAGTCACGTGATTTCATTTTGATTTCAATTTGAGCTATTATACAGGTTTACACATAGTAAAAATTGTTTCAGCATAGAAAGAGTCTGAATGACGATGTAAAGGTCATCAAGAAGTATTTGAGTGCTGTCTATTTTTTAAAATACTCAAGCCTGTTAAGTTTACTTCATTCTCAAATTGAGCACACTATTTCAGTTTAAGTAAAATAATTTCATCAAACATGGGTTCTCGTCCAAGTATGAAAAATGATTTCTGACCCGTTTGATTTATTTATATTTTAGAAATTTAATTTTTGAAACTGCCATTTGGTTTAATATTTGTAACAGATAGGGAAGCTGGAAGTTGAGATGTTTCAGACGAATCAAACCAGTACTTCAGACTAACCAACATGGTGCCAGTCTACACATAATACACTACTGGCATCAGGGCGAATCCAAATTTATTACAAAAATAAATCAAAGTGTGTTACAGACAACAGCCTGTCATGTTAGTTTTCTGAAGAAGCAGTTCCAACAAGTGCAAGCTATTATAACTTCCTTCTGAATCCTTTCTACTTGTAATTTGATGTGTATATTGAATGTACAACTACCATGTATATTGTGGTTAAAATATTGTTTAAACTAAAATTTCAACTCGATATTGTGTGACTACAGGGCCTGTATGTTTCACCTTTATGGGATTTGTTAGCCAAGTCAAATTCTTAAAGCCAAGTTCAATTCCATTATTGTGAGAATAAATTTAAATGTATTTCTGTTTTATTTCTTAAATACAAAAAAAATTCATAAAAATATTGTTACCTTCCTGAGATACGGAGAGGCAAAAGACGAGAACATCCAGCGCAACATATCATTCCCGACATTTGTCAGCACTATGGATTCCTCAGACGTCTTCCCAGCTCGCGTCATAGGGAATGTGACAACGGTGTGAGAGACTTGTAGTTTGCCCAGTTTATTGGGACTGGCTGTCAGATGGTGCTGGGTATTGTTGGATATGGGCACAAGACTAGGGTCATCCGGCTCAGGTATGTTGTCGTCACAGCTTGTGTCACAGCGTACCTGCACCTTCAATGTCTGAAATGGTAAAATGAAATGAAGTCATTTCTTTCTTACTTTCAGCTTAATATGATTTACAGTAATCTGTCATCTGCTGTGATCATGACAAGGCAGCCTTTATACCCTCTTTTATAGGCACTCGTTTTCAGCGACTTCGCCAAGCCAAAGTCTGTATTCCAACCCCCTCAACCTTAAAAATTCCCCATACATAAAAAAACTTGAAAGGCTTTTTTTTATTACATTTAAAGAGATTAACTTTAATATGTTGATGATTACAATCTTAGTTTCAGAACTCCATGTAACTTATTGTTACAGATGTAATGGATCACTTCTGCAAATATAAGTAGGTAGTCAGTCTGCCATTGTTCCTATTTACATGTATCAGTACCCTGAACATTTTATAACCCTACCCCATTTTGCACCAACAAATGCCTATTTTGACGATTAACTATTAGTGTATGGCACTGTACAAAGAGAAAAAAATGAAGTTTGTATTTCTTCTAAAAAACATAATCTTTGTTGCAGTCTTAAGGATATTGATACAAATATATGAATGATTAAAGCCAAACATGTATGTTTTTTTATCAAAAAAATGTTTTTTATATTTTTTTTTCAATTTTTGGCATCTCTTTCTTAGCAGGTAGAGGTGGAATAAATATATTTTTTCATAACAGAAAAATCTTGTTTCATCTTTTCCAAAAGATGTACACGTACATGTATATGACAGAATGTATTAAGACTAATCTTATTCATGATCGATTTCATCTCAGATAATAATAAGTATGTTTTTTTAGAGATTAAAAAGAAAATCCAATTACTTTCATTTTGACAAGCCAATATCAATGATCAAGAACAAGGCAAGCGGGTGTACACATTTGTCTTTTGAAAAATAAAAGCTTAAGTGCATATAAATCAAGATGAGATGTTTTGTGAATACAGACAGGGCCAGACCATTCAGTGTGGACCTGTCAGACTACGATACAATCTTCTAAACTTCAAGTTTACATTTAAACATTTGGTACATGTTACCCACCTTCATCTGACCGTCACACGTGACCATCACATTACCAGACCATGGAAGTTGGTCCAGGCTCTGAGTTGCCTGAGTGGAGGGGAAGATTCGTATCCATTTGTTCTCCCTATAATACACATAACATCATTATAACTCATGTGAATGGTTATTGTTAAACAAGAAATGTGTCTCTCGACATGAATGCCCCCGCTATTGATCAGAAATTTATTTTTTACCGAAAATAGGGACTAAACTCCTGTAAAATTTTAATCACATTGACAAATAACTAACTTGAACAGTATTTTATAATTATACAGGTTCACACAAAATATCAATTAAACACATTTCCGAAGTTATTTATCGGAAGTTATTTATCGAAACACTTAATGCCCCTTCCATCATTTTTCAAATGGCGGGGACATAAAAACTATAAACTAACAAGAGACACATTTTATGACATATCCTTAATGAAAATATCCCAAGCATAATAATGATAATAAAGTGAGTGTTGTTTATTTTAGTTCGTGTTTTTCAGTTGAATCCTTCCAGATACTTATTGAATTTCATAGTAGAATTGTTTGTACAACAATAACAATAAGAAAATTAATATAAAATAGATATTTGGTAAAAAGCAATATAAGTCTAAAAATAATATATTAAAGATACTTTAGAACTTTAATGGCTCAAACCCGACGGGACTGGAAAAAATAGTTTGAGTTTAGGGTAGTTGGAACCAAGTTTTGTTCAACATCGTACCATACATGTACATGTATCTCGAAAATGTAAAGTTGGCCGGGACCAGATAAGTGGTTCAAGATATATGTGGTGTTCCAGCTATCCATGTTCGAACAAAGGAAGTTCTGCTGTACTTCTATAATTGCAATCAGCCTATGAAAGTCATTCAAAACTTTTAAAACAATAGACAGCATGACTCAGTAATCAATAATTGGACTAAGACCAGTAAATACAGAAATGTTACCTAGCTCGGACGATTCCTCTGTCAGGGGTCAATGACAACATTCCACCGGGCCATATAATCTCAAAACTGAAATGATACATAAAACCATAATATCATAATACATGTACTTACAATATTTTATAATGGTAATGTCTAAATGAAGGTAAGAAAACACCTCAACTACATGTACACCTACATCCAATTATGTTCATTCTCTTTATATTCTGATAATAAAGTGTAATTGAGATTAAAAAATGATATTCACAATAAATCAGAAAGGATGGGATATGGTCACACAAAATCATCCAATATAACTAAACCAAACATTGTATACAGCCGGAAAATTAAAATAACCCCCGAGTCCTGGAAGGTTAACCAGTACTCGAGCACACACCATCTCTGCAAGTAACTGATAGCTTTACCACTTGAATCAGCAGTAAGAGACGAATGATAATGAGATGTAATGTCAGACGAGGATTCGAACTCACAACCCCTGGATTGATAGTCAGGCACAATACTGAATGAGCTAAACAGGCCTGGCTTAAAACATATAAACAGGTGGGGTGGGGAATGTGAATCTTAACAAGAAAAAATAAAAAGGAACGCAGCAAAATTGAAATCATTTTTTTTTTTACATTTACACACTAAATCTATGCTTACACTTATGAATGTACATGTATTACCATATGCAAATATCAATCCCGAAAGTACATGTATTACTATTGAAAACTTCAATATTTAAAAAATCATGTACAATTTTGGCAACACAAAGTTTTAAAAATATAAATACAGAATCTTTAAAAATACTAACTGGTATTTTTCTATGATACTGATAAAAATTTCTGTTGTATTTACATCATGAAGATATATAATTTTCAGGGGGAAAAAGTTAATTTTTTTTTTTCAAATTTGCCATTTATCTCTATATTTTCATTCCTAGTTTTCTTGACATAATCATGCGTATGACTATAAAACATACTTGATATCTCTGTTCCTGTTGTTGTAGATATGAAACTTGTCCAGTTCTTCACTCACTCCTGAAACACAAATACAGTGCTAGGTCAAAAATATGATATGAGTATGTTCTTTTATTTAAGGCGACAACATGTACATTATACTACAGGGTGTGAAGAAAGTTTGGAGACATCAGTTAAATGTCTTTCCAGCTGCAGCTATTAAACTCCCAGACTGATCACATTTTAACATATACATGTATGTTGTGTAATTCAAGTCAAACTGGATACACCTTGGCAATTAAAATAAACATTGAAATGGTCATATAATAATATCAATGTTTCTGCAACGGTATATTTTAACAGCAAATTTTCATCATAAAATGCGATTTTAAAATATTTTTTAAGTGGAAAAATCTTCAGTGAAATTCCAGCCATGCAATCCCAATAAGTGTATATAGCTGAAAGTTGAATTACATTGTAAAGAATACTTGCACATTTTGTAGATTTAAAATAATTCTATCATTATATATGATCCCACCTCCATTTTAATACTAATAATGGTTTTGAAATTTCGATGGACCTCACCAAAGCTCAGAGAATGTATCAATAATATCAGTTACTACTCTAAAAGTGACTATAGGTACATAATGCATTGTAGTAAAAAATAACAATATTAGATATTACATTATCTACCACTTTTTATAAATTGAACAGCAGTAAATTTATTTGTGTCTACAAACTCTCTTAACACTCTGTAGTTGTGTCTATAAACTTTCTCAACACCCTGTATTTGTGTCTACAAACTATCTTAACACCCTGTATTTGTGTCTACAAACTTTCTTTACACCTTGTATTTGTGTCTACAAACTTTCTAAACACCCTGTATTTGTGTCTACAAACTTTCTTTACACCTTGTATTTGTGTCTACAAACTTTCTTTACACCTTGTATTTGTGTCTACAAACTTTCTTTACACCTTGTATTCGTTTCTACAAACTTTCTAAACACCCTGTATTTGTGTCTGCAAACTTTCTTTACACCTTGTATTTGTGTATACAAACTTTCTTTACACCTTGTATTTGTGTATACAAACTTTCTTTACACCCCGTATATCAGATCTTGCATATGAAAGGTATTCATTTCATCATATTTACAATACTGGTATGTAAAAGAAGAATGGCATACATGTACCTCTGCTAGAGCAGTACAACACAAGCTGCTGAGGTCGGATATTCCAGCCACCAGTGTTGTCTATATCTACTTTCTCATTCACAGAACTTGATGAATCCTCAGACCTACAAAACATAAAATATGCTGTCAAATTCAGCATTGCTAAAAAATTACCTCCAATAAATATTGGTGTAATTGTCTGCAATTTTCCAATTAATGATAATTTTATCCATGAATACTTCCTACATGAAGTGAAAAGAATGCAAAGTAATAACTGAACAACTAAGTATTAATCACATACAAATACCAAAATGTTTTATACTATTATGAAGATTATATTGTATATGTTGGGATAAAATTCTGTGACTCAACATCAGCTGTATAAGCAGAAAAAAACCTTGTACATGTATTTGCAAGACTGCTGAATTTTACATGTAGCAAACTCCATAGTTACATTCAATTGGCATAAATTACCTACTTGTGTTTCGAAATGCCGTGAAACACCAATCATTAAAACATGAGAAAACAACATATATCAAAAGTATGGTTAAGAGCAAATTAGTATTTTAATTAGGGCTTTTCCAGAATTAAATGTATGGGGGGGTCGGACGGCAGTATAATTAAAATTTTATGCCTGGTGGGTGTTTTCATAAAAAAAAATGATGCCTAGTGGGGTAAAAGTTTATTAAAATTTTATGCCCTGCCGGTATTTCCATCTCTGAGCCGAATTTTTTCTTCAACACCGTTTTTCTTCATGAAATTTTATACATTTTCTGCCCAGATATTTCCTCCCGTCGTATACAAAAACATAAAATTGTCCTTCCCCATGTACCTCAGCGAGTCAATATCCCACAGCGTCAAGATTTCGGCGAGCGTCTTATCTTTATCGCAGTAGAAACTGCAGGTCTTTTAAATTGACCTTGATCTGACCTACATGTTTGCCACTGACACGCGTGTTGTAACGATTGTAGTACACAACCTCCAGACATCAGGACCAAGTGAACGTTTTACGCGATTACACAGTTGGACACTCGATACACTGGTGTTGTTTATGTTAGGGATTGTCTTCAGTTAACTTTTTCATCTCAAACTGATTGATCTTTTTTTGTTAAGACCGCTATAGTATAATTACATCACCCGACAACAACAATTTGAAACAAAGTATAATTATCTACCTTCGGACTTCCTGAAAAGTGACAAGAAACATACTCTTGGTCGTGGATAAATTATTAACACGGAAATGTACGAGCTAATCAGATGGCGGAATATACTCGTAGCAGGCCGTAACCTCGTCTACTTCATTAAATTGATGCCAAGATGCCGTATCACAAAATTATCTCCTCAAGTAAATTTCACGAGTTATATATCAATATTTGACGTATCGGATATGTTTACAAATACTCCAATACGGATATGAATATACAGATGTGTATAATGTTAAATTCTGCAAAAACTACATTCAACTCTATGGCGGCATTGCTATAATTGTATGCGTATCCGCGCTGTTTGTCAGATGGTTATTCGGCACAAAAAGAAACACCAAGAAATGCAAAGTCTATTGTGACAAAAAATCTAAATTGGGACATTGCGTCTTCAGTGAAAATGACACCCACATTCTCAGATTTGTCATCCCACGCCCTACGCCTCATTCTTACCCCAGCGTCATAAAAAATCATGGGGAAAAGCAGATATTTCTTACCAGTCGTACAAAAACATAAATTGGACTGTGAAATTGTCTTTGAGCATCCATAACTGGATTGTTTGCAATCGGGTGTGCGAAATGAGGTCAAATTAGATTAAACCTTTACGATAGTAGAGATTAAATAACATGTGTCATAATAATGTTTGTTTCACTGTCAGAGTGACGTCATCGGACATTGGCACAAGGCGTTAAGGAAAGGGACAGGGTGTTCATTTTGTGCATAAATTTAGGCATGTGTAGTTATAAACATAACTCTCTTTACGGACTATATCAATTTAATAGTAATTCTTTTTTAAGAAATTAATATACTGAACAATAAACATTTTAGAAGACAACTAGTTTCAAACAAACACTAACCTTTAATTAGTATTATGTTTTGTTTTTTTCGTTTGTTATCTGTAGTGCCCCTTTATTTAATTCTCTCCCTGAGGTGAATTGTGACGTAATCACTTGCATATCGGCATTAGATCAAAAGTGTAACGTCGGCGTATTTCAAAGAAAGTAGGCAACCATTCACACTAGAAATTTTGCAAGCGTTACAATGAGAAAACATTAGAAAGGCGATTTTAGCCTTTTTTTTAATTTTGTGCATGGTGGTATTTTATCAAATTAAAATTTGATGCATGGTGGTATATATCACAATTAAATTTTATGCCCTGTGGGTAAAAAAAATAAGTGCCGTCCGACCCCCCCATACATTTAATTCTGGAAAAGCCCTTAGAATAAGGTAGAAATGAAGGAAATACCTGTTGGACAGCTGATTTAGACCTCTCTGTAGTTCATGTTTGTGAATAGGTTGTTGTTTAGTATGAGGCATAGATCTCTTAGACACACTTGGTGTAGCAAATGTCTCTGTGGCACACAGGTCAAGGGTCATATTAGAGTCATTTGGCAGCTGGGACCACATTCTCTGGATTAAACCAACAACCAATTGGGACCTAAAGCCAAAAAAGAAAAGAATAACCGATGCTTCGATATAATACTTAAGTACATATGTAAAATATAACATTATCTAAATACAGATATGCCAGTGCTCCAAGAATAGGATAGCCCAATGCCCGGGGCTTGTCAAATCTGGATCCGGGCATGTGCCTTTTTCAAAGTTACTTGCCCGTCGGGCTTGTCTTAAAAATCGGACAAGCTAGTTTTCACAATACACAGGTCTGCAAATATCTTTATTCGATATGACACAGGTCAAACTGTTGTTTATAGACCATAACTAATCAGTATAAACAATTGACCCCCCGCAGTGTTTATTACACCACATGCCCGATAATGCGACTTTGGAAAACCTCTCATGCATATTCATTAAACTATTTTTATTCTTTTAATGTGATTGGCGGATAGCTTTGAATATAAATTAATCTATTTTTAATAACTTATCTGATTGGTCGAATATCTACGACCAAGGTATGCACCCGAGCAAAGAAAAAAATAGACGATAACGTTATTCGCGGGTGTCTCTCAAATTCTCCATTATGAAGAGTATAAAATAATAGTAGATTTTTTCAACCTACTTGCCCTGGGCTAGTCCCAAATTTTGTTTTCTTGGAGCATTGTATGCACTTAATATTGTGATTTTAAAAGTATAAATTTCAATATATACATCAACTACATGTAGATTTATATGAATGTACCTGTGTGGCTTGTTTGATTCCACCTGGTCGTGATAGGAGAAACTGAGTGCCCCTCCTACACCATGTTGTTCACACAGTGACATGAACTCGTTGTTTGTCATGCTGATCACCACCTCCAGTTTCTGTCTCTGGTGTTCATCAATTGTGAACTTGCTGGGTTGGACAACAATCTGACCCGACAGCATCCTCTGTTTGCAGTTTAGATCTAAACATAAACCAATATAGACATCATATATATACATCAAATATAGACATTAAATATAGAAAAAGTGCATCAACAGAAGAAAGAAATTACCATTTTATCTAAATGTAATAAATTGATAAAACAATGGCATTTCTAAAAATGCAATTCATATTGAAAGAAAATGGCCTAATTTAAATAAAATCCAATTTATGTTACTTTTTCAATTACGAATTAAGTCTTGTATTTAGAAATCATTTTAGTTTATAAGGATGCAAACAGCTGTGACATAACTCTAAAATCCATACAATTATTTACCTTTGAATATGGTCACGATAACATTAGCAGGTTTAGCACCAATATTTTGTATGTAGACTTCCTTTACACGCTCTGAGGTAAGGTTATGTATACCAATGCATGGAAAACCTCGCACACTCCTGGACTCTGTATACTCTTCCAAACACGACAACTTACTGACACCTCCATACCCAGTTATTCGAACCTACAGGTAAACACAGCAAATACACTTAAAACTGAAACATTATTTTCTCAAAATTACTGAAATGTTCCTGTGTCTTGTGAAATGCAGGAATTTACAAAAAAATATACATGAAAAAGTCAAAATTGTACATACTGTTACATGTATATGTAAAGTATTTTGTAAAAGTTGAATGTATTTTGTGGTGTTTTATTTTCATATACAAAGGTACATGTATCCGCTTAACCCTTTACTTCATATAGACGCCTTTGGACACCTCTAATATAAACACCTTTGGACACCTAATATACAAGACTTTTTAATTATTGGGTGAATTATGTATATATTAACTGACAGAGTGGAAAACAGTGCAGGAAGTGTTCAGATTGTTAGTTACGAGCAATCTGAACTCTTCTTGCACTGTTTTCAAAGACCTTCTGTGATTGGTAACTATGGAGTAAAGGGTTAAGATAGTGTTAAGGCTTTCTAAACTAAGCCCACTGGTACTTCATCAACATATTCCAACTTCAAGTCATAACCTTACCAAGGTAGAGCATCAGCCCCATGATCGGAGGGTCATGGGTTAGATCCTCTGCCACAGCTATGTGTGGTGGGGTGGCCTTGATCAAGACATTTTTTTCTGCATATGCTTAGAACTCGTCCCACACAAAAAAACTTTGAGCGTAATTTGTCTAAGTTGTAAGAACTTGTTTTACAATCAATAAATTTTTATGTTTAAACTAGATTACCGTAAATTTCCTGGAACAATTATCTGGTCTCATGACAATTTTTCCACACACTGATGTCGGAGTTGACGGAGAATATACAACATAGACAGGTACAATTTCCTCAGGCTGTAGGTGCAGTTCCTTCCTTTTGCTGCCTACAGAGTTGGGATCAGGGGAACTGGCCAGCTGTAAACAAGATTTTTTTGTTACGTTTGAATATTTAGTGTCACTTTTATGCAATCAAGTGCTAACAGACAAGCAGTTAATAAGCTAACCAATCTTTCCTGGGTTCCTAGAAGGTTAACCAGTACAAGAACATCCACCTTTGCAAGTATCTAATAACTTTCCCACTTGAATCAGTGGTGAGAGACGAATGACAATGAGATGAAATGTTGTATAGCAATCATCATGGAGACTGACCGAATGCGGATTCAAACTCAGAACCCTGGATTGATGGTCAGACATGCTACCGACTGAGCTAACCGGGCCAATCATTTATTGGTTAAGCTCAACTTTTATATCACTACTAAAGTGCAACTTCACAGTAGTTGGACACATATACAGTATATTCCCATAGTTTTACCGCCCATACTTCCAATTTCCATACTTGTAACTTCCACACATCTACATGCAACTTTCAAACTTTTATGATCCATAGTAATAAACTTTTAACTGCAAAATATGTCTAACTTCTCATCTTCCAACTTCATTATTTGTCACTTACTGTAGGTCTGAGGTTATAAAACTATGTTCCATGATCAACTAAAAATTGAAAAAAAATATCATTGTCACAAATTGTATGATATCATTTGAGTAAGCATTCATTCAAAGTGTGCCGGCACATGGAGAAGATTAAGAGAATTCTTAATACTGAAAGCGCTAGTCCAACTGGCAGTACAGAATGAGGTACAAGACATGAAAACTGAACAGTCTTCCTGTTTTCCAATTCGGAGCCAAATGTAAGTATTAAGAGCTATTTCACTAGAATATACAAAGTAAGAGGAACTGAAGCAACAAATGATTTCTGGATTACTGAACATTTTTGCCTTTTTGCTACCAAATTATGATGTGTTTTAAATATAAGAATATTATTTTAGAACACAAATCTGTCAATGTTATTGCTTAATAATATATATCTCAAAAGAATAACAAATAATTTAAATGGCTTGAAAAAGAAGACATTATCTACTCACCAGTACATCATCTACACGGACATCTGCCATCATGGTGACTGTCTCATCACCTTTGTTTATCAATTGGTATCTTTTCACCCTTTATGATAAAATATTTAAAATATTAATTTAAAATTTATACCAATTCTTTTCTAAATAATTATTATTTTAATACATGTATATATCCACACAGATCATTATGAAACTACAGACATTTTCCACTTCCAATGCACTTTCAAAAATAAACATGTCTGCATATTTAATTTTCAAACTAATTTTTATCAATCAAATTTTCAAATTTTGTACAAAATTTTTTTCTTTAAAACAAGGGTATTTTTCTATTAAACAGTTTGTTTCAATATTTAGCGTCAATCTATGCCATCAAGGGGTAACAGGCGATCAGTTAACCTAACCACTCCTTCCTCTGATCTTGGAAGATTAACCAGTACTCCAGCACACCTACATGCATCTCCGCGGTAACATTCCCACTTGAATCAGTGGTGGAAGACAAATGACTATGAGACGCAATGGCATATATCAATCATCACGGAGACTGTAGCAAGGCAGGGATTCTAAATGGATGGATAGTCAAATGTGCTACACACTGAGCTAACCAGGCCAGCTTTACAAACAGCCAGACCTACTTTACAAACATGTTATTAAAGCGTGTTCCTATTAACCACATGAGAGCAACTTACACAGTCTTGCCAAGTGCCACGCCACTGAAGTCAAGATTTACACAATCACAGAGTATGGAGGGTGCACTGGCAACTCTGTCCTTCCCACCTTCTCCATGCATCTTCACCTCTCCGTGAACCTTCAGTTCATACATAGGACCCTGAGGGTGGATCAACATCAACAGTAACCTACAATAAAACCCAGGTACATGTATATAACAACATTTAACAACACAATATATTTTATGTTGGTAACAATCAAAACTTGAATACATATGTTTAGGATATGTATATGCAGATGTTCATTATTATACGTTGACAAAAATATTTTGGTGAAAATGGACTTGTAGAAAAATACACATTGAATTATCACTCCCTTGCCAACAATAAATTAACATGAAAAGTTTAAATCCTGTTTATTAATAATAATTCAGCTAAAAAGCAACAATTGGAAACTATACAATTTCAAGATACATGTACCTACTTTCAATGCCTAATAATATCAATCTAATCTAAAAAGACTCTAGTAAAGAAATCTAATTTAGTTTTTAAAATATTTTCCAAGCAGTATTGGATGTAAGGAAAGCAATCTGTTAATAATAAAAATTGTTTCAAGTTTTTTAGTTTATTAGATTTTCAGTTTATATTACATTTCTAACTGCCATTTACATTGTAGCTACATGTACATACGCTTCGTATCTTGTTCTGGAGATATCTAGAGGCATAAATGTCACTTGCAACTCTGCGTCAACACCAGGATGAAGGGACAGCGACGATGGGGATACTGCATACACGTCCTTGTGTTCCGAGAAACCGAACGATATATGTAGATCCAGATTTCCAGCATTGTAAATCTTTACACTCGTGTTCTGGATTTTTTTCGGAGCTGCTGATAACTTGATTGCCTAAACAGTTTAATTATAGATTACTACAACAACTTTCATTAAGAATGTTTGAATTATACTGTTGGCTTAACCATTATATGTCTGTATTAACAATTTCTTTATCAGACAATGAGAAGTTACTCTAGTTTCAGATATCCCTTTCAACCTTTTAGAAACAAAGCACTAAAGATTGTTGAATCCGAATTCTTTTCGTTTTAAACACTTTTTTAACAAAACTATTTTAATACAACAAAATCAAATCAGTCTTATTATAAATGAAATTACAGTCCAATATAGTTCGTTAATGCTGCTGTTAAAATATTCAGAGTTTTGGGCATTAAAGAAATGTAAATTAAATTCTAAATTTATTCTGCATTCTGTAACAAATGAAATAAATCTGTTTTACCGTCCTACACACACACACACACACACACACACACACACACACACACAATAAAGATGCTTGTTAAGGCATAGTACCACCATTGCAAAAAGGAAGTGCTTCCGTGGGGTAGTCGCATAATGGCGGTTTAAATAATCCTCATTTCTTCTTCTTTAAAAATGCATTTTCCTTATTTTAATGCTCATTTTTTTATTTGAACGGCATTATTGATGTATTTTGAACATTTTGATAGCATTGTCATGTTTGAATTGTGAATTTAGAAAAAAAAAATGATGCTTGGAAATTGGGGTATGAATACATGATTTCGGAAGTCTACTTTCACTTTGTCACCAGTGTACACACTGAGCAGAAAAAAAATCTCTTATATGACACATGACCCCTACTTTTCTCATCATATTTTGATAGTGCAGAGGTTGACAAACAGTAAAGTGTAGGTTTCACTTCTTTCATTTGGGTCTCTCTATGAATGACAAGCCTGCAAACTTTTATTATTTACTATAGAATAAAGAACAAAAATCAATGGTGGGATGACACCTTAAAGGCAGTGAGAGAAGTGTTATAAAAAAAGTTGAATATTTTAGTATCGAAAAAATTGTGTAACATATAATACTTGTACCCTGGGTCACCACTTTAACAAACTTGTTTAATCATCACAAGCAAACACTTTATGCAAAGTATACAAAACAATATGGGGATTATTTCCTTTGTAACTTTATGTGAAGATGGACACATTTGCATTGATGAGCCTTTTAGATCTTGAGAATGGTGTATGCCAAAGATTGTGTGTGTCAGGCCTGACTAGATCAGTCATTTACATGAGCGACTATCAATCAAGGGGTTACGAGTTTGAATCCCTGCCAGGCTAGTCTCTGATCTCATGAACTTTGTTCCACGGCCACAAGTCTCTCATCTCTGAATATGTAAGGATGTAGTCAGTAATTTGCAAAGAAAGTTGTTGTTTTTTTAAGTGTTGTTTTTTAATGAGGTTTAATGCCGTTTTCAATACATTTTTAGGTTATAAATAGTATATCCAGTTTTATTGGTGGAAGAAGACCTCATAATGACACTTGAGTAAAACAACTGTCCTTCAACAAGACTGAATCTGACCAAATTCTGGATACGGCACTTTAGACCACTCAGTCATGGAGGACATCACAAAGGTAAGGTATGTTTAGTGCTGATTAACCTTCTCGCGGACCCAAGAAATGATAATTAGGAGTGTTGGCCACTGTTGAATAACTGAAATACTACCAAAAAACTCAAAATAAACACAACAAGATTGTACGTGGTGATCATTACCTGCAAGTTTGATTCGATGTGTAATTTTTGTACCCCCACCTGCGCCTTCATAAACAGTGAGGAGAGTTTGGGGAGTTTTGTGTATGGTATATCTACTTCAACGTCCACGTTACAACTGAACTCCTCTGGTGGCTGTCTGGCGATGGCTACAATATACATAAAGTCATATAAATATACAACTTTGTTCATATATAGTGATCCTATTGTGCCAACCCGGGGGCAAGTCCCCGGGATCACTTGGCGGAGGGACTAAAATCCTTAGAATTACAACAATTATATAGTGATTTTACCATTTGCTGTTATCAGATTACATTTGATTTAACTGTGTAACTTTTCATAACAAAACCTTTTTTATCAAGATCAGATTATCTACTGACAGTCTATAGTCAACTATGGCAAAAATCAAAATTTATCTTTTTAAGTGTTTATCAGCACGATACGAGAAAAAACAATTTTACCATTGCCATGTTGCCAAAGTTTTATTCATATAAAATGCATCCATTGTGCAGTTTATTTATCAACTACAGGTAAAGTTAAGCATTCACTGACAGCAACACTACAAAATATTTACCTCGGAGTAAGCATAATTACACATAAGCATAATTACACATAAGCATAATTATAAATGTTGTATTTATATTGTTTTACCTTTGTTGCACTGCTTGTCTGGTGGTCTACACCAGACACGCACCTCATGGTAGTTAAATGGTTGTGTAGATCCCGGCAGACTGATGTTGATGATACTTCTGCCGTGACCTGTGGAGGTCTTGTGCTGACCCGAGATGATGGACACATCAGACATACGACCTTCGGGTTCGAACGAGAAACAATGCCATGCCTTGTTCTGAAGTTTAAATATTTGTGTTCTAACACAAAACACATAAAACAATGCATACATTAGAAAATTGCCAGAATCAACTACAAATGCAAAAGGGCAGAGGGCATTGGCAAACATGAATACATGTATGTTGAACTAGATGACAACTCGTTCAGTCCTATTTTATAAAGACCAACATGCCATTTGCTGCAATAATTTTGGAAAAGATTTGATGTGTTTCCAAACACTACATTCGAAACGATTCACTCATCAACATTTTTGAGTGATTACGGACAAAAAATAATCCTTATATTTATTACTGTTTATTTGCAACAGTGGTTTGGGGTAGAGTGCCCGCCTCACATGCAGATGGTTGTGGGTAAGATCCCCAGCTGGGTCATACCAAAGATTTGAAAAAAGGTACTCAAAGCGTTCTCGCTTAACGCTCAGCAATTAGAGGGTTAGAGGATTCGCCTGGTGTCAGAATAAATTGACTGGGTTGGGTATCATACCATTTATCTGTGGCACGATACTCCAATGTGGCAGTGCTCAGAATAATGTTTCAAGTAGACACCGTCACGACATACATTGTTGAAAGTCACACTAAACACCATACAACAATGTTATTACAGTTTAACCTCCTCTTCATCAAAAAAAACGATGGGGAGTATAAAAAGCCAGACATTTACAGTGCAAGACTATGAACTCTAGCATCCAATATTTGACTAAGTTTTGTTGGATTCACAGCACTATTTCGCTTCACTATTATTGCACAATTTCAATAAATTGTGTGTTTTTCTGGGGAGTATCCCTCTAAAATGTATGAAAACACTGGCAATACTTACTGAGGTAATGGCAAGTCGAAGGGGCACGGTAGCGTGTCCCATGTTGCGTAAACAGATTATCTTCTCCCTGCATGATCCCCAAACCATCTCCCCAAAGTCTATACAGCTACTTTCTTTTTCATCACAAGTTACCTGTCAAATTCAGAACAATTTCTACATTGGTTAAAATAGACTCGAACATTTATGAAGGATTTCTAAAATTGGTCAAAACAGGCTCGTACATTTATGAAGGATTTCTACAATCAGACTTGTACATTTATGAAGGATTTCTACAATAAGTCAAAACAGACATATAATCATATCTTCCAAAATTTTTGCCCCTATATAACCATCAAAATAATACCTCGTTTCATTATATCTACAAAAGCATTACATCATACATGTATAAAGGAAATCAAAAAGGGAAACTACCCACAGAACACTGCAACCAAACAGTTAAGCATCATAAAGGTAATTTCACTTAATATAAGACAACATTAAAATACGATGAACAAGTAACTATGGGTGTGGATTAGCCAAAGAATATTTAACCCTGCTTTTAATTTATTGCAATGAACATTCAAGTACATAGCATATCCAAAGATGCAGGATTACCTTAATCCATGGTTCCTCTGCTATGGCCTGGAAGGTGACATTGACGGGTATCACGTCCATATTCACGTCATCTTTCTTTAGGAAGGAATGAGAGAACACCTGTACATGTGCTACATATGCACCAGCAAACTTGGGTAAGAACATCACCTGTAATACACCCATCAATAGTTTCAACATATGCTAGAGGTCCCCAGTTTTCACAACTGTTATCTAGTATACAGTTGTTACAATACATGTAAGTTCACTTTGACAGCAGGACTAACAATGAGGGAAAAGTCTTAATTTATTATAGAAATGAAGAACTGAATGAATGAATGATTAAATGAATGAATAAATGAATGAATGAAGGAAGGAAGGAAGGAAGGAAGGAAGGAAGGAAGGAAGGAAGGAAGGAAGGAAGGAAGGAAGGAAGGAAGGAAGGAAGGAGGAATGGGTGGTTTACAACAAGTTAAGTGAGTATCATATCTTTTATACAGCAGTGGGTATTTTCTTAGATCTATCTCATATGGTATCTGATGAACTAAAGAAACATGGTCAGGTAAAGTATTCTGTTGCTTAGGCAGGCCCTTCATGTAGAGTGCTATCTCTCGTTGCTGATGTTTTGCATACTGGCTCAACATAGTTAAAAAATGTACAACTTTAATGGCTGAATACATCACTGTCACACAATGTTACGAAATTAACATTCTTACATCTATCCCCTCTGTTTTGTAAGGATCTATGATGACTTTCCTTTGTCGCATCTCGAATGGGGTGCTCTCCAACTGAGTAGATCTTCCATCCACCTCCAGGGACTTCACCTTAAGTATATTTACAACAGTTACAACGTGGTCAACAGGCTGCTTACTGTATAGACTAAGCTACTGGTTCATATCTTATGCTACCTTGTCAGAGGACAATTTCCTCACTTCCTCTATGATAAATCGCCTTATCAAGTGTGACATGCCCATCAATGATTACATCATTTTTGTCAATAGTGACCAAATGTATAAATTTGCTGTTACTTATAAGAGGTTACGGGTGGGATCCCCAGCTCGACCAAAGCCTCTCAAAAGACAACAATCACTTCTACTCAGGTAGCAGAATCTAGGATGATTCATATAAGGTCTAAGGCGCCATCTCACGATCACTTACCTCTCACTGCTCAGACTGTAGGTTCGAGTCCCACTCGCTTCAAAATCTTTACGTAAGAAAGTTTCCATTACTTGCAGAAGGATGGTGGGTCTACTCAGTCAGACTCAGTCTGAGATTTTCTTCCACCAGTTCACCAGTGACAGCACACAAATACATATGAAACCATCATACAAGAGAGTACCAAGTTGTCAAATAAATTGCAAACATCTGTTACTTTTTAACATTTCACTATAAAACTTGAAACAATATGCCACCGCTGTGACCTCCACCTTTTTATCTCTATATATTAAAGTAATACTAAATGTCTTATATATTCACCATGTTTTATTATAAGAAGATACTCCAGTAAGGCTATGGTTTCAAATAAGTATTGTTTGAATTTTGCTTTATTTTTGTCTGTTTTTCTGTTGATTTACATTCTTGACAAAGGGAACCATCGCAATCCACCATGGCTCATTATTAACCACAGCGAAATTTCAATTTTTATGTATTAATATACAACTGCTGTGTAACAAGACAAAGAGTAACTACTTTATGAAAAAATTGGCTATGGAGACATCCCTGTATATATGAAATATGAGTCGCATAAAATAAGAAGTTTAGTTTTGGAGGAGGTTTTATGGAGACATCTTTTTAACCAACCAATGTGATCAATGAAATTAAAATTCTGCCCAGTTTTTCGTCTCAGATCACAGTAACCCTGCGTTACCTGTATTATACACTCCATCCACCGGTCAGTTGGGTTCTTTAACCTCATAACTTCTTTTCTAGATATGCCAACACAGCATGCGTCCTTGAACTTGAGAACACCTGGTGCCTCCACCGGACACAAAGAAGCTCGAGCTGGCAGATTAAACATAAATGTACGTTTCCAATTAGTATTACATAAGCATGCATTTTAACTTCAGTAACACTAATCAGTTTTACCTGAGCTAACCTCTACAGCTGTTTGCTTGTGTTTAATCACGTGACTTAATGAGAAATAGAGGGACAGGGCCATGTAACATGATTTTTGTTTCATTCTTCTTTGTTTGGTCACCGTTTACATGTATGTTTATCAGTATGATTGATTTGTTGTTGATTGGCGTTTAGCGTCGCTTTCAACAATTTTATCAGTATGAAGTTGAGCATAACTATTGTTGTCATCTCTTAACCCTTTACTCTATAGACACGTGTTTTCCCGCACCAATCACAGAAGGCCTTTGAAAAACAGTGCAGGAAGAGTTCAGATTTCTTGTAACGAGCAATCTGAACACTTCCTGCACTGTTTTCCACTCTGTCAGTTAATATAAACATAATTCACCCATGACTGATATGTGGTGAATTAATGCTTTCAATATTAGAGGTGTCTAAAGGCGTCTATATGAAGTAAAGGGTTAAAACAGAAAAAAAAACATGTTCAACACTGCTGATCACAGCCCTATATACTTGTCAAATATCAAACACTCTTCATAATCCTTTAAGAAGGGCAGTAAGCTTCGACTGACTGAAAGCCAAACAATGTATACTGTTATAAATCTAAGTTATTCACAAGTTGATATACACACACATGTGTACATATAGGTACACAGAGCTTTTTTCCAGGAAATTGGGAAAAGGCTCAAGCCTCCGATAGGCATGACTGAGGGGAAATTATGATGTTTCCAAGGCTTTAGCAAATTGGAAAATAAAGCATTGTTGACAGGGTCGTAAACAAATATTAAATCCAGTTTTACCAAAACATGCATACAGGGCTGTCCGTAAGGGCTGGGGGCTGAAATTTCACCCAGCAATTCTTGTTCTGACCACCAGCTTCTATGGATTGAGGATGTACCTTTAAAAACTTATTTTGTTTTAATAATGAAGCTTAATTTGGCACAAATTGCTTATTGTTACTTTTCAGTAGACTACATTGTTGGGTCTCATGAACAAGTAATATAATCTATTTTTCATTAAAAACAATGAAAACTCATCATGGATAGTCTCCAGTTTGCCCCTTCAAACCCCTTTTATTTTGAAAATCAACCTTCACAAAATGAGGGAAAGCCCTGTGTATAGATACAAGGTCTACTTCTATCACTGCAGATTTAAGACATGTCTGAATCCCCCATCAGCCACAATCTCCATGATGACTGATATATGATACTGTCTCATTATCATTCATCTCTGACCACTGATTCAAGTGGGAAAGTTAGTTACTTGCAGAGATGGATGTGCTCGAGTACTGGTTAACCTTCCAGGATCTCAGGAAAAAAGTGGTTAGGTTTACTGAACGTCTATTAGCCTTGATGGCAAAATGACATACATGTAGATGACCAATGTTAAATGATCTTATGCTTGCAATTTGTGTTATAATAAAAATGCACCAATGATAAATAACAAATACTTTCCATACCTGGTGTCTGATCGGGAAGATTTTTGGCAAGATTTCCTTCAGTAACCGACAAATACCCCGTCGACAGCTGCGACTGATTGTAACATGGCGTCGACATGGAGGTTTGAGAAAACTGGGAGGTGAGGTACTGGCTAAACATGTCACCTGACTGTGGGAAGGGAGTGGAATGGGCAGATGGTGGGTGATGTCTGAATGATTCATGATTTGGCACTGTCGAATTCATTTCAAAAAACGACTCTGGAACATTGTCAGAAGAATATATTTTGTCCATAACCTCAATGTTGTAATCACGTTTGAGATTTTCTTGAGCAAAATCAGTTTGCAGTAAAGACTTTTTAGTTAATAAGTGAACCTTATCCGAATGTGTCGGTTTACTATTTTGAAGTAGATTGTGTTTGAAACTTGTTACTGGCAACTTTGGCGGTATTCCCGAATGATTTGGTTTCGATGAATCTGAGGTCACATTCATAGTTTTAGCTTGTACCTGATTGTTAGAGAACTCGCTTCTAAGCAGCACATTTTGATTAGAGTCTGTATTGACATTTTTGGAAAAATCCGAATCAGGTTGTAGCCCAACACTTTTATTTAAAACTAAAGAAGTTTGTGTCCAACTCTCAAGCCTTTTGGAATGACAAGCAGTCTGTGTCTCTACATTTTTCTGTTCATCTAATGCACCAATTGCCTGTATTTGAGTCACAGTCTGTGCGACAGGAACATGACCGATCGACGTGTTTCTAGTCATAGGACTCTGACTTTGGGTTGGTTTCAAATTCAGTGATCCTTTATGTTTGTTCATACCTGATACAGACATAGCAAGAAGTCTATCTTGTGCACTTATATCACTGGTAGATACTCCAGATCTATTTTCAAGCGCATTTCCATTAAATTTCCCTTGATTTTCATGTTTTGTCTTTTCCCTCCCTGAAGGGCCCCTGAGAACGTCAAAACCCACGAGATTCAGCAAGACCAATGTCTTCCACTCCAGCTACATCCTCACGAGACATACCTTTATGACCCATGTGGGAGTAGTCGGAACGTTCGCTATACTCTGTTCCATCAGGAATATGATGGCCGGGCATATACCCATGATCCATGTCACTAGAGTTTAAACGTGAGATTTCACTGTCAATATTCTTGTTGTTTTGTAATGAAGGGGTAGTTTTTTGACAATTCCCTAGCTTTGCCAGATCTATGTCTTAACTCGTCCGTTTTTGAGAATTCCCTTCCAATACCACTTTTATATTCAGAAGTGTTGTTGATAATTTTGTCATTTTTTGTCCTGTCACCCATTAAACTGTCTTCAGGTCTTCTTGAAATTGAAGGAGAAAGGGGAACAGATGGATTATTCTTTGATCTTGCATCTGTTCTTCTATCTTCACCATCTGGTGGTGGAGTCTTTTCTCTATCTTCCCGCAACATATCTTGTTGCAAAGCCCTAGCTTTACCCGCAGTGTCCGATAAACTATACTGTGACTTTAAATTCTGTCTCAACTCTTCGCCAAGTCTTGCACCCAAATCTTTCTTAACAGAACTGAGATTTTCAGAAAATTTGAAATCCTCCAATCTTTCCAGAAGTCCACTGGTACTACCACAATAGTTGGACACATTTGGGGATGACCATATATCCTCACCATACTCATCTTGTGTGGATGCTTTCGGAGACATGCTTTTGTCTACTTCATTATTAATGGCACTTTCAACTTCTTTCTTCCTTGGCGACTCTCTAAGGGATTCCGCAACAGAGCTTCCTTTGAAACCCGAGTCAGCTCTGGAGTTGGAGGTGTCTTTTTGTAATCCGTCACTTTTCATCAAAGAACTTTCCACATCTCCGACTTTTGGAAAACTTCTGTTTAGATTAGACCCCTTCCTGATAGGAAGCTGCGAAGATTTTTGCAAAGTTGTATTACTATCAGTAACAGCATTTTGGCTGGTGATGGGCTGACTGACAGTCGCTTCTTCGTGTTTAGATTTGCATTTATGAGACCGCATTTTGAGTAAACCTTGTGATCTCGTTTTGACATCCTGCTGCTGCTTCGACTTCAAAAACATACTCAGTTCCCCCATACTGAGTTTAGCTGAAACAGGAAAAACACCAAATGTTACAGAGGCTGGATGACCAAGTTTTATATTAAAACAAAACTGTGTATTTCCAAAACTGGTTGTAAAATATTCTGATATTTCTTTAGTTATGTTTCATTGGTGGAAGGAGACCTTTGCACAATGAATCTTTGTAGAACCACCATTCTTCCGCAAATAACTAACAAAAACTTTCTCAGTATGTTTTTGAAGGAGGAAACTGTATCTTGGGACATTTGAGAAATTCTCCATGTACATCCTGTATTTAAAGCCATTTACATGTATGAAATAAAATTTGTTCAACAGATAACAAAGTTCTGGGAGATCTTGTTTGAAATATAGTACATGTTATCTTATATTTACATATTTATTTTATCCATATCCTTTGTCAGAGCAGCCATATCTAATTATGGCAACTAAAACACAAATCTGGAAATGTACATTATTTGACCTATCAGACTATTACTCAAAACAAAATATGTATATTCACTTATTGAAGTATTAGTAATTTGGTCTTAATTTCCAGTCATTTAGACACAGACATAATAACCCACATACCTGAATCTTCCAATAATCTCGCTGTAGCATTGTTGCCACTTTTCAGTCCGATCGTGTCCAAGTCCAGAACACTGTAACCCATAGTCTTGTTTGTAGGCGTTTGCAACAAAGAGTCAATGGTCAATGTACTGTCACATTTATCCTCACTTTTGGTTCTTGTCGGAGTCCCTGGATATTATGAATGAAACATTGATACATGTATAATGTTTATAGGTTATAGTTTAGTTAAACTTATCTATTTTACTTCGATTGTGAAACAAGTTCTTACAACTTAGGCAAATCACTCTCGAAGACTTTCTGGTTAAAACAAGTACTAAGCATATGCGGGAACATGTCTTGCTCAAGGACATCCCACATAGATGTGATGGTGGGTGGATCAAACCAACGATCATTGGTTTGGTGCTCTACCACTAGACCATACAGTTATGAGACAGAAATATGTAGAAATCTGGCATATCAACAATATTCCTTCTTAGTGGATAGGAAAAAATTAAGTAAGCCAAATACAGTGTCTACAGTTTGCATTCAGTTATTTGCGCAAAAAGATCTCACACACATAAAAATAAATCAAGCAGAACCAGAATTAATTTGCAATTAACTGGCCAACTTTGTGACACAAAGTTTCTCCATAAGTTTAGCTCAAGCCCACTATTTTAGCAGTAAAAGATCTTCATACAAGGAGACAGCACCCAAGATCACTTGGCTATGAGAAGGCCTGACCCTATATAGATATTTAAATTTGGTCAAGAGTAAATTAAAGGACATCTGAATTTCTCATGCATATTAAAAGATTGTTTCCTGTAGAACTCATAAATAAAACTCATGAATTTTGATACTTGTTACATGCCAAAATAACCATGACCGATTACTTATAATTACTTGCGAATTGTACTTAACAGATATTACCTGATTATGATAATGCCCATCACATGCACATCTTATAATGAGATGTGCATTTTATTCAGAGAAGTATAGAAAATTATTTGTTTAATTGATGGCGGGCTTACGTTACAGGAGGAACACATAGCTGAACATGGTCACACTTACCGTTGCCATACTGGCCAACTCCAGACGTACGTTCAGCTTCAAACACATCTTCCTCACTTTCTTCTATAAGACGGGCAGGACGACTTTTTTCTCTTGGCGGAGTTCTGACTTCCATTCCAAAATCCGGCTGAAAAGTACAGGATATACCAAACATCAAGTTTGTACTTCATATTGCAAATAATGTGCAGTTCATTTGATAAATGTTTGTGCATGCACCCTTGCAAATACTTAAATCTGGCTGATTTTTTATCGATCATTTTAATTCATTTATATATTAAAATGTTTTACCATAATAAAAGAATTCTTGGAAGTACTTCATGAAGAAAAAAAAATGTTTTCACGAACATTGATGCTTCCTGTTTTATAGTTGACATCTATTCATCTAAATGCCTTGGGTGGTTTGTAAAGTTATAAGCCTATCAAGCGGTATTAAAAAAAAAAAAGACAACAAAGCTCACCCCTAGGTGTCTAAGTCCAAAAGGGCCATAACTGTGCCAAAATGCAATCCAGAGTTATGATTCTTGTCTGTAAGAGTTCCATTGATGATGGTGAACACACATGCCAAGTTTTATTCACATCTAATGAGTGGTTGCATAGATATCTTAAACTTAAACGCAAAAGTTTAACCTGGGTGTCTACAGATGACGATGCTGACGCTGGGTCATGGCAATAGCTCATCTTGGCATTTGTCTTGGCGAGCTAAAAGAAAGGCTGTTATCTATGGCCCAAACTTCTTATGGGAGATAATGACTTCAGGGTCAGTCAGTCACTAGCCACTTGTAATGTTAGTCTGGGAACATTTAAGTCATTTCAACCTGATTTTATTTATAGTTCAAATGGAAACCGACATGAAAAATGAATGGAAGGCTGACCCGGCCAAATGCTATACTTCACCCAACCTTTTGGGTAGTAGATACAGAAAATGCAAACCAATCAATAACAATGCTTACATGTACATAAATACAGATAAATATACATGTATAGAAGTATAGAAATGAAAATTATATTCAATGCTACAATAGAACTAGAAATTGGAAGTCAAATATTTCTGTGTAGTATTTATAAAAAACAATTTGGTTTACCAAAATATAATTCAGTATCTTACCCTAACTGCATTATCATCTCCGTCAAGGGAACCCAGGGCCTCAGTGCGACCCCGCATGTAAGAGCCCACAGATATCCTCACTAAAACCTTCTCCTCATCCTGAACTTCCTCCATCCATGATGGCCGAGCCACGGACATAATGCTGCGATAAGCCCATGAATCATTTGGTGACCCTGTGTCTGCCATGGCATCATCCTACAACAGAAATATAAGTCTCTCTAATTTGATATTGAAGTCAAGTAACTTATATAAGACCATTTTCACGACTTAAAAAAAAAATCATTTCAGATAATAAGAATCTCCAAAGGAAGAGAGACAAAGCAACTTGGGTACATTCATATGTGTGGAGCATGTGGTCCAGTGGTAGAGCATTGGTCCAAGATCAGAGGGTCATGGGTTCAATCCTCCACCACAGCTGTGTACTGGTGTCCTTAAGCAAAACACTTTATCTGGCATGCTTTGTACTGGTACATAGGAATACTTGAGCGTGTTGTAAGAAACTTGTTTCACAATCAATGTAAAAATAAATAAGTTAAAAAACAAAAAACAAAAATACATTCATGTATTGCAGATAAAGCCAATTCAAGGGCCATAACTAAAACATACTTGTTTCATCAAGCAAATTCAATAATTAATGGCATACCCAAAACTAAATAAGTCTATGCTGACATGAAAACAAGACTTAAGACATTAATGAGTTAAAACAGGTAAGCAAGGAGTAGTGAAATTAATCAATAATGGAGATGATGTTGTTGTATGGTGTTTAGCGTCGCTTTCAACAATTTTTTCAGTCATATCGCGACGGAGTCTACCTTGAGACAGTATTCTGAGCGCTGTCACACTGGAGTATCATGCCGCAGACACATGGTATGATACCCCACCCAGTCACATTATACTGACACCCCGGGCCGACCAGAACCTAGAACTCTCCTCTAAATGCTGAGCGTCAAGCGAGGAAGCTTCTAGTACCATTTTTTAAAGTCTTTGGTATGACCCGGCCCGGGGATCGAACCCACGACCTTCCGCATGCGAGGGTGGAGGCTCTACCACTAGACCACGCCGCGGTCTTAATGGAGATGAAAGATGTTTTTCCATCATGAACGTCACTCTGTTTATTACAAAAATTACATACCTGTCTGATGACATTGTCATGTTCAAATTCTTCTTCATCTGCATCCAACATTGCCAAGGCAATCATCTGTGATAATAAAAACAAATGAATGAAAACACATTGAAGACATTAACAGCAAAATGATTTCCAAATAAAATTAGAAAAGATCACTGTTACCCCTGTTATCCCTTTACTCCATAGACACGTGTTTCCCGCACCAATCACAGAATGCCTTTGAAAACAGTGCAGGAAGAGTTCAGATTGCTCGTAAACGAGCAATCTGAACACTTCCTGCACTGTTTTTTCACTCTGTCAGTTAATATAAACATAATTCAACCCCATTGTTGATATGTGGTGAATTAATGCTTTCAATATTAGAGGTGTCCAAAAGGCGTCTTTATGAAGTAAAGGGTTATGTTAGCAGATTGACCAAAAATTACGTTTAAAGGGGGGCCAAAACTCCTGTTAAATTTACAAATGATGCAAATATGGAATGTGACCTGCATTTTAAATTATCAGCTACACACCCAATGTTTATTAAATACATAGACCCTTTCAAACGTTATTGATTTGAAACCATTATTTCAGTCAAAAAGGGACCCATAACTCCTGCAAAATTTGACTGGTGTTGACTAAGCTGTATCTAATAATTACACAGTGGTACACGAAATACTAATTAAATATACAAACTATTTCAGAAGTGCAATGATCGAAAACTAATTTGACCTCTGACAACAGACAGATGAATGAACAGACAAGGATAACATCTAATGCCCAATTATCATTGTTCGAATGGAAGGGTGTGAAAATATTTTTACAAATTTTCTAACCCGAGGGAAAGATATATATGAATATGGGAATAGCTATAATTAAGAGGGTAGTCATGGCGACACTCTATTACCAGTTTACAACTGCAGGTATTGTAAAATTTTAAGTTGTTCAGCATCTTTTACTTCATAAATAGCAAATCAATCAATTATCCACGGCACTACTGCACTACTTTTAATGTTCAATTTCTAACACTTGTGATTATATCACATTTAAACTTTAATATATACAAACCCTGGTTAAACACCATTTTCAATTCATGGCATATTCGGTTTATTGTTGGAGGAAGAAAATTAAACCTGAGTAGAACCATCTTTCCTTCAAATAACTGACAAACTTTCTCACATTAAGTTTTTCGAACCGAGCAAGACTCAAACTTATGACCTCAGTAGTGAGAGGTATGTGATGTTGAGACTATGCCTCAGACCAGTTGGCAATGTAGGACACCCTAGAGAACCAGAATCTTACATGTATTTCATATTTTTAACAATATACATGCATACACCCACCATTTCTGAAGAAATCATCGTCTGGTATGGTTGAGATCCATCTCTGTTGTACCGCCCACACTGGGTACCCTTCTTAGTCCTTGCTTCTGTTCTTCTACCTTCCCTGTAAGGGACATCTTGAACGCAAGGTTCAACATACTCGGATCCGCTAGACTTTGATGAATTGGCACCACTAGACTGTCCACTTTCTTGGACCGCTGGCCGACTGACTATTGGACAGGGGCAGCTTTGACTTGACTAAGTAATGTGTTAAAATATTTTAGCACAATATTTTTTTACTTATATTATATTGTACATTATATTCATAAAATCACAGTTTTTTAGTTTAATTTTATTTTTAAATTTTAAGTGTTGTAACACAAAAACAAACAATTTTATAAAGATAAAAAATTATATCTTTTTTTTTAACACAACCATTTCTTTCACATAATTGATTCAGATAACTACATATTCATCAGAAAGCTGCCTTATGAGTTTGGGACAGCTACATGTTTGCCTGAGCTATAAAACTGTAATGCCATCAGTAAGAAAATTCAGCAATTATCACATGTACCTTAGGACAGCTCAATATAGATTTAAAAATGTCAGATCGAATTGTAAAACAAACTTCACTCATCAAACCAGTGAGCTAAAGACATGTTTGAATAAAGTGTCTACCCAGGTTATAAGAATCCATCTTGGATTTGAGATTGGGATAGAAAAAATCTGTACCTAGGAATAACTGTTTTGACAAGAACAAAGCTTTGCCAAGTTTCTGCCAAAACAATAATTCCGAGGTATGGAATGTTTAGTCCTAACCCAATACATCATTAAATCATTTTTTTCCTTGCATATTACCAAATCATTTGAATATTTATTTTAAAAGATTTTAAATTACACAATCAAACCACTATAAATTTAACCTGAATCCATGCGCAAGATAAAAATATCTCAACCCAGTGATACGGCAGATCTGGTTTGGGATAATTATTTAAACACTTTACACAGGAGCAATTTAACTTACCAACAGACTTGTAAAGCTGGAAACATTTGCTGCTTTTGGAGCAGGCATAGAGGGCTTCTTAAAGACATCATTTCTCCGAGATCCGTCATACTGCTATGGTTAGATTGGGCATGGTCTGAACCTGCTGATGAATAGCCGGATATGCTACTAGAAGGACTGTCCTTAACTGTAGGTCTCGGCTACTCTTTCTTCTGTTTGGAAAATCAAGAATAGATAGATCATGTAACGAAGGAAACAACACAGTTATAGATGTTTATTTAGTTTTATTGGTGTTGGAATACCCATTACAGGATCTATCTAAACCACAAGCAAATATCAGTGAATTTATGTCCCCCACTTTTTTAAGATTTGATTCAGGCATTCCTAAATATTGCACATAAAACCCCAAAATATGATTTTTCACAAATTAAAGGGGCACAATTCTAGAACAACAAATGTCACAACCCCTAAAATCGAACTTACTGTGTTTTGTCATTATAAACATTGTATTAAAATTTCAAAAGATTTGATTTAGGCATTCTTAAGTTATTGCACAGAAACCAAAGTGTGACGAGACGGACAGACCAAAATTAGTGTCTCCTACTTCTGGTAGGTAAGACAGATCACTTGCTTCATAAAGGAGATCATGACTGAGTTGTTCAAAGCTCTGTTAGCTCAATGCTCCCAATATGTCAAATCTTGTATACTCGATGTCTTTAAAATCTTAATTAAAAGCTTTCATATCAAATGCAACGGGGTAATATAAGTCAAGTGGCACTTTTTTTACGATTATTAGTACCCGTTACCTTGAATGTATTAAATCTTGAAATACCATGACTCAAAAATTTAATATAAAGTGGCGTTAACCTATAGTGCTTTAAACAACTCGGCCCAGGTTATAAACACATGTTTGACCGTATATACCTGGAGGGACTTCCTGAGGCAGCACTTCTCTTGCCCAGACTGCCACTAGCTCGGTCCTCCCGACTGTGTCTTGCATATTCCAACAATTCTTGGTGATTGGGACTGGTACCCTGCCTTGGACTTGTCCTCGACTGTGCACCCAGACTACTGTGTTTGCTTCCCAGACTGGTTGCGGTACTGCCTTCTAATTGAGCCCAAATATCATCTCCTGTAGATGTATTCGTATATACAATATACATGTATGTTCTAAATAGGCAAGGCATATCAACCAGTGAAGTGCTTGTCATCATAACCATTTAGTCTAAAAAAAACAACCTTGACTTCAGCGTGTGCAGAAACATTAGCAATTTACAAGTGAAACAAAAGTTAGATATGGCATGTTGTATTCAATAATACTTATATTTACTTCTGACCTCAATACTATTTGATTTGCAACCTAATTCTCTTAAAGTGATATACCCTCTTTCAAACCCTAGATATATACATGTTTATTATCAAACACATTTCTATGATAGTCCAATGAAAACATGAAGGAATTTTTTTCTCACCAGCCTCATGTCCATCAGTTCTGCGCATCCCAAAACTGTTGAAACTATCCCCTGACTCCACATTCGGACGAGGACCACTCTCATCTCCGAGGGCTG
The DNA here is from genome assembly GCA_029582155.1 of Panopea generosa. Taxonomy (NCBI): domain Eukaryota; kingdom Metazoa; phylum Mollusca; class Bivalvia; order Adapedonta; family Hiatellidae; genus Panopea; species Panopea generosa. The sequence goes on from CM055900.1 coordinate 8,084,513, forward strand.
GAGTAGATGAAATATCTGCTTGGGATGCGCTTAAGCCAAATGATCCAAAAGAAGAGGCCATCACACCAAAGGGATTAGAGTTGGAACCCTTGTCCTGTTATATAATTAATTTATTATGTAAGACTCGTAATGGTTATGTAATCATACCAGTCCAACGGTTAATATTTTATAACATTTTGAAATCACTTCATGTTTATGTTCATATTTAAACTAATCAGATTTACAATATTATGAATACTTTAAATCAAAAGTAAACAGAAAAATAATATCGCTTTTACACCAATTGCTTTATTATTAGTGTGCAACTTTACACCCGACGAAGACTTTGTGCTTACATTTAGGGCTGACAAATCATCAGCATTGAATCCTGATGCCTCGAGTCTATTGCCTGGATCAAAGTCCTGCTCCGTGCTCTGCTGGTGTTGACTCGACAGAAAGTCGTCAGTGTTGAAGTTTTCTGGGTTTGTGTCGTCAACAGGACTATTGGGAGCCAGATATCGCGAGTGGAGGCGGGTATCTTCTGCATCCTGATTCGTACGACCAGATTGCTGTAATTTATAAATACAGTCTGTTGACTGTTGCCAAGGAGACAGATCATCCAACTTGCCAAACCCCAATTAAGAAGAGTAAAATCACAGAGAAGTGATCTTCTACACAGTGTCCATCAAACTTTACGTTTATGTCACACTTTTTAACTAAATGACCCTTAAAATTCTCCAATCTGCCTTTAAAGTCTCATTATATAGGAGACGAATGACGCAACATGTCGATGTGTGAAGGAAAACTCTGTCTACAGCCACATGCATCAGTTTAGCTAATTTATAAACTCACCTTATATCCAGATTTATGTGCAACATCATTAAGTGTAATTACTCGCTCTGCCCTATCCCCAAAACAACTCTTTAAATAAATGTTGAATAATGCAAGTTTTCATAACAGATGAGTGGTTTCAGAAGCTGTTAAGAGTGGTGAAAAACTTTAAATCTGATCCAAAGACAATAGTAATCATATTGATGATGAAGGTCTACCATTAAATTGATACAAATTTACGTTGGATGCAGAGTCAGACATAACAAAGCGAGATTTGATAAGCGAATCTTTTTTTTCAATGGGGTTTGATGCTATTTTTAAGACATTTCAAAATATACGTGGAATATTCAGTTTAATTGGTGGAGGAAGACCTCAGAATGAAACTGAGTGGAACTACTGTTCCTCTGCAAGTAACTGGCAAATTCTAAAGTTTTTTAGCGAAACCTGAACCTACGACCTTAGCAGTGAGATTTCAGTGATCTTGAGAAGGCACCTTAGACAACTTGGCCACAAATGCCCCACATAAGCGATTGTTACAGCCCTATCAAACCTTGTTATGTATGGCAACAAAATGTTCAAATATTTACATGTAAACGTAGGTTTTACTGTACAAAATTCACAGCGAAAATCAGAGACTTCTTTCTAGCGCCAAACAGTGCAAGATGATACTTACATTGTAGCTGCTGTACCTCATCTCTGACAGCAAGTCATCACCCATCGGCCGAATCCTTTGTTCCTGAATCAGATATGTCAGTTATATTAGCAAATGCCAACTTAATATGTATTCCATGTAAATGCTGAACATAATGACTTCAGAATAGAATAATTTAAATATAAAGCATTTTGTTCCAAGTTTTCTAATGTGGCAATTTGAAAATTTAAGTTGTGAATATAGCATGAGCTAATTTAAAGCAACACATCCACGTTTGAACTTTTAAAAAAAAAATTTTAATTGAGTTATGAGCACATTTCCCATACAAACATATGATCAATTAGCTGTTTATGAGCATATAAACACAATCCCGAACAAAACGATGCCCAAATTATAATGCGTGACTAACACTTTATAAACAAGCGTGTAACTCACCCGAGTCAAAAAAAATTGTCAAAATGACTTTCAAGGCAGGTAAAGTACACTACGCACTAAAACGTGAAGTTTTTTAATACAACTCGCATAATTCAATTTGAAGCCAAGTTGGAATCCTCGGCAATTTTAAAATAATTTATAAAGCGTTTGTCACGCTTTATAATTTGGACATCTTTTTTTATAATTCTAAAGCGTTCTGGATAGTGTTTGTTAGCACATATACAGCTCACTGACCATATATTTATGTATGGGAAATGTGCTCACAACTCAATTGAAAAACTTTTTAAAAAAGTTTAAACGTGGATGTGTTGCTTTAAATACATAAACATGGAAATCCATAAACATGTGCACAAAGATAGAAAATCTGAGATTTAGCATTTACAAGAATCATAAGACCTCTGAGTAATTGTACTAAAATCTTAATCAAACCTGTTGATCTCTGGCCTGTGATTGGTGGGCTGCTGCAATATTACCATGGTAACCAGCATTGCTATGGCGACTGTGATCAGTCATATTGGACCGTCTGCCATCATCACTGAAAATACAACAAAATATTCAGAATTAACCATAGCCATATCCCTTCCCATTGTCATAAACTATTTGCCAAGTACATGTATTAACGAACTGGCTACCAATATGCCATAAAAAACGACAACATGTTTGAACATACTGATTAATTGAGCTAGACTGCAATGATTAGAGCTTATATTTATTAAATTCTAGTCTGTTTTCTGAGTAGAACGAGTACAAAACGTTGTTTTTGAGAGGCGTAGAATCTAACCCACAATCTTTGGCATAAGCAGACAACACTCTATCCACAGCAGTCGTCGTTAAAAATTTTTTACTATTATTTAAAGGAAACCTCAAAGCATGCTGAAAACGTGAATAATTTTTCATGTAAAACTATTTCATTACAAGTGTGACCAATGATTTTCAGTCACTAAAACTATTGATTTGTTGTGTATGGTGTTTAGCGTCGCTTTCAACAATTTTTCAGTCATATCACGACAGTGTCTACTTGAGATAGTATTCTAAGCGCTGTCACACTGGAGTATCATGCCGCAGACACATGGTATGATACCCCACCCAGTCACATTATACTGACACCGGGCCAATCAGGCCTAGAACTCACCTCTAAATGCTGAGCGTCAAGCGAGGAAGCTTTTAGTACCATTTTTAAAGTCTTTGGTATGACCCAACTGGGGAGTGAACCCACGACCTTCCGCATGCGAGGCGGACGCTCTACCACTAACCATGCCGCTGTCTTAAAACTATTGAATGTTATCAAAATACAAGTAAATGTATGTAACAGATTTTCCCTCATGGAATTCAACAAATTTCAATTTTTTTACCATCCACAATTTGTGAGCCATTGATCGATATATGTCAATGTCATAAACATTTTAACATGATAAAACCAATGCAACCACTTACCTCTCAGAACCACTACTGCCATCGCCACCACCGCCACCATCTCCAGGGACGGGAGAGGAGACAACATCACCCTCGGCAGACTGTCTCTGTGTGAGGGTAACTGTCTGCTGCAACTGTTGGACGTGTCATCAGAACAACCTCCCTCTAAACCTTATAGGAAGAAAATATTTTATATAGAATAGCAGTATGTGTTATGCATTAATCTAAATTTTGTTATTGTAAACAGGAAATTCTGGTGTGTTATTGAAGTTCATGTTTTAAAACAGTAAACACTGCATCAGCAATAAAACTATCACACTAATGATTTTTCTGATTTTATATACATCTTGATTCTTTTCACACATAATATGGACAATATGGAGTTCCGACATAAAAGCAAATCATAAAAAAAAAGAAGCTAATACAGTTTAATTTGCTGACTCGAACATGGATGACTGGAACACCACATACAGCTCAAACCATTTATCTGTATATACATGTACGGTATGATTTTGACTAACATTTGGCTCGTCAGGTTCGAGCTATCTACTGTATGTTCAACACACTTGCAAAGTACATGCATGCATGCTTACAGCTATATGTCATACTGTAACTCACCTGGTCTTGACAAATCTTGTAATGAGACCTCCCCTGCTGCCTCATGTCTTGTCCCTTGGGCCTGGAAATAATTATAATTCTATTTCAAAGCTTGCAAACCACAACCAACTTGATTGCATACTGATCTTTCTAAGCAAGTTTCATTGAAATGCCAGTGTTGGTTCAAGAGAAAAAGCATGGACAAGATTTTGAATTCCAAATATGCAAATGATCGTAACCCAGTCAAAAATCATTGAACCAGAATACAAAAATATGCACAACTGGACAACACGCTTATCCATCCAAGCAAATTTCTGCTTAATCTTACCTTAGATATCGCAGGAGCTCTCCGGACAAGATATTGACTTTGTGACAGACTAACGGACAGAGGGAAAACACAAAAAACAATGTCTCCCAGAGAGAGAGAAACACAATTATTTCAATAGCACTAGACTACTTAAATACAAAGTTTCCATATGCAGATTTGCTACATGTATATGAAGTCAGCAACAGTTACATGTATGTGTTTATATAATGTTTACACGTACTAACATGTAATTTTGGGGAAAATATTAAAAAATTATCAGCTGATGAAGAAAAGTTCAATATTTATTCTATGACCATATACACATGTTCACTGAAATACATAAAGTGTACTGTATATTTAAGTCCCCATTCAGTTAAATTTCCAGAAAAATGATACAACAGCAACCATCTGAAACATCATTACAATTAAAATGAACTTGAAATACAGTTTAAGCAACAATCTGCCTCTTTCACTTATCAAGGCCACCCTTAAAATATATGTTTTGTTCGTCACTTTCAAACCATACCATTTAGGGGTGGGTATGTAGGTAAAATCTTTCTTTTTTTGCAATCAATCAGAGAATATTTGTAATGAAGGCGAATACTTTGAATGAGCACCCCACCCCCCTTAAAAATATTGTCTGACCAACGGAATTGTTGTGTGTCAGTCAAAAGCAGCAAACCAACTATATTTTAATTTATGCTTCACATGGCATATGGAATATAACCATAGACTCAATTATCACTCATTTTACCTTTCTGGCTTGTTCCAGTTCATCTTCTGTATCTATCTCACTACCACTTCCACCTGTAAATATCAATGGCAATTTTATAATGTACTTGGTCATTCAAAGCTCGATACATATGCAAAAAACCAAACAAATAAAAAAATCAACTGAAATGTACATGAATACAGTTTTTAACACCACTTTCAACAGTTTTTTGTTAACCATAGAATTATAAACTGATCCTAAACTATGTAACTTTGAAATTTGTAAAAATTTAAGTGATTTGCATTTGTCAGCATCAGAGTGCTTCCATTCAAATTCTTTACATATGTCACATATTGTGATTAACTGATTAAAGTATGTATAACATGGACAAGTACTAACCATCAAAGAGACTGACTTTGCTGAGGTAGGGAAGTTTGTTGTGTGTGTGTTGCTCCTCTCCAGTCAAGCCAGGTCGTAGATAGATGGAGTCCAGCTTGAAGTCTTCACCTGCAAGCAAAATATATACATGTTTAAGTTACCTTGGAACAGTGACAGCAGAAAGAGAAGATATGCAGGTTAATGGTGTTTTGAGTAGATAAGGTATTGGCTGCTCACATCAGAGGCCACAGTCTCCTATAAACAACAGCCAGGCACGACTTCACAAGCTGAAATACAACCATTTGACTTGTTTCCAATCCATCTGCACTTTATATCAACCATGTACATGTACTACTTAAATGTTAAATGTGTATTCACTGTTAAAAGCAACCCGAACAATTTATTTTGTCAGCCAGAAACAGATAAAGTAAGTTTCAGCATGGGAAGTGAGTATATGTTTAAGCCATTTATAGATTGAGTATGGATTGACACAAACTTGAGGGAGGATTGGGTTCTACCCCTTTTCCATAGTTCTATATTCATAAATTTTCTTTTTATTTTATTATTTGTTTGACATACATGTATAGATTATTTTTTTTAGGGAGTGGGGATTTGCTGATAGTCACACCCCTGTGATCTGAAGAAATAAATTTTCATAAATTTGGAACTAATAGTTGAAGAGAAATAGCGCGGACAAGGATTTGGTAATGGACGGGTTCAAAGGATCACACAGCAGACACCAGGTTGTCCAGACCTAGAACTATCCTCTAAATACTGAGTGCCAAGAGAGAAAGCTTTCGGTTCCATTTTTAAAGTCTTTAGTATGATCCTGCTGGAGATCGGACCCACAACCAACCACATGAGATATGGATGATAAATCTGCTAGGGCTGAAGACTTACATGGTTGAGATTAAGAAAATAGATCAATAACTTGAATTGTGTATCAAGTCCTACCTGACAAAGTTGATGCAGTTTTTTTAGTGGGTGTCTTCACTGTAGCTTCCTCTTTATCGCTGTCATCACTACAATTCATCTCACTGAAGTCAGCATCCAGCTCCTGTAAATCTTCAGCTTCCAGTTCCACATTGTACACACTTGTGTCCCCCTCTTCCTCCTCTCCTATAGGCGTTTGACCAAACAGCGACTGACGAATTGCCGTCACTACTGGGTCTACAGGTAACAAAAAAAATGCAATAAAAACATCATTTATATATTTTATCACAATCTCTATGACAGGTTAACGAACATAAGAAAAGCCAGCAAAATATATTAAACATTTCAAAACATAGATGAGACTTCGGGAAATATCAAAAGAACACCAAAAGTTATCACAAATGTTGGGTGAAAGTTTCTGTTAGACATCATTATACAGTGATTATGCATTAGTACAAAACTCGATGGTGCGAAATTTGCATAGTTAAAAATACTATGTCAGTCTAAAAATGACTTACTTTACACTCAATGCATTTTGGATTTGCTAGTATGAAATTCATTTGTTTGAAATGATTATTTAGTCCCAGATGGACATGACTCAATAGAAAAAGGTGTTTTCATTAAGTGTCATGGCCACAATTAGGTTTGATAATGGTAATGACATTTATAGTACATATGTATGCAGGCTAATTAAAAGTGATTGGTGAAGCAATTACGGAGTAATAAATATGTATCTGACTTTTGAACTGAACTAATCAGATATATCTGGTACTTACTTAATTTCAATTATTCACGAAAATAAACTGCGATTGGAACACTTTATTTCTCAACTTGGAAAAAGTAACACACAATAGTTTGGTCCGGAGAAATGTGTCACTGTCAAACACATCAAATCATTATTACTCCTACGTCTCACATGATGCATAATACCAAAAATAGATTGCTTTGATTTTCAGAAAATGGCATCTGACCTTTTCTTAGATTCCTGTGCAAAGTTGGGAAAATTCCAGAATTTCAAATGCGCAATTCGCCCGACCTTGATTGTCAAGTTTGACCCTACATGTATTTACAATTGGGCTTTATTTTCTATAAAAAACTATAAATAGTTACCCTATGATATAATGTGTAACTTTATTTTACGATTTGACTGTCAACAACAAAATCAA